>BPLQ01004725.1:0-439254 GCA_021605075.1 Caerostris darwini
TAAAGTTGATGAAGAAATCAAAGATTTGATCGATTTAACTGATGAAAGAATATGATACGGTGGAATCGTACAGAGACCAATTTACGGAAATACGAGTTATATACGAGAAGTATTATAACCAACAAAATGAAACTTCCTCTGTAGTTTCCAATAAATGCACACCTGATAATTTGCAATTGCCAAAACTACGTCTAAAAAAGAATATGATCTGGTGCCTAGATCATGGGTTGCATTTTGGGGACAATTTTGTCGTATTGACGAAGATTAAAGTATAAGATTGGAAGATAAATTTCAATACTTGCTGTCATCATTAAAACAAATACGAAAGCTCGTGATATTGTTGAAAGCTATCCACCATCTAAGGAAAACTATTCAAAAGTTATTGAACATTTGAAATCCGATTTGGTAGGAAAGATTTATTAATTGAAGTTTACATCCGAGATCTTTTGGCACTAGTCAACAGTAAGACGAACATAAAATTAAGTGATTTATACGATAAAGCTTGGCTCTTATTTACTGGCATTAGAGACATTAGGTGAAGACAACTTCCAATTATGCAGCAATGTTGTATCCTGTTGTTGAATCTTGTCTTCCAGTAGAAATTTTAAAAGCTTGGGATAGACATAGACCTCAACAGAGAAAAGAGGATTCTATTCTTACGACAGAGAAGGTTCTAGAAAATCTTATGTCTTTCTTGCGTCATGAAGTAGAAGGCGAAGAACATCGTGTTCTAGCTGAAACTGCATTTGGAAATGGAATAAAACGAAAGGACACCCATTAACCAGTGCACAAAGATGAGTCTACTGCCGCAACTTTAATTGCAAATTCTTCTGCTGGGAAAAATAATTGTTTTTGTGATCGTTCTCACCCAAGTCAAGAATGTCGGAAAATCTCGAACATGAATTATGATGATAGAAAGAGACAAGTTATGCTCAAGAGATGCTGTTTAGTTTGCCTTAAGCCTGGTCATATGGCCGAAAAGTGCCATAGCAACGTTAGATGTCTGATTTGTGAACGGAGACATTATGCATTACTTTGCCCTGATTTAAGAAAAGGTAATAGTTCTTTACCGAAGAACAAAGTAGCTGATGAGGAAGCTAAATCTACAGAAATTTTGTTAACAAATCTTTCCTCGGAATATGAAATATATCCTAAAACAATCACCGTCAGACTACGACACAAGGGAAAAGAAGTCTGTGTTCGAGTATTAATGGATGATGGATCACATCGATCCTATATTGAAAAGAGTTTAGTTGCAGAGTTAAATCTTTTCCTCCGGAACAGAAGTGCTATCTCAAGGACTGTTTGGTGGTGGAATTTCACCTACTGCTGAGCATGGCAGATTTTCAGTAACTGTTGAAAGTTTGGATCGCAAATATTCGACATCAGTGGCTCTTCTTGATCAACCGAAGATTTGCTCAACTTTACCAAGAATACGTGATAAACCTTACTTACCAAACTTGCTTCACGAGGGATTGTATTGACTGATGTTGGAAGAGATACACCACCTATAAGAATTCTTCTAGGAGCTGATGTGCTTAGAAGCATTTGACCGGAAGAATAGAGGTATTTGCATCTGGTTTGTCAGCTGTAGAAACTTTGTTAGGTTGGACAATTTTAGGATTAGGAAAGAAAAAACAAGTGGTTAACATGGTCACATTATCTTTGCAAAATTTTGAACTGCCAAAAAATTTGGGATCTAGCAGTTTGGACATAAAAGATCCGTGGAAAGAAAAATAAGACCCTTTTGGAAGAAGAAACCCTGATCCATTTCAAGGAAACCATAAGATTTCAAGAAGACCAACGATATGAAGTTGCATTACCTTGGCTGGCTGGTCACCCACCTGTTTAGTCTGAGTAGTGACAGTGAGTAGTGACTGAGTAGTGAGTGAGTAGTCGACATTGTAGAGTTGTCTTCGGAGTGACATCAAGTCCATTCCTCTTGAATGCTAGTGTTCGTCATCATCTTGATTCAACTGAATATCAAATTGAATCTCTTCAAGCGACAGTCAAGAAACTTAAGCGAGGTTTCTATGTGGACAATTTAACGATCAGCGTTGAAAACCAACAAGAATTGTTAGAGTTTAAGGTACAAACGATCAAATTAATGAATGCAGTGTCGTTTGAATTAAGATGTTGGGCTCATACAGGAACGAAGCATTCATAAACTCAAAATGTGCTTGGCCTGAAGTGGGACACAGAAGCCGATGAACTCTACTGTGTTAGTCCTGAAACAGATATGGGAATAAGTGACAATATTTCTAAGAGGAAATTACTTTCCATTGTAAATAGTATATATGATCCTATTGGTTTCACATCACCAGCGACTTTATTGCCCAAATTATTGCTTCAGGAAGCCTGGCGTAATAAATTGGACTGGGACGAGGAGTTGACTCTTGATATGCAACTACGCTATCGACGGTGGGCTAAACATATTGCTATTATTGAGAAATGTCGAATTCCTCGCAGGATATTGTACGGAAATTTCAAAAAAGCTACTTTACACATATTCACGGATGCTTCGGCTCATGGGTATGCCTGCTGGTCTTTTCTACGATGTGAAGATGAAGGAGAGGTGAAAGTCTCATTGATTTCAGCGAAGGCTAGAGTAGCTCCTGTTCAGAGACCAACAATACCCAGATTAGAGGTTTTAGGAGCTGCCATTGGAGCTAGAATTGCTTCGACAATATTAGAAGCTCTTGATTTGCCTTTGAAGACATATTTCTGGACAGATTCCATGATAGTTCTGGGATGGATTACTAATAGAGAGCCTTGGAATACATTTGTGGGTAACAGAGTAAAGGAAATACGAGAACTCACAAAAATGGAAGATTGGAGATTAGTTCCAGGAGATGTTAATCCAGCTGATTTACCTTCGCGATCATGTAATTGGTTTGAACTTTTACAAAGTAGATGGTGGGAGGGCCCAAAATGGCTCTACGAACCTCCAGAATTTTGGCCTTACACTGAGATAACTCTTCCTGAAGAAGCAATGAAAGAACGACGAAAGTCTGTTGTTGTGAATCTTAATATTGATACCAAAGAACATTTTGGAAACAGACTTCTATATTTTTCGAGTTATCCAAGAATTATACCCATGATAGCTTGGATATTGAGATTTTGCCAGAATATTAGGGTAAGCTCTCACAAGCTGACAAAAGAGCTGTCATACGAAGAAATTCAAAGTGCCGAAGAAGCTTTGATACGAATAATACAGTCAGAATGGCCAACTGATATTCAGGAGAAATACGCCCAAACAATACAGTTTTACGAAGAAAATAAGATATTGAAGGTAAAATCCAGGCTTATATTAGGAGAAGATCCGGAAGATTTTGTGCGACCTACCGTTTTACCAGATCATCCCATTGTGAGAAGACTTATTGATTACATTCATCAGAAACTTCAACATGCTGGCGTTCAAACTACTCTGTCTCATCTACGTGAACGTTTTTGGATTCCTCGGGGTCGGAGGATTGTCAGAAAAGTTTTACAGAAGTGTGTCACGTGCAAGAGATATACAGTAAACAAGAGATATACCTATGGTACCAGACGGTCCCGCTCCTATTCCTGCAAATAGAATTAATCGTGTTGCTGCATTTGAAGTGACGGGCACTGATCTTGCAGCTCCTGTTCTTTTAAAAGGAGGTCAGAAAGCTTGGATAGTGATATTTACAAGCGCAGTTTACCGTGCTATTCACTTAGAATTAGTGACATCTCTATCTACTGAAGCTTTCCTGCAAGCTATGAGGAGATTTTTTGCGAGAAGAGGACGTTGTTCTGTTATGTATACAGATAACGGAACTAATTTTTTGGGAACAACAAGAGCTCTCAACACACTCAACTGGCAAGCAATTATTGCTGAATGTGCCATTCAAAAGATAAAATGGTATTTTCAGTCCCCCAACCGCGCCATGGTATGGAGGTTGGTGGGAAAGAATGATCCGCACTGTCAAACAACTTTTAAGGAAAGTTTTAGGTCGTGTTTCTGTATCTTCCGAGGAAATGGCAACTTTACTGTGCGAATGTGAAAGCATCGTTAATGGACGTCCACTTACTTACATTTACGATGATCCCAATGAGTTGAGAGCTATCAAACCTTCAGACTTCATCCAAGACATAAAAGGCAATGAAACTATGGACTTGGACATTGTAGACGCTAAAACATCTACGCAAACGTATTCGTTATCTGCAAAACCTACGCTATCAACTACGTCAACGATTTCAGAAGGAATATTTATCAGAGCTTATTCGAGTCCACAGTCATTTTCAAAACGACGTAACTTGTCACCAGGAGATATTGTTCTCGTGGGCTCAGACAACACAAAACGGCTAAACTGGCCTTTGGGGCGTATCATCGAATTGTTTAAAGGCAAAGACAACGTCGAAAGAGTGGCGAGATTGCGTGTGGCTAAAGGAGAAATTATCCGTCCTATTCAAAGGATATATCCCTTGGAATTGAGCTCTTCCGAGATTCTCAATGATGTGCCTGTAAGAGTTAAAGATTCTTCCGATATTTCTGATAATGACAATCAGCATACTGTTTCAAATGAGCAATCTTTTGAACCCAAGGATCCCCCTAAATAACAATTAGAAACTTTAAAGAGATCACGATTTGGTCGACAAATTGTTCCTGTGAAAAGATTGGACTTATAGACTGAACTAATGAATTTAATTTCAGTGAAATGGATAATTTTATATTAGTTATTCATTAATAATTACTACTTAAGTTTTTCTAATATTTTATTTTCATTACTATTGCATATATATAAATGTATTGTTTTCATTTTGTATTGCTCTACGCAAAATATGCCTGCAATACAAAAGGTGGGAGGATGTTGCCACTCCTAATAAGTTTCTTATTTCCTGTATCACGTATTTCACTTTTGAAACCTGGCAACTACAATAAAAAGGGTTTTGGTTCCTATTTCTAATACGTAGTAATAACACAGAATGTAGAATCTGTTAAGATATTGTTTTTCATCAATAAGATGTACGTATTATATAAGTTAATCATGTATAAGGATTTATTCATCTGTATATAGCCTCATCATGTATCATCATTTCTTTCTTGTGTTGCATTAATAAACGTGTTTTATAACCAAAGAAGAAGTTACGTTTTTCAGTCACAACAAGTATACAGTAAATAGAATAACCAATTCTATGAAACATTCTTATTATAATTCTTATTATTGCTATTGATTTCATTTGAACTCTGGCGAAGCAAATCTTTTGTTGTCGATTGCAAAAATATCAGAAGTTTGGTTTCACTGCAATCTATTTTAACAGTATACGAATAACATTGTTAAAAAATGAGTGCTGTGAAACGTAAACTCAGAACTTTGACTCTCACTGAAAGGTTTGAAGTACTTGAAACTGTGAAGAGTTGTCAAAAGAAGAAAGACGTTGCTGAACAATTTGGCCTACTTTATTAACAATAATAAAAAACGAATTGGTCATCGTTTATCCTGCAAAAAAATTGGGCAAAATGGCATATTATTCAAGCTCATGCGACTTGATTTTTCGGCTCAATTTATTAAAATTATACACTCCTATCTCACTTTGCGTAATTTCAGAGTACGAGTGGGAGGGACTATCACTAGCTATCATCCAGTCAGGAGCGGGGTTCACAGCTCGGCCCAAGAATTATTTCTAATCTGCGAACGATATTCCAAAGCCACATTTTTGTAAATTGGCTATGTTAGGAAAAAAAAAAGAGGTAAAAAAAAAAGTTTATGCAAAAATTTAAAAAAAATAGCTGTACAAAATTAAAATAATTAGTAAATATATTATTATTTTAAAAAAAAGAAGAAGAAATGTATGAAAAATAATTAAAAATAATCATAAAGTAACGTTGTAGAGTAGTGAAAACTGTGCAAGTGACACTGTAAATTAGTAAGTTTATTCGTTTTTGTTTATGATGGAAAAAACATGTTCCTGTACCTTTTAGAAAAATCGGTTTGTAAGAGTAAAAACACTAATTCAAGCAGCGAAAAAAAAGTTATAAAAAAAATTATATAATTCCATTAAGTACATTTTAGAAAAGATCACTAATTCAAGCAGCAAAAAAAAGTTATAAAAAAATAATATATTTCCATTAAGTACATTTTAGAAAAGATCTACCACTCTTTTAGTAAAAATGAGTTATATATATTCAGACTTCTCTTGTGCTTGATTTAATTTAATGAATAAACAGGATTTCCCTATAAAAAAATAAAGAAACTGTATGTTTCTTTTAAGAACAACCATTTAGTTAATCTTACTAGGCTTTATACCCCGTCAGGCCCTATGTCGCTTCGTTTCTCGTTGTCGGCCAGCGTTCTTTCTCTTACTTCATCTACGGGGATCTGTGCCCTTTCTCCTGGTGTCAAAGTTCAATATGGTAAACAGTCTCTGTCAAAGACACATAGTCCGTGATGTTTCGCCGCCTGCTGATTAGCACACAAACAAATCATACAGAATCGGCTATCCTGCAGGTCACTGTCCAGTGACTTAACACACACACACACAAAAAAAAAAAAAAAATCAAAATAATTCGAAAATATTATAAAATAACAATAAATTCCAATAATATCATATTCTGAAATACTTACAAATTATATCAAATTCAAAAATGCTTATACCACATATAAGAAATAAATTAATAGTTTAAAAAAACTAAAAAACACGCTTTTACAGTTAATCAAATTAAAGAGTAAAAAATAATTGTTAACATAAGAATAAAATGACTGATGAGAAAGTGAATGACACTGTTCTAAAAGCGGGGGGTGCTCGATATCAATCGTTATAATTTTTCACTAGTTTCATTCCGAAATGCAGAGTTAGTTTTAAAATGTCATACAAAGCACCCTCCGCTTTTAGAACAGTGACATTCATTTTCTCGTCAGTCATTTTATTCTTATGTTAACAATTATTTTTTACTCTTTAATTTGATTAACTCTAAAAGCGTGATTTTTTAGTTTTTTTTAAACTCTAAAAGCGTGTTTTTTAGCTTTTTTAAACTATTAATTTATTTTTTACTTTTTAGTTTAACAGACAAACAAACATTCAAGTGAAACAACTGTTTTCTTTCTGAAAGATGCCTGTAAATGTTTCTTTGCAGCTTAAATAGTGTATATGAGGAGAAACAGATCTCCAGGGGAAAAAGTCAGTTACATACATACATACAAACATACAGGTGAAGCTAATAAAAGCGTATTAAAAATAGCAAGACACATAAACATATTAGTAAAAATAGTAGTTAGCATACCCGCCAAAGGCCCACCTCTGCTAATAGCTACAGACCCATCTCTCTACTCTCCTGCCTAAGTAAATTAATTGAACGCGTAATAGTAAACATACTGAATGAAGAATCTGATAAACTTAATATTTTAATTTCCTACTTAATTCGCACCATACACAATTATCTTAAAAACTGAAATTTTGTTGTATCTGTAGATAATACTGATTCTAAAAACTGTCATATTCTTGCCGGTGTTCCTCAGGGCTCGATCTTGCGACCATTTTTGTTTAATATATACACCAACGACATCCCACAAGATCACAAAATTAAATTAACACTCTACGCGGACGATACTGCTATTATCACACAGGGGCGAAACATAAACATAATCAGGAAATACTTACAAAACTACATACACACGCTTGAAAATTGGCTCATTAACTAATAATAAAACTTAATGTCGCGAAAACTGGAGCAGTACTATTCACCAGGAAAAATAAAATAAAATAACTCCCCCTAACTAACATATAAATCGCATATTAATTATCTACGCACTAAATTCAATAATCATTTAAGAAAACTCTTCCCCCTAATTTGAAGAAATTGCACACTAACAATTGAACTAAAAAAATTAATCTACCTTTCTTTTCTTAGACCTGTCCTTGCATATGCGAATCCAGTTTGGGGTTCTACAGCCAATAGCAACTTTCTCATGCTCGAAAATAAAATCATTCGTATGATCACTGACGCACCCTGGTATTTCAGAAATAAATAAATGATTATTCGAACTCTATTCAATAACAGATTATTAGGTCTATTTCCAATTTTGTTTTAAACTAGCGCCAGGACAAATAAAGTTGCTCAATCTGAATCTAATTGAACAATCCTCTTGATATACATTTAAATGTAGTTATTTTTAGTTGAAATAGTATATGGAAAATCAAGGTATATGTATATATTTTATTGGTGACTTGATGGAGTGCCTTTGTCGCGCAGCGACCACACCTTCACTTGGCGAATGGTAAGCAGTGACTGGTGGTCGAGCCCTTTGCCAATTGTAAGAAAAATTAAATAAATCAGAGAAGGAATAAAAGTTCTAACATCAGAGAACAAAAACATTATTAAGACAGAAAGGGAAAGTTACAATAGAAGAGTAAAAATACAAAGAGAATAAGATAAAAAATAAAATAAAATCATCCCATAAACAAAAAATTAAAGGAATAAGCATTCATGATAAATCCAATAACAAAATGCAATAAAAAGAAAAACATTAACGAGGCGACAGTGAAACCGGAATATCTCCAGAAAGGAAGAAATTATTTGTTAAGAGTATAGCGCGGTCTTTTGCGATTTCTGGGTAGAGTGACGTCATAGTCGTATATTTTTTAATCATTTAGAACGGGGTTAATGGATCTGGAAACGGAGTCATAAAAGTTTTTTTGCAAGTGTCTCGACGAATGCGCGGAAACTAGGAATACCAAAGGAGTGCCGAATATCATATGTATATACAGTAAGGAACAACTAACTTTTAATTCTACAGCTTAAGAAAACATTGTGGTGGAATGCAAACATAGTGTAAAAAGTGTCGATAGATTGGACGACTTCTCACACATGTGGAGACATTCTTTTTCACACATAAACGTTCTTTTTTATTTGTTTTCCCCAAGCAACCTTTATATGACAATTATAAGAAGACATTGACTAATCAGTGTCAGTTTTTGATTTGGAAGACGTAAACATGGACAACACAAATCCTTACTTAACGTATTGCATTCATCACCTTATTCCAGAGTCAAGTCATTTGAGTTCCCAAATATATCTTTATATATATATAATTCGTCTGCACATTTGGCGGCCTGTTGACGAAGTGGCTAGTGTTCCGGCTGTCGGTGTTTCAGGTTCGAATCCTGACGGTGGCATGGGTGTTTGTGAGTGGTTCGGAATCCACAATAAACTGTTACGTTAAGACCACTGTAGGTCTAGGTCTAATTAGCCTAAAGTGTACACAAAATTACTGTAGAGCGACAAACCACTGTAGGTCTAATTAGCCTAAAGTGTGCACAAAATTATTGTAGAGCGACAAACCAAACCTCTGTACGTATGTTTGTCCCTAAACGACTTAACAAATTTTGATGAAATTTTTTGTGTGTGTTTGGCAACACATAGAGAATGTTTTTATGCTATCCCCTTTGTTTTAAGTCGCCACCAGATGGTCCTACAGTCTATCAACTTCTATACCGTTCCACCAATCGCTATGAAAATTGATGATGATATATATTCGAGTATGGAAAATGGGTTCGCTGTATCCCTTTTATTGTTACTTGCCACCGGATAGTGCTGCAGCATTTCATCTTATATACCGGACAACGTGTGCTGGGTGCTGCTAGTTTTCTTATAAATCATTACGTTCTCCGATCTAATTGTTCTGAATTTCCATCACTTCAGAAAGCGATCATTAGAAAACGTTCTGATTGATGGACTTACCTTTTGTCACCGCAGCATATAAAGAGTTTTTAAATTGCATGATGGTGAGATATATCTTAACTGACTCTTGACATTGAAAATTTTTTACTGACTTTACTCGAGTTGGCCTGATTTCTAGCGGATTGAGTACTGGAACTGTAGGAGTTCAAATTCAAAATTCTTCAAGGAAGCCGTATTGAAAGTTCGCTTTTTTGCCCCATAGATCGATATGTTATATCATTTACCGGGAAAGTCTTTAGGCTTGACTCAAGTAAGATCATGACAACCTTCTAGATGTCACTCTTAGTATTGTTTGTTCTTCGAAGCAAAATGCGACTGTCACTCTCCATCCCCAGGGTGCATCTTTAAATTTGCTTTATATCTGCCATTTTAGTGGTGAATAACTCCGGATCAAACTTTCCTGCAAACCACTGATTTTATTTTGCTGGTTAAACAACCTAATTTTTGGGACAAAAGGCTCGTGCTCACCAAGGCGACAAGATGCAAGCGACCAAAATTTGACGTCACCGCGGTCGCCTGAAACCGGTTTGCAGCTCGCCGCGTGGAGTAGCCCAACTTTCAACTTCAAGCGGTTTTTCACTATGCGTAATGCTATTTCTGACGTTTCGCTGTGAAGGGGTCAAAAAAATTTGGTCGCTTGCCTCTTGCATCTTCACGTCTCTCGCCTCGGTGGGAACGAGCCTAAAGTATTGAACAAAGCATTTGGATTAATTATCGCTATAATGTTTTTTCGGTATCAGAAAACAATGTTTTCGCTTACTCAGTTAGCAAGAAAAACACCTGATTTATTTTTTTCTGATTATAGCTTGTTCTGTGTCAGCTAATAAGGTTTTCACGGATATCTGCTTGCGACTGTGTTTAAACTTTCACACTCCAGATATTTGTAATGCGTTTGCAATTATAATATTATTAGGTAAGGAAAAAACATTGATTAATTAAGAAATCAGCCTGAAAAGTTCTAAAAACAATGCAAGATTTATTAAAATCGGAGTTAGTAAATGCCATGATGATGCGATTTATTTCGGTTCAGCTTATGTCGATTTATTTCTCTGAATTTCATCACATCTGCTGCCTTAAATTATAATTCCTTTAACTATAATGATATATGTAATATTACATAAGGGAAATCATTTCCTTCCTTACTTTTAGCAAAGCAAATAAGTCCTTTCCCAAATTAGGTCTCTTAATTATATAAGTCCTTTCCCATTTCAGAATAACCTATCTTAAATTAAAAAATCCATGAAGATTGTATTAATAAGGGATTTATCCATCTTCCTATTTACACTAAAACTTATAAACATGACAACAACGCATGATATTAGTCAGAAGACTTTTAGCGATATGGTTATAATTTTGTCTGCACTAACTGCAGATATTCAGAAAAATTCACAACTTTAGTGGACGTAGCTTATGGCCGTTTCGACATCTCTCTAAACTGATTCCAAACTCTTTAAATTCCTCGAAAATATTAATAAAATGAAGTGAAAAATATTCACTTATTTTCCATTTTCAACAAAATCCTCCTTGTATTCGGTTGCAACTCACAGCAACTATCGAGCTGTTACGTATATATATATCCATATATCAAACTGTAGGATTATCACTTTTATCCCATGGTCCAGTTGTGGTCTATGTAAACTATGATACAAGAAGGTAAACTGACTTGTGCCTATTTTATTGTATGATGTATTTTCCATTATAAAAAAAATCAACCTTATATAAGATTACTACTTACAGCAACTATCGAACTGTTACATATGCATATGCATTCACACATACATACTGTAGGTTTATTATTTTCATCCCATGGTCCAGTTGTGGTCTACTTAAACTATGATACAAGAGGGTGAAGATTCAAATTAACTGGCGTGTGCCTATTTTATTGCCTTAATATCAAATCTTTTTGGTTTCTTAGATATAGATTGTAACAGCATGTATGAATGTTTGTTATTTTCAGTTTGATTTTAAATGTTTTATAATTTTCTGGACTTTGGGTCATATGAAACGTAAATGTGGAATGCTTGGAATTTCTCATAGAAAAACTGTCTCCATCCTCTTATTAGTACTACTGTCTACTAATAAGAGTTACTCTACGAGTACTACATGTGTGTAAAAAGTTTTTTTGTTCAAAGCTTAACTGACTAGGTGATTTGACGAAACTGAAAAAATATTAAAATGATGACAATAATTTTTTTTATATGTGAATATTTTTTCCCGTCATTTTGTAAGAAAAGATACATTTTTAGAATGTTCTTATTAAATGTCTTTTATACAAATATTAAATGCTGTTATTCCTTTACTTATTAATCAAATCACACTCTGTATTTCGTTTTAAATCCTTTTGTTGCCATCTAAATAAATGGAGACCTTTTAACTCGAGTAAACTCTTTCAACACTTCAACTGCTGGAGTTCGCCTTTTTCGTGCTTATGTAAGAAATTTGATTCTTCTACTTCCAAAATTGTGTAAAATATTTTGCATAATATATTTATTTCAATGAATGTTCTTTTATATAATGTGGTGCTGACATAATTTTTGAGGATAAAATTCGTGTATGAGAGTTGAAACAGCAAATACGACAAACTTGCCACTAAAGTGGGTAGACCAATTTTACCAATTATATGAGCATCTGTGTATGCACGTCGTTAGCATCGTCTGTCTACGTCAGAAATCGACCAATTTCATCAGAATAATAATCGTTTCAGCACTCTGTGCTTGTCGATTGTTTGTGCTGCTTTAATGTGCTTCACATTGAATTTAATTCAAAACAACGGTTCTATTGAAATTTGAATCTGATTATGGGGAATATCTAGACAATACCAGGTCTAAAAAAACTGCGTACTCTTTGTGCCAAAAATAAAATAAATAAATAAAATGGCTGCTGCGTTTTTGAAAAGAAAGAAAGCAATTGTTAATTTTTTACTAAACTATTTTTTTTACAACCTTAGATTGATGAACAATTTACCATTGCAACCTCACTACACACCAAGGGCAAATAATTTGTGCAATTTTCTCATGTTACGTGCAAGAATTAGAATGGAGAGTTTTCACTAATAGTTTCAGATAAAAGATCGCAGAAGATTTAATCTCTTGTTTGATAAGATGTTATGATATCTTGTTATGAGCAATAAACGAAGAGGATTTCTGTAATGTTAATTTGGCACCAAGAAATTTAATGTCCATGCATTGAAATACTATTGAGGGCTAAAATATTTTATGATTTATTTCAGCCACGCCATTTTCGGAAGGAAAATTCGAATCTGTAACCATGCTTCCTCCTACACACTGGAAAGAACGCTCAATTGAACTCCAAACTAACTTTGAGGAAGTACAGCAACCACGCAGAAACGTTTAATTTATAGTCTCTCATTCCGAGAGGAAATATATTTAGCCCAACCCTGCGTATTAGTTGGCCTAGAGTCTCTCACCCGGAGAAGAAGTATAGTTAGTGCAACCTTGCACTTCTTGGCGCACCCTGCGCTTAACGGAAACTACCAGCTCAGAAGTGGAGTCCTCCCACGCAGCTATAATGATCTGTCTTTAAATGTGTTAAATATTGCATGTCCCTAATTGTAGTGTGGTGCTTGTGTTTAAATAAAGCTGTGAGTTCCTCAAGTATCTTAACCCAACCACACCCAGTTAGAATCTCATTGCTCAATCTGCACATTACAAGCCTTATTTTTCAAAATGTGTTCGGCTTTGTGGTATGTAATGGAGAATATTAAAAATGTAGAGAAAATTACGGACTATCTTGATGATGTATGCCATCTTGATGGCCTATCAAGATGACCTTGATTTTTCAATGAGGAAGTTTTGGAAAATTGAAGCAGCGAATCCGATATTTGTAACGAACAATTTCAGAAAACTCACAAGAGAGATGAAGTTATACAGTACCCATGCCTCTTGTTACAGTAGAAGATTCTTCTTGCTTGGAAGAATTCAAATAAATTGCTCTTCAGAGATTGAATTAATTATGGAAAATACTTAGAGATCAGGCGTGTAGTAAATGTAGAGATCAGGCGTATTTGAAACTATATAAACTTTTTAAAAGAATACAGAGATTTAGACCACATTAGCGAGATAGAATATAATGTAGAGCCTGGATTTACGTATTACTTGCCTCATCATGGGATCGATCGGCCTTAAAAGACTATAATGAAATTGAGAGCTGTGTTCAATGCGTCAACTGTGACCTCCAATGAAAAGACTTTAAACTCCATTTAGTCAGGGCTGGATTTAGATGAAAAGAGGCCCTATGCTATTCCCCTTAAGAGGCCCTTTCACCTTCCATTTTTAAGTTTGTAAATTGCACGAGAGATAATAAAATACACCATTACTGTGATACATATCAATATGTTAAATGAAACATGTTGTGATGGGCACTAATCTTTATAAAAAATGTGGCACAAAAAAAAGTCGAGAACACTTATCTAGACATTTATTCTCAGCACCCTATATAGTACTTGTAACAATAACTAATCAAACATAACACACAACATTTACAAAGAAACAACATTCAAATAATAAAAATCTTTGTGCACGAAAATAAAATATGAAATAAAAATTATCCTATTTTCTATCAAATTAAATTAAATATATTCAATACATTGAAGATTAAGCAAATTCAATTCAGATAAATTTATTTTATAATAATTCTCATTTAAAGTTTAAGTATGAATTATTATGAATTTTAAGTTTTAAACTAAATCAAAAATGGAACTTATATTCAAACAAAATCCAGATTACAAAAAAGAAAATATCAAATTGTATATCATATTAAAATTTATGTTAATAGTTATTTTATTTAAGAACTGATTCATGTTGTTGTTGTTGTTGTTTCTTATCCCACTTAGCTGGCCAAGCCCACGAGCCCATATGGACTCATGATTGAAGGGGAAGGAAGCAGCTTCTGTTGTGATGGAGCACCCGTAGGTAGAAGCCTGACTTTTGCTCCGTGACGCTCTTACAGTCATAGAAGACCGGGACCTACGGCTTAAAGTGGATTCCGAACCACTACAAACATCCATGGCACCGCCGGGATTCGAACCCGAAACCTGTGGCACCGAGCGCTAGACACTCGGCCATTCAGGTCCCACTGATTCATTCCAAGTATATATTTAAATTAGAAAAATTTCTTTCTAAATAGAATTCTAAGTAGAATTTCTCCTTATTTTTGATTCAGTGCTTACTGTTTTTAGAATAGTGTAACTTTAATTTTGCTAACAATTTGAGTGTCGGCCCCTATTGATCTTGAGGCCCTAGGCTGAAGCCTAGTTAGCCTATAGGAAAATCCGGCCCTGCATTTAGTACAACAGTGGAGTCTTTGAAGATGACGTTTTCTTTTTGTTAGTGAGATTCTATAAATGTTTCTTTGCATTCACCGCAGACATTCGTCAGATGTGTAGAATGATAAACATTGACCAGAGCCAAAGAAACCTCCAACGAATCCTTTGGACGGAAGGCGAAAATAAGCCAGTAAAAGTCTTCCAGTTCAATACTGTTATTGATGGTACAGTTAGCGCTCCATTTCTAGCAACGCGGATCTCCATTGAGGAAACCAAAACCAATAGGGATATTGGTTCATCGGTTTTGGTGCATCTGTTTATAACGACTTTTACGTAGACCAGGGGTGGCCAACTGTTTTGGGAACAGTATCACTATCTGAAAAAAAATTATGCATGCCATTTCCAACATATTAAAAAAGTTTTAAAAAAATTATTTATAGGCTGATTATGGGATTTTTACGCCAATGGAACTTTTTTTCATGTAAATCTGAGTAGTAGATATTTAAAAATAATATAATAAGTAAAACGTAAGCATAAACTCAGATTTTATCGCCAATAAACATTTTTAAAGGTTCAGTTAATTAGGTTATGTACAAAATAAAAATTAATAACTTGAAACATTTCATTCTAAATAAATATTAAACAGTCCGTACTTAATTAACAAGGCTTGAATTTTTTTCCCTCCATATTAAGATTTGTTCTTGAAGGCGCTAACAAAATTGGTCATGCGATGCATATCAGATAATTTTGATTTTATCATGCTCCTAATAGAAAACATTTGTTAAAAATAAATGTTAATCCTTACCTACAACAATATTTGACATTCTAGTTTTGTTTTTAAAATTGCTTGTAGGTACAAATTTCCAAAATTCAATATAATTTGGAGCACTTGCAATTAAAACAAGTTTTATATATTTGCTTTTCAGTGTTGTAGATCAATAATTTCGATTTGGACTTCAGGTGAGTAACAATTAAAGTCTTACAGAGAAATTGAAAAAGGATTTGTGAAAAGATCAGTATTTTTTTTATCATCAAACCTGGCACTGGATTAATCCTGCAAAGTGGGTATTAAAGTTTTAAATCTATCATAGTTCGAAGTATTGTTGACTTTGGTGGTTAATAAAAAATATTCAAAAATAGGAAGATGCAGAGACAGAGATGGAAAATCAAAAAATGATTTTCGTAGCAGCTTCATAACAGGGCAAATTGCATTTTTGTAGCAGCTTTCAGTGGTTTTGTAGCACTATATTTTTACATTAACAATTCTTCAGATTTCTAGGCATATATTAATTAATTTTATTGTATTTAGTAATTGATAGGTATGAAATAAAATTGCACGATTTGTACCGAAATTAAAAACCGGACCATTTCGGCTAATATCGGAAATTCAATGCAAAACTAATTTATTGATGTATACATTAATTTTAGGTTAGAAAGTTAATACAGAATGCTAATTATTTTTTTATTTAATGTATAGATGATAAAATAATCTTTCATTCAATATATACATAATAAAATATTTTAATTATCAATATATAGACAATAAAACAATTTTTTATTCAATGTATAATTTTTTTATTTAATGTGCATTGATAAATTTATTAATACATTTTGTATTTTTTAAAGGCTAACAATTTTTCTTTATCTTTCTTGCAGCTTGAATATTTTTAATGGAAATATTGTAACAATTTTTAATGAATTTATTATAAAAATATGATTCTTAAATTATTTAATAAAAAATATATTGAATTTTTCCCAATTTTGTTTTGGCATGCTAATGAACAATTACATATAGGTAAATAAAGGATAAATGTCATAAATATGTTTTTAAATTTTATTTAACAAATCTTATTTTTGAGAATTTTATTATTTCTAGACACAAAATGATAAATTTTCTGTGGGAAAAAGATGAGCTCATGAAATTCAGTTCAAGTAATAAATGAGAAATAAAAAATTGCTTCAATCCTTCAAATCACAGATTACAGTTAATTTGCAGATTTTTATTAGAAACAAAATTATTTTAAAATTTGGATATTTAACAAGTTAATAAATAAAAAAAAGAGGCAAATTAACATTTTAGTTGCAAAGAAAAATTCAGCATGCTGGTGAAAATTTTTAATTTTTTTATTAATATTTTAATTTTTTAAATGTAAAATATTAATAAAATTTAAAACATTTATTTGAAATATTTATTGTAGAAACAGTTAGCAAGCAGTATGTGTTTACAAACAAATTACTTATCCTATTTTTTCCCATAAAGAATAATAGATGGCACCATGAAAAAAATCGAAATGTTTCAATCATTTAAAAAATTTTTTCAAACTGTTCCAATCATTAAATAGATTCGAATAGTCTATCACTAATATGAAGATGGGAAGAAAAACATGACTTATTGTTGGTGTAACCAATAAATCCTATCGTAGCAAAAACGTTCATAAAAGCAGAACTGTTATGTGTCCCCTCCTCCCCATTGGTTAATTCTTAAGCCCTCTAGTGGCAATCTCAAACAAAGGTTAAGGATTGGCACTATTTTCACTAAATCAAAATACAAAATGTCACATTTTTGGAGAAGAAATACGAAATTTGCTGTTTTTATAGCAGAATGTAGGAAGGCATGAATTTTGGCATACTTAGTGCAGATTTTTCACCCCTAAAGAGAAAAAGACAACCAAGCTTTTAATGATGTAAATTTCTTTTAGAAATATGCTACAGAATAAAATCAAGAACAGGTATATAAACCAATGTATTTGTTTTAAAATTTAACATATAGATGAATGAGGGTAATACTTCCTCAAAATTATTCATGAAATAAATTAAATCCTCACTCTTTCCCTGCCAAACGTTCAATAAAATTTGTTGTACATCAAATATTAAAGACATGCATTTCAGAAGTGCAAGAAGATAGATTTTCGAAAATATAGCAAAATATTTTCAGATCAAAATCCCCCAATAAACAGAATTTTTAAAAAAAGTGACTTTATTAAAATGTATTGGCTTCAAAATATTAGATACATGACCAGATACTATTTAAGTAAAAATTTCATTTGAATTCACAAAATTTTACTATTACATGATATTTTTCTTAGCAATTACGTAATTATTTAAAAACATGCAAGATCATACATTTGAAGCACTAAACTTTGTAAAATATAATATCAATAATTTTTTTATATATATTGTATTAAAACATACTGAAAAGAATAAATTAATATACAACAGAATGAAATGAATAAATTAATATACAACAGATTGAAATGAATAAATTAATATACAATAGAATGAAATGAATAAATTAATATACAACAGATATCATATGGAAAAAAAAAATGATAAAATAACAGCAATACTGACATTATAGATCCTTCTCATGGATCACATGATCAAAAATGATGATATTTACATGGTCTTACAAATTTAAGCCATTATTCTTACAGTAATTGTTTTAAATTTTACTTTGTAAAAGTAAAATTTAAAAAATTAATAATTAATTATAATGTAAAATTAGTTATATTGAGGATTTTATACTCAAACATACATTTTTAAAAAGAAATTTTTCAGAATAAAAACATAAAGCAACATTTTTTCATTTAAAATTGGCACATTAAAAAAATATTTTTAAATTAAAAACATTGAATCATGCTTTCTAGAAAAGCATGTATTGTTTGTGAAGAAGAAAATTATAGCAAGATGAATTCAACAATAAAAGATTTTCAAACAATGTAGTAATTTGAATAAAAATGACGAGGAAATGGTCAAGCCAAATTTCAGCTTATACAGTGCCACAAATAATTGTTCATTACAAAGATACAATGCTTTAAGAAGAACTGAAAAGATTCATTTAAATATATCATTATTTAGAACAGTGGTTCTCAAACTGGGTCTGCTGTGCTGTAAGGGATAGCGAAAGGAGCACTTAATTGAAATTTTGAACTATTCGATTGTTGCAAAGTTCAATTCGTTTTCCACTTTGTAAGATTTATATATCTAAATGATGCTGATTGTATTTTGGATATTTTACTAGGATTAATAGGTCTACTCAATTTGTATTGATAGTTAAAAAATTAAACTGATATTAAGATGGTATTCTGATTTAAAAAAAAAACATTTTTTTTTCAACTGCTTTATATTAAGTTAGGTTTGCCATTTTCCAGTAAAATAGGTTGTAAAAAAATTTCTTATTAACAGTTAATTTAAATTTTTAAAGGGTCCCCAAACCATGAAACAAATTTTAAATAAACTGTTACACAAAAAATTTTTTAAAAAAAAAGTTTGAGAACCACTTTTTAAAAGAAATCAATGAATGGTTATTTATTTTTTTTTTTCACATAGAAAAGTTTAAAAATTTTATACATCAATAAAATTCTGTATAAATGCTTAATATATGCACCAACCATAGCAGAGAGACCACACCAAGCACCATTAAGAAGTTACACAAAATATAATAATCTGCAAAAAAAAAAAAAAAAAAAAAAAAAAAAATCAAATTTCTTCTATGAATTTGTAGACTTAAAAAGTTTTTTTAAATTTAGGATGATTAAATTTAGAAATCATGGTAAAACTGTATATTAACTATACATGTCTTCACTATACATGAATTCACAACATAAACAAAAAATGAAAGTGTACAAGATGATTAAAAGTGATGATGATAAACAAAAACAAAAACAAAAAAATGATAAACAAAATTTTCACATGAAATGAAAAGAGGGAATAAAATATTTTGTATCACATTCCTGAAAAAGAAATAACCTTTAAAAATTCAAGTAAAATTAATGCAAATAACAATATTTATCAGAAAGAGTTGTGTTTGCATATAAACACTGGAATGATAGGATGAGGCATATAGATTATATAAACCTCATCATATCCTCCTAATGGTTATATGCAAGCGCATAAATTATAGCCGATTTAATAAAAATGATAAGCCATTAAAACAGTTATATGTAAAACTTATTTAAAACAGCTTTTTTTCAAATTATAATATAATTATAATATATTCAAATTATAATATTTACATCGACCATTACAATTATTTTGTGAGTTTTTTTTTTTTTTTTTTTTGTTCTAAACAAGTCATACAAACAGGACTTAAAGGTTTTTAAATCATGTAGAGAAATCAATAAAAATTAATTTTTTATTTGTATAATTGGTAGTTAACAATTTTAAATCACCACCGTTAAAATAAAACCAATCATGAATATTTGAAAGCCAAATGAGCACATAATATGTTAAGGTATATCTAAATAATTCAACCTCCAAACTCCACAATGAAAAGTATAAACCAGCAAAATTCTTATTTCTGGGCAGAAAAAAAAATGTTTCTTTTAACTTAATAACACAAAATTTAATTTGTGTTCAAAAGTCGGATTATAAACATGAAAAGAGTAAAATTAAAAAAAAAAAACTAACCACTGAAAGTAAGTTGTAAACTTACATTCACGAGTCATACTCTTCTTAAGTGCGAGGCGCCGTTTCTCACGTTCTTCATCATATTCGTGGACATAGAGCATGTTGTTGCTCAGTATCCACAAGGTTTCCATAACTCTCTCGGTCATTTTATCGTTTATCAGTTCCACACAATCATCGAGCTGGAAAAAATTTATACCTACATCATAAACGGATGGCATTCAATCCCTTCAGGGGAAAATTCCAGAGAAATATTAAAAAAAAAAATCATATTTTAAAAATTAATAGTTACATAATCCTCCTGCTTTAACTCGCATCAACATTTAAACAATACTTCATTCAATTTTTATCAATGCTTGAATTCAACATTTCAATTTACATATGTAATCTAAACTAATAAATTATGAATAAAACTTTTGATAAGCTTCATAAAATATTTTCATGTTCAGTATTTCATATATTAAATAAAACTCATGTGTTTTTTAAAATTATATTTAAAAACTCTATATTAATTAAAATCTGAAATTTTTTTTGCATCTCACTTTTATAATGTGTAAAAAATTTAAGTATACACATGTATATAGATCATTAGTAAAGTACTTGAGGAGAAGAAATAAAATATGCCTTCCGATAAAAATCATTTGAATATTTAATTTATTTAACAAGAATGACAAAAAAAATTGAACATTCGTTGTTTCACATTTCAAATAATATTTGCATTACTAATTAAAAATGCTTTAATATACATTTGATATTTTTTAAAACACTTTCTTTCAGTAATACAAATTAAGTTAAGATAACATACACTAATGTTTCCTCCATACTTTTTCGAATTTCTCACTCATAAAAGTTTTAATAAACATTTTATTATAGCAATTACTATTTTAATAGTAGTTTCAGTTTACATATTCCCGTAATAAGCAATATGAACAATTTTAGTTTACATAAAAACAAGTAACATAAAAAAAAATTTTTTTTTTTTAAGTCAATTCCCACTTAGGTCAGCAAAGAAAATTTTTATTTCAGTTACTTTTCATCAACTAATTACAATTAATATTAATATGTAAATACATATGACAGAATCACACTATTAAGTGGCAAAAGAAATTTTTTCTCCAGCGATCTGCACGCTTCGCCACCGACAGTATTTATTCCTATATTTATATCCTGCTAAATATCTTATAGAAGAGAAATTGTTTTTCTCCCATATAAAACTAAAATTAATGAATTAAATTTAATAAATGAATTAATATTTGAAAATAACTGTATTAACATCCAGTGTCATCTACTACAAGTTCAAAAAATGCATTTGAACTTGAGTGGATGAATAAAAAATGAATTTTATGAACGATTGAAAATTTGAACAAGATATATAGAGGGAGCTAATAGAAGGAATTGAATAATACTGACTTCAAGATTCATGTAGTTATCAGTACGTGTAAGTGTTCCAACATACTTCGAGCCACATTTCAACGTCACTCTGACTCTCTTGCCAATCAATGAGTTTAAAAATTGCTTGGGATGAACAGTATAATTCATCTGAAAAGAACACACAAATTAACTTATAATAAATTTATGCATCAAAAAGAAACTTTCAGGATTTCACAATAAAAAAAATTTGAGAATGAGATAATTTGATACATACTATATATAATTAATGATTTAATTTGCTACATGCAGGTTCTTGTATGCAAATACTCAATTACTGGCAATGACTTAATAAAATTCTTTATATTGATAATTGTAAATCAAACCAAGTAAGATGTATATACAATAAATGAAATATAATAATACAATAAATAAATATAATGTATAATAATAAAATATTTTAAATAATAATCACAAAAAGAGAAAAATGGCAATGTGTTTCAACAGTTATTAAATTTTAAGCAAACAATATGGCAATAAATGACATTTGTATGTCAACACTATAATGTTTGAATTCATGGAACTAATTTCAATACAAATAGCATAAAAAGAAAAGAAATTTTTTTTTTTACTTTAGAGTGAACACTTCCCAAAAGTTATGAATTATTATTTAATGAAACTGTATATATTAAAGTATTACATACTGAGAAGCATATTCAATTATAAATGTGCTTTGAAAAAAAAAATCAATTTTACAAAAATGAAGTTAATTGCCATTAACTATTACCAGATTTAAAAAAAAAAAAAAAGACCATTATTTATCAAATGAGACAAATTGATTCTTTTTTAAAGATTCAATTCATCAAGATAAAAATTCATTGTTTATTAATGATGAATTTTTTTTTTAAACAATCGTGAATGAAATTTATAACTAAATTATAATAAAAACAATTGTGTAACATTTCAAAATTAGTAATCTATAGCAACATCTGAAGCTCAAAAAAAAAATATATATATATATATATTATATATGTATATACATTGCATGAAAAATAATTACGGCTCCAGAAACATGCAACAATAATGGGCAATATAATGAGGTTTTTTTAATAATGATTATATTTATATTATTATTCCACAATATAAAGCTACCAGACAAAAGAAAACGGTTCCGATTCTACCGGCTTCCAAAGATCATGCATGAACCTTTTCATTATTTTCAATTACTATGTTTCACAAATAAAGAAGAGGGGTAAAAATTGTTTCATTCCACTAAAAAATTCAAATTCTTACGTAGTGATTCATAATTATTGACAGAAGACAGAGACAGATTTATGAACGCCAACTTGAAAACGAAAATGCCTGCAATGACAAAAAGGAACCAAATGAGGGATTTTAACTGTGATGCTTTGCGCGAGGAGGGAAATTGGGTTGATTGATTGATTGACGAATTCTTTTGGAGCTATTTAGCCCCTAGATCTCCATCTTCGATATGGTAGGGAAAATACAGTAGAAACAATGAAAATTACCCAGAATATATTTTCAAATATCAAAAAAGATATCCTAGATACGTACAATTGATTGTTGATAGCAAAGCAAACCAGACTTTGAGTTCAAGTTGTTAGCACTTTTGTTGCGTTAATTTACACCTGCGAATCGTTTTTTTCAAAAATGACATTGATAAAACGCAAAACATGCTCAAACATAAAGGACGCTAACCTGCAACACCCATTACGTGTGCAAATATCCAAAATGAGATCGATTTGCAAAAGCTAAGTGAAAGAGTGTAGAAACAAACATCGCACTAGTAAAATAAATATTTTTTTATTTCATTTATATTTATATATTTTTTACATCTAATTTTTAGTGTTATCTATTTCTTTACAATGTGCTTTTAGTATCATTATTATTATATTATTTATGTTCAAGTGTAATAATAATTGTAAGCACAATAATAATAACTCATTATGTTTCAATTTTTCACTCCAAAAAATGTCTAGAGTGGGTTTAAATCTAATATAGGGATATATAATTTTAGATACGACCCTCGGAGTTAGGATGCATTTCCAAAGTGGTTTAAAGTGGATTCCGAACCACTACAAACATCCATGTCATCACCGGGATTCGAACCCGAAACCTGTGGCACTGAGCGTTAGACACTCAGCCATTCAGGACCTGGTCTAATATGACTGTTGAGCATTGGGTGTAAGGCTGACAACCCTACCCTATAAATAAATTATAGTTTAAAAAAACTAAAAAACACGCTTTTAGAGTTAATCAAACTAAAAAGTAAAAAATAATTGTTAACATAAGAATAAAATGACTGACGAGAAAATGAATGCCACTGTTCTAAAAGCGTGGGGTGCTTTGTATGACATTTTTAAATTTGACTGTAACAATTTTCACGGATATAAGTATAAAGTATTAACAAGTGACAAATTGTTAGATATTTTACCTGAAAATATTCTAATTATAAAAATAAATAACAAATAATAAAATCATTATTCTAAACCTACAATTCATATAAAAAAGATTAATGAGATTTGGAAATTTCCACTGCTGCAATGATTTTTATAATGTTTTGTGACAATAAATAATAATTTTATAATCTAAACTAACTGTTTTGGGATTTTTTTAATAGTAAAATTTTTTCCAAGTGTTGATTAATAATTAATTTGCAAATTTCTAATGAAGTCTATTTGCTTGATTCAACCATGAAAATATTCTCATTATAAAAATAAATACCAGATAAAAAAAAAGGAATATTCTAAACATACAATCTTATTTATTGTGATTTTGAAATTTTAGTGCAAATGTTGTACTTCATTTGAGATATGTTTTTCGTGTGTATATTATGCACATTTTAATTTTTCTATTTCAAAGAAATTCATGTAAATTCAAAATCTTTCATGCCTAAACACAGTGTAATTAGCTCCTTATATTATTTTAATTTGAGTCTTTGACACTTATTTTTATGATTTTGTAAAATAGTTCTGTTATTTTAAATATAATTATTAATTGTAATAATAACTGTTAATTAATAATTTTATTTTATTTTCTAATGTTTGAGCTTTTCAATATAAGAAAAACGAATCATTAAAATCATTGTGAATTTTTTTTATATGAATTGTTAATTCTAATAATTATAAAATGTTATGATAACTGTTCATGAACTTGATTGATAAAACTATTTTACTTTGTTATAAATGCTTATGTTTTTTACATAATTTACAATGATAGTATATTTGCTAAAAAATCCCTCTAACTAGGTTATTTTAAACATTAACTAGATAACAGACACTCGCCTTAAATGCGAGTAAGAAAAATAATAATAATAATTTTTAAAAAAACCACACAAACTTTGTGATTATGGAAGCCCATATGTTATCATTAAAGCAAACTATTGTACTTAAATATTGTTTGCTTGTACTACTATTGTTTTTGTACTACAATTGTACTACTATTGTTTTTAAATATTGCCACTAGAAAATGTTATAGGAAAGAAATGAAAAGAATTCAAAAATAGATTAGATACTAATGTCAGTCTAGATAAATAAAATAAATTATATAATCATGTGAGCCAGACAAATAAAATAGATTATATATTCATGTGAGTGTAGACAAATAAAATAGATTATATATTCATATGAGCCTAGAGAAATAAAATAGATTATATGTTCATATGAACCTAGACAAATAAAATAGACTATATGTTCATGTGAGCCTAGACAAATAAAATAGATTAATGACAAAAACAAACTTTTCACACATATTTTTAATGGAACAAAAATTTAATGACACTGAGAACAACTTATGTTACATTCCACTTCAAAACACATTTCTATAAGTAAAATATACACATACAATAAAACATACCTTTGCTGCACTGAATGTAGTTAACATTACTTCCAACAGTATAGTTTTAACAGTAAAAATATTTTTATTGTTATGAAAATGAATTTTATATAAATGGGTATGATATCACTGTGATAGTAGCATGCACCAATATAATATGTAATTAATAATGAAATGGCTAGCATAAAAGAAAATATTAAAATTAGTTTTCTGAAACTTTTTAGAATTACTATACTACTAAATCGGTAAAATACTACATTACATTTCAATAAACCATGAAAAAGAAAACATAATACAATTTTTATACAAGTAATTTTTCTTTCAGAATATTACATATTTTTAGAGAACATTGCAAAATTTTTTTTTAAATCATTATTCATTCATTATTTAAAATAATAGACTTAATAACCAACATTAAAAACATCTAATGGCATTTTTTTTTAATTAAGAGATAAAAATTGAAATAATGCATGCAAAGTATTTATAACAAAATCGATTTTCTAATATGAGAAAAAATATATACAATTTTCTGTATTATAAAAACATTTTTTTAAAAGATGTTACATTTCCAGTCAAAATGATATTTAAAAAAGAATTATTCCAATGCATATTTGTACAGTTTATTTCATTATTACGAGACGAGATATATGTACTGCGAGAGATATCTTAATTTGAGGCAGGAAAAAAAATGAATTCCCAATAATAATGGCTAGCCACTTTTTTCAATAAGAGATTGAATTTTAATATTCATTAATTTTATTTTCTTTTAATTAGTTTATTTACTTAGAAAATATCAACATTTATTTTTTTCTGTAGTTCCAAGCATCATTAATTAAACAGTTAAATCATTCAAAATATGCATATACTTAAAAAGTGAAGGATAAAATAAGTTACAGTTATAACATGGCACAGTTTTGTGACTGAAATTTATTTATTTTAAAATTCGAAAGAAAGAGCGTAAAAATAACATGACTAGCAACATAATTAATTCAACAACAAATTCAGTCATGTGATTTTTATAGCAGTTATTACTTAAAAATAATTTTGGTAATTTTTTCAAACAATTTTAAAATTTTCAGGAAAAAAGATATAAAACTGCTATTTTAAATAAATAAAATAAATTAGTAAAATTTTTTTATTCAGCAAAATTTTATTCGAACTTCCATAGAATTAACATGAGGAAAATTTTTTATTATTATTAATGCAAAATATATGCATTTTTTACAGATGATAACAGAAAAAAAGTTAAAAAGCAAAACAGATATAGAGAATGACATGTAAATTACTATTCAACAGTGAATTTAATAAAACCTATGATTTTAAATAACCGTATAAATATTGAATGACATCTCAAATTTGATTTATATATCCAAATTGAATATTTTGAATAACATGCATTATCTACAATTTTGCAACTATTCTATTTCACTATATATATATATAATTTTTTCAGAAGTAATGTTATTCATTGAAGCTCAATAAAATTTTTAAAAAAATTAAGATTTGGGGAAATTTTTTTACAATCATTTGATTGAATTATGAAAAAGTTTGACTAATCAGCATGTTAATTTATTGAATAAAATCATGAAAATACCCAGCTGCCTTAAAATTAGTAGAAAATAACATAAACTAAAGCAAAATAAAAAGGCATGTTTTGATGATTTACATATGTTTTGCGTTTAGAGCAAAAGCAAACACCAAATTGAATAAAAATACATATTGAAAACGAGATGAAACCTTATTTTAACATTGCAGAGGGAATATGGCAGTTTTACCATTATCATTACTCAGTTCTTAAATTATATATCAACATAAAAAATTAAATTAGGAGTTGCAAGTATATCATTTTAAAACATTTTTTTTTTCTTTCTTTTGATTATCAATTTATGTTCATTCTTTTTTAAATAACTATGCTATAATAAAAAAAAATTTATGCAAAATTAAGGCAATGTAATCAAATTGAGTCAAAATTCTGAAAAATGAATATTTTATACGTAAGAAAAAACCACCCTTAATTTCTTATTTGCTAACTAAAAACTACAGTCAAATATGCAAATTTTTTAGAATTCAAATAATTTTATTAATATTTTTGATGTTAAATTATGAAAATCGTAACCAAGAAAAATTTATAATAATGATTGTTATACAAAATACATCTTCCGTGATTATTTTTCATGTTTAATGTGACTGCAAATGTTAAATTAAATAAATTTTAAGATATTAGTGTTGACATTTGAAGAAAACGTTTTTGATGTGTCAAATTATTGAATGCAACAAATCAGGTTTCATCTAAAAAATGATCATACATTGAAGAAATAATACACTAAAAAAATTTGAACAGATTACAGTTCAGCAAACATATCAAAAATTAAAATGAAACATACGATAAAATCTTTCTAATTTAAACATGATTCCTTTTAATTAAAACAATTAATATACAAAACAACTAGGTTCAACAATTGCAATGAAAAAATTTCCCTACTTCAATACGAATTTCATTGAGAAATATACAAACCGGATAACATAATAGCTCAGATATTTTAATACAGTATCAATAACTTTATTCCTTTAAAATTCTATACATGATTAAACTGTTAAAATCATATTTAACAAGTCTATATATAGTTCATTTTTTTGCACTAAAAATATATTTTAATTAAGACTAGTCCACTAACAGAATAATTTAAATTTGATCCTTTAATTTACATATTGCTTTCAGCAAAACTAAAATAAATTTTGCAACATCAAATCACAGGTTTTTTTCTTCTTTATATAAGAGTACATTTCAATTTTGTTTCAAAGAAATAAAAAATTATTCTGTATTTATATACATGCATAATAGTTCATATCTTTCTAATATCAATCACATTGAAAAACGTTTTTTGTCATTAAAATAAAAGCTGTAATTCGGCACTTATGAAAGACATTTAACGAAACAATGCATTTGGATACGCTGAAACACATATATATAGATATTTATATGTATATATAATATGAATATATGTATGTATGAATGTACATAGTTTTGTACACATGTATGCAACAGATATACATATCATGCTATGTACAATAGTACTGTACAAAAGTGATATCCCGGATATAATGCGATTATAAGTAATGTATATATAATGTTGAAAAGCATTTCTCATAAATATTTATGTATATGCAACAAATATTCCATTCATATGAGCTTGATACATTTATTGAAATTGTATAAAAGCATTCTACAATACACAACTAACACAGTTTCATTAAAATGAAGAGCCATGGATTAACACGGTATGGAACCATGAGTATGGCAACCATGGTTACATGCATGTCAAAGATATCAGAAACTAATCAATAAGGAAATCGAAAATGAAACAATCATTTAAAATATAATAAAAACAACTTCATGTATTACAAATTAAACTAAAATGTACTGATTAATATCATGATTTTTAAAATTTATGTCATTGTTAAAATAATTCTAATAGATTGAAATAGTGCTAAAGAAGTCTTAAAAATGCTTTCACAAACATAAATAAATAAAAATTAAATTTTTAATAAAATTGTCCTTAATGTTAGAGTTTAGGTAAATTGATAAAATAAAATTAAGTGAAAATTATAAAAAATAAATAAATACATTTAGCATGATCAGTTTGTAAATAACATATTACAAAAGCATTATTAGTTAACTATTACATAATTCATTCAGTTATTGAAATACATAGATCAAAATACACAACTTTAATTGAATTATAAAAATTGTTTCCATAATTATCATAGATATAATAATTTAAACGAAAATATATGACTTATTACTTTTAATATTGAAAAGATATTTCATATAATTTTGTAAATGCATTATTTAATTTAAGAAATTAAAAGGGTAATAAGTTTTATATTATTTGCACTATCATTAAATTTCAATTTTTTTCAATTAAAAATGAGTGAAATTTACAACATATTTAATATAATTAAGTCATTATAATTTATAAGCAAATTTAATCATATTCAGAGTTTAAATATTCTTTGTTTTATTAACAGGAAAATTTTCAAAATGATGCTACTTTTAGAATCTTTAAGAAAATATTATTGTAACTATTTAATTTTATGGAATGCAAATCCATAATTTTATATTATTCATTAATTAATGAAAGGAACAAAAAGTCTTTAAAAATTAACGAATATTAATTAATGTCAATGTAGAGTTCTAGAATGATCCTTTTTAATAACTAATTTTTAAAAACTATGAAAAAAATTACCTAATTCTCAATGTTATCAAAGCAAAACATTTTATCCAAAATATTTTTCAAAATTCTCCTCATAAAAATATTAAAGTGGAATATTTATAAGCATTAGACAGATTTGTAAAGATATCTTCACAAAATGTATTTAATAAGCTTTCTAAATTTGAAAAGATTTCAATTTTTCACTCTAATATCAACTTCAATTTATCAAACATTATTATACAAACCACAACTTTTTTGTGTTTCATTTTCAAAATAAAAGTTAGTGCAAGGTAATGCCATTAATATGTGGCATATTAATGGCATTAATTGATTGATTGGTTCTACGAATAACACAATTCAGTAATTAATATCATCAAAATTTTTACTTTACAAAAAATATTTAGACTATTTTTAAGTATTTCTCATTTATTAAACTATTTTTTATTATAAGAATGCAATCATTTTAATTACGTATAAATATATGTGTCTTTGATAATTTTATCAAGTATCACACAATTAATTTAATAAATAAATTAATACAAAAATGTATTCATAATTTCTTCAGTAATCGCTAATTACAAAACATAAAGACAATTAGGAACTATAAAGTAATTTTGAATTAACTTGATTCTTATTTAATTTAAAAGGTTCATCAAAAAACTATTTAAAAAATTAAAACGAAATATTGTTTCTAGTTAAGTGTTGGTTTTCAAATTAAGTTCTGGATTTATTTAAGCTAATATACACTTAAAAAAATTTAAATCAATAGGTTAAAATTATCAAAAAGTAATTAGTATAAACTATGTAATTCATATAAATATTTGCAAACTGCATCTAATATGAAAACTAAGTAAAAATAATTTATTTACTATAAATTTAATATGAATTTTTAAGAAAATAGTGTTCATTGATAGGTATTTAAAATAGTGTCATTTGATTAAATGATGAATTTTTAAAACATGATAATGTTGTCATGGATAAAAAATGCTTAAGATGTGCTGGTTTACAATAACATTCTTGTACTACCTAGACAAGATATATATATATATATTTTGTGTATCAATCACTGAATAAGTACACAACAGAATGAAATGATATTAGATGCATTTCAATAAAAATTAATTGTGTATCTCAAAATTAATTATTAGATTAGTTGCATGATAAATTATTCTATTATTACACAATAGAGGTATCATGCATACATCAACAATTCTAAAATTATACGTATATTTTAAAAATTCAAATTATGAATTTAGTGTCAAATTCTTACTAATTATGACAATAATATCATACAATTGAAGTTAACATGGTAAAAAGTGAAAACCAATACCAGACTAGCACCAATATTAAGTAATAAGATTTAAATAAAAGATAAATGTTTACAATATTTCTTCCTATTTTGATATAAAAAATTAAAAAGTGTGTATCAATACCATGCAATACTATTAGTCCAAAATGATAATGGATTCTATTGTTGCTCAATTCCTGAAGGGATTGATGAAAATGAAATGACAGGGGCATCACTCACACAGCCCGCTGCCATTCACATGTGGCAAACAGTGAAACTGCAATTCTGCGAAATAGGACCAGCCTGAATTTTTTTTTTCTAAGTAGGAGATCGAACCCAGCGCAGTTCACTATGACCAAAGGAAATGTGAGATATTACTGCTGCTGTGCTGGGCTAGCCCATAAAGGTCACTTCCGCTTGTGATGAACTTTTGTTTTTGATGTGTATATGCCAAACAGTTCAGGGCGCAGTGAGATGAAGCAAGGAACTGCATTGTGTGGTCAGACACCTGTTTCAGAAACACGTGAAGGAATATTAAGACGTAGACCTTCAAACTCGGAACAACTGTCATCGCCAACACTGATTTTGCTGCCAAGATTATCGCCAAACTCACTGTCATTATAACCCTCAGGGTCATAGTTTGGAAGAGCCAAAGGTACTTGAGAGTCGGTGTGCTTGGGACTATGGGTCTCCATACGATGCATTTGAAGTTTAGGACCCCATTCTTCAGTAGGTTCAAGAAGGATACGAATGCGCTGGAAGGACATATACATTTAATATTATTTTAATACAACAAATATGAAAATTTAAAATTATTTCAAGCAGATTTTAATATCCTATAAAATTTATTATTTTCTGCATATGTCACTTTCTAAAGATTTAAGCAGGTCAGTCTACAAGTTAGATCCAAAGTTCACAACAAGAAGATTAAACAGAAATGTCAATTTATTCAACTTGTAAAACAAAATTAATTGCGCTGGAAGGACATATACATTTAATATTATTTTAATACAACAAATATGAAAATTTAAAATTATTTCAAACAGATTTTAATATCCTATAAAATTTATTATTTTCTGCATATGTCACTTTCTAAAGATTTAAGCAGGTCAGTCTACAAGTTAGATCCAAAGTTCACAACAAGAAGATTAAACAGAAATGTCAATCTATTCAACTTGTAAAACAAAATTATTTTTATTAGCATAGAAAACAAGATTAATATGAAATCTTAATTAAAGTTCAAATTTAAGAACATAAAATTTTGAGATATGTTTGATTGTCATTATAGGATTAATTTCAACTTGAGAATATTACTTAAACAAGATAAAATTATAAGTTTTGGATGGTAGATTTTTTTTTAACCATTCCTATTCAGAGAGGAATTTATATCAGAAACAATCTTTATTGTAAAATGATAGTAAATTAAAGATTAGAATTGATTACTTCTGCTGATGAACTCATCATAAATTGCTTTTTTTAGAAGATTGCATGTTTTTATATATTTTAACATGTACATTTCTTTTTCTAATCATAATTATTGGTCCATCAAAAATAATTATTGCATATATTTATGGGATTTTAATTAAGTTCCATATAAGTGATTACAGTTTACTAAATAAAATATATTTGAACTTTTCTACAGTTTTGTAGTGTGTCACTTATAGGGATAGAACAAGTACTCAAAATTATTAATCTTTAAGAAATAAAATTCATAGCAATACCTGCAACACAGGTCCTCTAGCTCTGCATATTTTGAGCACAATAACAAAAGGTATAGCACTGACAGAAGCTAGTGAGAACAACCATCCAACATAAGTAGCCCATTCTGGATACTCGTAAGCACCATATTCAGTGGGTTTCAAATCCATAATGGTGAAAATCAAAATTGACTAGAAAGGAATGAAAAACTACATTAATATATTGATATAAACATTGTTATATTAATTTAAACTCTAGAGAGTTTAAATACATATAACATCTTTACAATCATTGGAAATAACACATACGTGAAAATTAAATCAAATTATTCAGACAATTATTATTCATAATTGTTATAATTAATCATAATAATCTCAGTTAGATAAGCTTATTGTATCTTCTTGTTCACTGTAAAAAACTTCAAACTACAGTATTTTGTGTTAATAGTAGAAAAAATTATATGACCATTATATGTTTGGATGATTATTCACATAAATTTTAGTCCTTTGGTAATTAATGACAATTGATTAGTAAAATTATTATATTTCAACCGTTTAACAATTTGTCATGCATTTAGAATGCTTGCAAATATTTTTTTATGCATGTGTGTCAAAAGAATCTACTTCCAGTCAGCAAAGTATAGTCCAATTTTTGACTGTGTGAAAAATTGACAAGCCGACAAATCAGACTGATTCAAAAAGAGTGATGTCATGTGGGAAGAAATGTGATTTAGAAAGCATTTTAATTGCAATAAAATGAATCTTAATAATAATTAAGATTTTAGATTATATAATATAAAAATAAAAATTAGATAAAAAAAGTTCTACACAAACTTTTATATATTTTTTACTATTATATCTACCATATTTTATACTATTTCAGTATTATATTTTATTATGTCTGACTAGTTTTCCTCACAAGAAATCAATTTGTCTGCTTTTGTTGTTAAACAGGATGTTTACCAATCCATGCTATCTATGATCAGACTATGGCTGTTTAAAATGTTATTTTAAAAGTGTAATAGTAATAAAATTAAAAGAGAAACAAAAAAAAAATGATAATAATTTTAAATTATATTTGTAGCAGAACATGCAGTAATAAATGTGTAAAAAATTAATAAATTTATCCCTGACAAATTCAAACTTTCATATCTTTTCATCAAGTATCATTGGCTTATTATCAATTTCTGATACCTGCAATCAGTACTTAACTTCTCCTAGACAATTTACAAGTTTTAACAAGTCTCCATTTGACAGATGAAAAGCAAATCTGGGCAGTAATCCCTAAAAGTCCTATCCTCAAAACCCTTTGCTGGGGCTATTCGTAAAATACATAAGTGGTTTATGGGGTCCTACCGATGTATAACAAAGAATAGATATTGGTAAATTACTTACTGCAATTAAAGTGGGAACTACAATTTTCCACATAAGCCTCCAATAGTGATAAGGAAATGGATAATATCCCATCATTACTTTTATATCATTCAAGAAACGTTCAGCACCTAAAACAGAAAATTTGAATAATTTTAGACATTCAAAACTATAGAAAAAAAAGTAATGTTTTTTTGTTTTTTTTTAATAAAGCTTACTTCCAATTCAAAATTACTTATTAAACATAAAAACTGAATCCTACATCTAATTTGTTTGTAAATTTTTAAAAATTATAATTTTATTTTTCAAAATTAATACTTCTCATATTTTTAAGTAGATTAAAAATGAGCAATTAATAAAATATTACTAGTTTTTTTATGTTTCAAAAACTTTTAAGTTTTAAAATTGTATATGACTGGTTAGTGAACATTTTTTTCTATTTTATTGGAAAAATAATAGTGAAAAATCAACTTAATATTTCGTTTCATCTCTCAGATTAAATATCTTTTTATAATTTACACTATTAAATTAAAATTAAATTATACTGATATAATACTATTGCATAAAAAATATTAACTTTTTAAAAGAGGGAAATAAATATACACTACAATTTTTTATTAACATTTTTCAAAAAATATAATAAGACAACAAGGTACAATATAATATGGTTCATTAAAGCAATTTTTCAATATGACACAATAAAAACAAACAACTACAGAGTTAAATTAATATTTTTCTCCTTTTTTAAACAATTTAAATGGTTTTATTTGAACCTTTTTTGAAAATGCATTAAAAACAAAGCATTTTAGAAGAAAAATATACTGTGTAGTAAATGAATTTTAAAATGTAAATGAAAAAGAAAAATGTAAAAAAAAAAAAAAAACTAAAGAAAATATTACCATAAACCCAACCAATGACTATGACTTCAACCAATCCAATAATGAGAGCAGAGAAACTAGCACAGTAGTTATCCATTAATTGAAGAACATACATACCACCCTGAAAATTTTAAACATAACATGCATAATTTATTCATAAGAAAGTACTAATATTAGAAAATTTATATAATTATTAAATGATCATTTTGAAACTACTTAATTATATATCTAAAAAAATTCAATCTAATAACAATCTAAAATTTCTTCATTCAAAATCAACTGAAGTAAATGAAAATTAATCCTCAAATACATAAATACATTTGAAATATAAGTCAGCCACAAGGCATTTGAGAAATTCTTTACCCATTTTAGAGAATTGATCTTGCCAAAAATATATTCAATCAAGTTATAAATTTTAGTCTACATCAGATGAAAAAAATTAAATAATATCAATCATAATTAGTTAAGTTTTATATTTGCTTAATATTTTTTAAATAATTTTTATTCAAAACATTTTAAATAAAATCTTTCATTAGTACAGATTTTAAATAGGCATATTATTTTTCTAAGCTTTATATTATACGATTGTGATGCATGAAAAGTTTAAAAAATACCCATCAAATAAATAGAAAGGAAGGTATAATATTAACACTTAAAATTTGTGCTTTACATTTTTCTGATATTAAGAAGTAAAATACAAACGAACAAGAAAGAATCAAATTATCTGCACCTTATATATAACTAGGAAATTTTTAAGAATATAACGAACACTTTATCTAAGACAATAAAAAAAAATTGTAATGTCCGTTTACATAAACAGTACTTACCTTAGTACAAATAATGAGACCACAGAGATACATTACAAGGCATACCAGGGCCAGCACATAAGACTTAAATCGTCGTAGGCGATCTGGCCATGTATCCACAATAGTAGTAGTCACAGTTTCAATTAAAGTAAACTAAAAAAATTATAATAAAAGTTAATTAAAATATTGACTTAATAAAATGAGCACATTTATATTGTGAATCATTGCTATTTTGTGCAGAATAGAAAAATTGAAATTAACACAAGTCATTCAATTGACATATCACACTGTCAGAAAGGCAGAAAAAAATTGTCACAAAAAAGAGGAGTTTTGTATGCATACCTTTCAATAATTCAATAGTGCATTTCAAAAATTTTTTTAATTTTAATATCATTTAACATTTTTGTAGAAAAATTATTATCCTATAACATAAGATAAATTTTTAATGAAACCTCAACAACGATTAAAAAAAATATTATATTCAAATAAGTTTTTGTAAAATTAATAAAAAATTATATATACAATACAGTTATCACATTTGTCTTGGTATGCATTGAAAAAAACACCTTTAAGGAAATATTTTAATAGTTTAGTTCTTCTTTACATTGTTGGTAAAATGAACATAGTTTCCTTTCAAAGGTGTTATAATTTCCAATGAAACAAAACCAATAACTCTAATATATAATGAAATCAATAAAAAGTATTACTTATTTATAAACAAAAGCATGAATAATATTAATATAACTAATTTACACTGAAGTGACAAAAGTCATGGGATACCTCTTAATATCGTGTCGGCCCTCCTTTCGCCCGGAGAAGTGCAGCAACTCGACGTGGCATGGACTCAACAAGTCGTTGGAAGTCTTCTGCAGGAATATTGAGCCATGCTGTCTCGATAGACGTCCATAATTGTGAAAGCGTTGATGGTGCAGGATTTTTGGCACGAACAGACCTCTCGATGATGTCCCATAAATGCTCGATGGGATTCATGTCGGGCGATCTAGGTGGCCAGATCATTCGTTGGAATTGTCCAGAATGTTCTTCAAACCAATCGCGAACAGTTGTGGCCCGGTGAGATGGCGCATTGTCATCCATAAAAATCCCATCGTTGTTTGGGTACATGAAGTCCATGAATGGCTGCAAGTGATCTCCAAGTAGCTGAACATAAGCATTTCCAGTCAATGTTCGGTCCAGTCGCACCAGACGACCAAGTCCATGCCATGAAAAAACAGCCCACACCATTACGGAGCCGCCACCAGCTTGAACAGTGCCTTGCTGACAGTTTGGGTCCATGGCTTCGTGGGGTCTGCGCCACACTCGAACCCTACCATCAGCTCTTACCAACTGAAATCGTGACTCATCGGACCAGGCCACGGTTTTCCATTCATCTAGGGACCAACCGATATGCTCACGCGCCCACGAGAGTCGCTGCAAGCGATGTCGTTCTGTCAGTAAAGGCACCCGAGTCGGTCTTCTGCTGGAATAGCCCAAGAAAGCCAAATTTCTCCGCACAGTTCTAACAGACAAGTCCCTTGTACGTCCCCATTGATTTCTGCGGTTATTTGACGCAGTGTTGCTTGTCTGTTAGAATTTACGACTCTTTGCAGACGTCGCCGGTCTCGGTCGTTAAGTGCAGGCGGTCGACCACTGCGCTGTCCATGGTGGGATGTTATGCCTGAAATTTCATACTCTCGGCACACTCTTGACACAGTGGATCTGGGAATGTCGAATTCCCTAACGATTTCCGAAATGGCATGACCCATGCGTCTAGCTCCAACTAACATTCCGCGTTCAAAGTCTGTTAATTCCCGTCGTGCGGTCATCAACACGTCAAAACCTCTTCACATGAATAACTTGAACAGAAATGAAAGCTCTGCGAAAGCACTGCGCATGTATACCTGTTCTACGCGATGCTACTGCCATCTGAAAATTTGCATATTGCTATCCCATGACTTTTGTCACTTCAGTGTATATTCAAAATATTAATTTAAAGCCACACCTTTAGAACTTAAAGCATTTATTTTGTTAAGATTTAATAAATAATCCATTTTAAATAAAGTTAAAAAATTCTTCCAAAATTTGTAATTTATTGAAGAATTTACAAATTTTGCAGGATAATTTTTTATAATTCTATTTTAACTTTTATATACATAAGTGTTGCTATATATATTTTAACTTTTATTGACATAAGTGTTGTTATACATATTTTAATTTTTATTACATTAACATTTAATTCATCACTTAAATAAGCATAATTAAGGTAAGAAACATTGAATAACTCACTTGTGTGCCCAAACCTAGAGTGAGCAACATGAAGAAAAACAGGAACGCCCAAAGTGGTGAAACTGGTAATCGAGCAACAGCTTCTGGATACGCAATAAATGCCAAACCAGCACCTAAAAGAAATAATTTTAATCAGATTCAGCAACAATTAAAATTGTATTTAATCAGTATTTAAAATTTTTTATCATCCATATTTCTTTACATTATTAAATTCAAAGCTACTTTGGCATTACAGCAATATAAGAGAAATATTTATGACCAAACATTAATAATAAAATAACACAACATGCACAATCATAGATTACCAATGTGATTTGGATATATTAAAAAAGTACCAAAACAATGTCAATGCTATTAAGAATTTAAAAAGCTCTTCCAGAAAAGTTACTATTCTTCTAATTTCAACATAAATGACTCACATATACTGTATGTTACACATTTACATATGTCAGTAGAGTGGTATGAAATATAAATTGTACATAATGTTTTATGGCAATATATGGATTTTAATATAATTCAAAGTTTCCAGTAGAGGAACTCTTTGGAACTTAAATATTGAAGATATATTGGTTGCTATTGTTTTTTACATAAATCTATATTTAAAAACGATTTTTTTAAATATATTAATCTTCATCTTCATCACAATACAGACTTTCATGAAAAGAATATTTAAAACTTAATATTATTAATGAGATTTATTGTCTTTAAATTTATATGACTCATATAAATTAAAAACAACAAAAATTATTGTATAAAAATGAATAATAATTTTAAATTTAACAAAAAAATGCATTAATAAAAAAATGAAATAAAAAATAATCAGTTACAGATACTCAGCATTTTTTTTTTCCTGATCTTAATTTGTATTCCTTTAATTTCTTTATATTTACCTTGAGCTGCAACTTCTTTGACGGGAACTCCCATTTCATGAGCCATGAAGCCAACAATACTGAAAATTACAAAGCCAGCAAAGAAACTCGTGGCACTGTTACCAAAAGTAATGACCAGAGAATCTCTGTAAATGAAGAAAGGATATAGATTTCATACATCTATATCATGATACTTTTTTGACATACTTTAATTTTGATGAATAAAAACAAAAACAAAAAAATTACAGGAAAAGATGACAATTAAAAAAAAAAACACATCAGATAAATTGAATGATAGTTTTTATCCATAATCATCAAACGTTAACTATTGAGATTGCATTCTGCATTTTTACTATTTTTGCTTTTGTAATATTGATGCTTATAATCATAATAATACATATAATCAGATTAATATAATGTATTGTTAAATGAGTGCTTTTATATTTCTAGATAACCAAGCTAACTTTGTATAATAAATTCCACTGAAGGAATATTCTAAATAAATTCTATTTTTAACATAAAAACTAAAAAATAAGCCTGGATTTTGAAAATAAAGCAAGAGTGAAGAACTGCAGAATTCAGAATAACTTAATGATGCAATAGTTCAATTCACATCATATAATGTAGTATTGTACTACTACAACATAAAAATTTTAAAAAATGAGCCTGAATTGAAAAAAAAAGATACTGTAAAATTAGAAATAATTTGATGCAATAATTCTATTCAAATCATAAATAATTCAATTTGAAATAACTTCGCATTGAAATTTGAATAGAAATTCTTAATAATTATAGGAATATAAATAATTTTCACTCACAAGTAGTAAAAGCCAATCTAGTATAAGATAAAATATATGAGTGTGTGTGAGTTACATTTATTAGTAAATTCGGCAAAGATTTTTTTTTTACAGGTCGGCCTTTCAAAAAATAAATTTGATATCAGTAATGTAAAATAAATTCAAATTGCCATAATATTATTTTATGTCATAGTCATAACCAAAATAACGTAAAAGAAATTGTGATTTTTAATAATAATAGTAATGCACACACACACACACACACAAAAATGTACATTTTTAATACTAAAACTTACTTGAAACAATTATTGTGGAAACGATTATAACTTGCAAGAGTTATAAGTCCACCCCAACATGGAGACAATGAAAAGAAAATTTGCATAGCAGCATCTCCCCATACCTATAAGAAAACAATGTTTTTTACTTTTCACTACAATTTGAAATATTTTGTGATTAATGAGAGTTAAAATGGATTTTGGCAACTAATATTTTTGGCATCTAAAGGCATCTTTTGGTATCAAATCATAAAAGAGGAGTTGTGATTCAGAAAATGGTATTTTTGAAAAAAAAAAAATTATATTTATTATCATACTATTAAAATACTTTATAAGTTTTTCTCCACTTTAAATTAATTTCCTTTTTTTTCCCTTAATGGGGAGAGTTATAATACATTATTTTTCATCATACCATCCTAAATTTAAATTTTGTGATACAATTATCCTCAAACCTACAACTAATGCTATAAAATAATTGTCAACATTAATACGAAGGAATGAGTTATAAATGTTAATATAATAATAAACCAGTGAAAATTAGAAAATTAAACAAAAACCTTAAAAAAACACAGACATATGATTTTATTAATTAACGAAGACATAAGATATTATAAATGAATAAACACCATCAAACATATTTTCTAGTTAAAAAATGAATGGACATCATCATATTCAAATAATCTTTCATATTAATATTCCACTCCCACTGAGGGAATAAAAAGTTGTTTAATAAATATACTTTATACTAAAGTATTTAAATTATTTGTTGAATAAAAAAACATAAGAAACCAATAAAAAAAAATTAAACAACTATTAGAAAAATTTGATTTGTAAAAAACGGAATAATTACTTTTGCATCAAGTAACCTTTCCCATTCAGGAGTTAGGTAAAACATGATGCCATCATAAGATCCCTCAAGGGTTGTACCTCTAATCAGAAGAATTACAAGCACAAGATAGGGAAACAGGGCAGTAAAGTAGACTACCTAATAAAATAAAGACATACATATATGTTAGATAACTGTTTATAAATATTTTTGGATTATAATACAGGCTGCAAAAAAATTGTAAAATGTACATAAATAGGAATTTATTGTAATTTATTGAACAATATGAAAATATAAAATAAGTACATTTACACATTTTTTAATATAATTAATTGTCCATTTATAGTTAGGCACTGGAAATTATCATACGGAACAAATGAAAGAAGATTAACATTTGATTAGAAGCTATGCAAAATGTAATTATTTTTTTAAATAAAAAAAAAAGACATGCTTTAACTTATAAAAAGAGCCTCAAAAAATTTACGTACTTACGTATTAACGCCACCGCAGCAGAAGTTGCGCTAATGCGCCAATAAAGAGCTGCCAATGCGCCAAAATAGAGACTGTTTTGAATGTATGTTAAACTCTATATCGGCCCATTTTCCAACGAAATTTGATTGACTACTTTGTTTTTAAATAAAGTGTTTTGAATTTTGAAAGTGTTTTGATTTTAAATAAAGTCTTTTATATATTTCTTGATTTGTCACAAAAATTTTAAGTGTAGATTGGCGCCACTTAAAAATCGCCAAATCTGTAGCTGCGGTGGCGTTAATACGTAAGTACCTAAATCTCTTTATTAAGACACATGCTACATCAAGATATTTTAAGAGGTTCATAAGGTAACTTGAAATAATGGATACACTATAAATTATTTATTTAGAAAATTGGATTTAAAATAAAAAATATTCTTACATAATAAAGAATAATATTTATAATTTTGTTTCTATATTTTGCTGAATAACACTTAATAAGGCCAATATTTGTAAGTTTAACCCTATTTGCACAATAGATGAATCAATGAATGTAAATAGATAGATATATACATGGTTTTAGAAATATTCCTACAAAATAAAAATGTGTGGTGTGTAATGTGGTGATGTGTAAAAATGTGTGGTGATGTCAAAGTACTCCAAAGTTCACTTTTATAAACCTCTGTCATTATGAAGGTTTAGGTTTAAAAAACAGCAAACATAGAAATAGTATTTGCATAATTTGCAAAAATTGCAATTTTTTTTAAAAATTAGTGTAAATATTTGTACTTACTTTCCCCATACTCTTAACTCCTTTCCATAGACAAAGGAATACGATGACCCAGCAGGCAAGAAGGCACAAAGCCAACTGCCAGCGTACTTCGCCCAAATCATGCAAGCCATCAGTGATACCCAAGACAAAATTGCTGCAAAAAATAGAAGATGCATAGTTGTAATTTCAATAAGAAATTTCAAAACGTTAAAAAGCCAGTAGCATTTTATCAAGTAATTGAAGTTTACAAATGCTATCAATAGTAGCAACAATAATTGTAATAAATTAAATGCTTCTAACTATTTTCATTCAAATCTTTACATTATATAATTCATAAACGACTAAATTTTATACTTTTCATAAATTTGATCAATTTAAAATATTGATTTTTAAAAACATCAACTTACGAAATTTTTAATAGTGTAAAATAAAACTTGTATTACAAATGTGAATAAATTAAGCTATTTTTAAAATCCCTATTTTTATGAGTTTATCATAAAAAAAATAAATAGAATTTATTGCTATACTAAATCTGTCATTTATTTTTCACATTTTAAAATCTGTAGATCCTTTAAACATATTAAAAGTTAATGATTCATTCATCAAACCAATTCATTGATCAACATCTTTCACAATTAATGTATTTCAGACAGTTATAATCTGACATATATATATATATGTATATATATGTAATACTAATAGCTTATTTATTTCTTGTATTTGAATGTAGATTTGTAATTAAATTAATGTGATTTATTTTAAAATCATGAACACCTAATCAATATAAATAATATAAATCAGTAGGAGGTGGGATGGCGAAGGACTATGTCGGGAAGTATTTTTCACCATATATTATTAATAATTAATGGCTACAAGAAATGAAATTTAGCATATCATTTATCATATATCAATGTATGATGGTTAACAAATATCAAATGAATAATTCGTATCAGCCCCTGTATATTGATGAGTGATTCATTTGATGAGTTTCGTCTCAATTTGATGGAAAGCATTCTTAGAATACATTTATAATATTATCATTAAGTTATAGTAGCTAGTATATATAAGATGAATATTTCATATCCTCCATCGTACATCAATACAAAATCCAATTAGCAATCCTCATTTTAACAGTTTGTGTGTCAATTTATGCCACCATTCCAAAGAAATTAATATCTTCCCACATAATAAATGTATCGAATTAACAAGCTGTAAAATTCAAGAGAGCTTTTAAGCATAACTGTTCAAATGCCATCGTTTTGTCTGTTAATTAATCAATTAATATTTTAATAAAAGAAATTAAGCTGTATATTTTACTAACGAGACTAATTTTTTTCTAATGTAAGAGGATACTTTTTGTCTATCATTATCCTAATGATTATTCATAAAATGATAATGTGGGTTATTAAACAATATTGTGGTACCCACACAAAAGGTAGAATTATTGACAATAAAATTATTTAGAGAATATGGTACAGATTTGTGTTTTAAATAAAAAACTCACAGGAAAAAAAATTCAATAGTGACAAAGCATGTTGTTTAAGTATACAGTAGTCTATCATTTTAAGTAGCACAAGTTGGCAAGGAGCTAACCTTTAAATATTTTCTCCAAAAAGCCACGATTAGCTGCCAGCGATGGCAACATTTTTATCATTAAGCCATGGAACAACCTCTTAAAAAACACTAAAACTGAAAATGTCACCTCTTGTATTGTCTTGGATTGGAAGCTGGATTTAATCCAAATGTCAACCCACTGCTAACCCACAAGTTCAATCATCTGTGCCTTAAATAAATCTCGAGCTTAAAATATCTTCTTGCGTCTTCTTGAATGGGAAATTGGCTCATATTCAATAATATTTAATGCACTTATACAAAAGTTCTCCAAGCAGGAAAATTTCAATATTCAATAATTTAATTAAAAATTCAGAATGCTATTTCGAAATTATAAAAGGCAGAATGTACATTGGTACATAATAATTGAAGTGATATTTAAATATTTGCAGAATAATATTAATTTTTTGTTTGTAAATAATTTTGAAAGCATTTCTTATGATAGATATGAAATAATATGAGCACCATAACAATTGTTAAAATAAGAATATATCAAAATATTTTATATTATGCCTGTGCTTTTTATTTTATTGCTTTCTTGTTATTTAAAGGTTAGGAAATACTCGAATTTTTAATTAATTAAATTTTAATTTGATATTAAGAATCACTAAAAAATTGTTTTTAAATCTGGAAAAAATGTAATTAAATAAATTTGGTTGCTTGTATAATTGATAGAAACATTTAAAAAATTTAGTTTTACTAAAATAGCTAATACCGTGATAAAAAGTCTATGCAAATAATTTTAACAGAAATATAAAATTTTTGTGTTTTAATAATTTTTGTGATGCCATCTAAGTCATACTATGTACATAAAAATTTTTCTCTCTAAATTTACACTATATTTAAATTATAATTTTAGACAATTAACAGTCATAAAATAAAATTAAAAAAAAATTAGAATTGCAAAAATATTCATCGTTATTTTTGTTCAATCAAAAGCATTAAGATTTAATAAGTACAGACATGGGTATTTCTGGATGAATAAGTAAATGCAGTTAACCCAATTCTTTGTTGCATTTTACTATTTGAGGCTTCAGTCATGAACAAAATAATTAAAGGTTTTCTTATTTTGATTTTGCATACATTTATGTACATTATGTTAAAAGTACATTATTATTTTTAAACAAAAATATAAAGTTGAAATGTTAAACTGCTTGAATTTGTAGGATCCAGGGAACTCTGAACAAATCTAAAAAGATCCGATTGGTTTCTTAAAAAACTTCAGAATTTTTATAAAAAAAAAGTTCTGATGTTAATATTTCTAAAGGTAGCAAATGAAACCAATGTAACATCTTGCATGAAATAAATGATGACAACAGATATTTACATAAATTTGTAAGGAATTATTAATAAAGAAAATATATTTGGATTATCATCATTTGATTGAGCCTATTTTTGGACAATATTAAATCAGTTATAAAAACAGCTTATTCATGAAAAATAATTATAGTGTAAAAAAAAAAAAAAAAAATTGCAGGATACGATCATGTGATAGCTAAATATTTCTACAGTTTTCAGAACCAGAGACAATGATCTGCAAAATACTAAAATAATCTATCTATTTTGAGAATTAAAATAATCTTGCAAATCAGTCACGTAAACCGAATCTATTACTTAGGAGGGAAGAATTATTTTTATGTAAATAATTATAGATTTAAAGATCATTATATTTGTGCTAACAGTCTAGATGCGTGTACATCAATAAACATCTTCAAAAGGATTTTGTAAACAATGAGTAATATATTCAAATTTTATTTTCCTTTTCTGACAAAATTCTTATTTTATAATAATTAGCAATTGTCTAATTTACTAATTTAGCCCATAAAATATGTGTATGAAATCATTTTATAAAATGTGGCTGAACTTTTTCAATAACAAAAAAATGTTCAAGAAAGCAAATTATCAAACAATGGATTGTTGTATCTAATCCTCAGTATCTTGCTTGGTTTGTTGCTGTACGGTCATTTTGTGCATACTTTAAGCTAATTAGACAGGGATCTACAGTTTACTGTGGATTCCAAATTACTCACAAACATCCATACCCCCACCAGAATTCGAACCTGAAGCATGTGAACCACTGCACTCATGGATGGAGGGAAAACAGCAGCTTCGGTTGTGATGGAGTACCCCTAAATAGAAATCTGACTTGGCTCCGTGTCGCTGAAGAAGGAGGGCAGTGCCTTCAGGGTGAGCGCTGCCCATCATTTGTGTATTATATGGGAAAAAACAAGGAAAATTCCTCTAGGTAGTCCAACTCACGAGGTAAGAGGCTGAATACCACAAACGCAATCGACTGCCCTCGTTTTATTGAAACAGAGTCTACAACAAAGCCGCCAGCGGATGGAGCTTCAGCCCTCATGCTCACCAGCGGCGCACGGTGCCACTGACGCGTGAGTCGAGTATTGTAAACATGTTTAAATCAAGTTAAAAATTCTCATAATACTAGTTATCCCCTGCTTATACTAGCGATAAATTGCGCAATTGTACAGTTAATATATAAATATAATCTTTATATATATATAATTCTTCTGTACGTGTGTTTGTCACTGAACTCGTCCTAAACGGCTGGACCGCTATTGTTGAAATTTTTTGCGTGTATTTGAGTGGGTACCTGCATGGTTTAAATTTACAATTGGACACGGTAAGTGGCGCTGCAATCGATATAAATCTTGTGTACGTGATCACTGAACTCGTCCTAAACGACTTGACCGATTTTGATGAAATTTTGGTACTTACGTATTAACGCCACCTTAGCTACAGTTGCGCCAATAAAGAGCAATGTTGTTGTTCGCACGCGCACGCAGTTATCTTGTGAACGCCAACCGCAGGTACAGATTTGGCGGTTTTTAAGTGGCGCCAATCTAAACTCTATTGTAGCTGTTAGATTGGCGCCACTTAAAAACCGCCAAATCTGTAGCTAAGGTGGCGTTAATACGTAAGTACCGAAATTTTTTGTGTATGTTTGATAAAACGTGGAAAATGTTTTTATGCTATTCACTTTGTTGTAAGTCTCCACCAGATAGTGCTGCAGTTTATCACCTTCTATACTGTTCAACCCATCGCTATGAAAATGGGTAATAATATGTATTCGAGTATGGAAAATAAGTTCGCGCTTTCCACTTTATTTAACAATAAACTCGCCACCAGAGGGTGCTGCAGTATTTCATCTTGTATACCGTCCAAACGATATTCGTGAAAATTAGTATGCACATATATCGGAACATGGAGAATATATTGACGAATATATTCCCTAAAATGCATCTATTTTGGCGGGACAACGTATGCCGAGTACTACTAGTATTGTTATATATATATATAATATAATTTCAGATATTAGAAGACTCCACGGAGATTGTAACAACGTGTGTAAATGTCTCGCAAAAACAACGCATGGTTTGAATCTTACTGGATTTTTTCCTACAACACGCATATACGAGACAGTCAGATCCTACAGACACACAGCGGTCCTGGCGGCCAAGTGGCTAACGCTCTGGCCTTTGGTATCCCAGGCTTCAGGTTCGAATAATGGCGGTGGCATGGATGTTTGTCGGTGGTTCGGAATCCACGTTAAAGTGTAGGTCCCGGTCTGTTTAGCCCAAAGTGTGCACACGATGACCGTAGAGCGACAAACTAAACCTACAGACACACCCAAAAATACATGTCATTGCTTTATTTATTGGTGTGGGCAGGGCCGGATTTAGATGACAAGCGGCCCTAGGCTATTCCACTTATTGAGGCCCGTTCACCTCCCATTTTTAAGTTTGTAAATTACTTATTATGTTTGTTTATTAGTCATATTTGTAGAATTTCTCCTTATTTTTGATTCAGTGTTTTAGTGTTTACTGTTTTTAGAATAGTGTAATTCTAAGTTTGCTAACAATTTGAATGTGGCCCCCCTCTTGATCTTCAGGCCCTGGCTGAAGCCTAGTTACAGCCTATAGGAAAATCCGGCCCTGGGTGTGGGCTGTTCGTAACATACATTATCGGAAAACGAGACATACCGATGTATGAAAAAAAATATACTCAAAATGATAATTAAAAAGGACTTTAATTTTGAATTAAATAATTCCATGACTGAAACCTCATAGTAATATAAAACCCATGTCCTAGAAAATCCTAGAATTAGTCATATGTCCTATGACCTAGAGATGCCATACCTTAATTTGTGTGTGTGGGCTATTTGTATAAAAAAAAAATCTCAAAATAATAATTAAACAAGTAATATAAAAAAAAAAAAAATTTAATTTCTATTTTTTTCACTCTATTGCACAAAAGTCCTTTACAAATAAAGTAGAAATTTTCCTCTTACATCTGGCGCCATTTATTGGTAGATACATGCAACTTAAATCTAAAAAAACTAAAATTAATGAATTAAATTTAATTACTGAGTTAATATTTGAAAAAAAATGCATTAACCTCAAGTGTCATCCACTACAAGTTCCAAAAAAAAAAAAAAAAAAAAAAAAAAAAAAAAAAAAAAAAAAACCACCTGTATTAACATCCAGTGTCATCCACTAAAAGTTAAAAAAAATTTACTTGAACCTGAGTGGATGAATCAAAAGTATTTTATGAACGATCGAAAATTTGAACAAGATATATATAGGGAGAGTGTGAGCTAATAGCAGGAATTGAAAAAGGACGTTAATTTTGAATTAAATAATGCTATCACTGAAGCCTCATAATAATATAAAAACTGAATAATTTTTTGGGGAAAAAAAATCTGCAAACCAGCAAAGGAGTCCGAGTTCTTTACCGCACTGAATCTGAAATATACACATTAATACGAGACGCATTACTAAACATTCGTTTTAAAAAAAAAAAGTCTACGACTTATTAAAAACCAGCGAGGCGCCCCATGCATACTTACGAACACGTGAGGGCCTTAAAAATAGCCAAGGAAGCATTCTTACTGAAAATATTCATCGCTGGCCATCTTGGTGTTGTGCTTGGAGTACACCTCCCACTCGGTGGGGGTGACCTCACTCTGCAGGATGCAAGTTCCGTTGGACAGAACGGTGCCGTTGTGGGCGGTGCAGTTTTTGGTGTCGAATTTCCTGCAAGCTGGGAGAGAGATTCGAATATTAAAAAAAATATCTTTAGTTATTATGAAATATGTGCTTTAACTGTTTAAACATATGTACTTTGAGTGCGCAGAAGATCTACCTCCCCGTGGTGTACCTGGTAACACTTTTTAGTGGCTAAAAGATCTGCAACTTGGCATTATTGTTAGATTAATGAACTCTGTTTCAGCATGTTTCGTTGAATTTTTTTTTGTTGTCGTATGTTTTTTTTTTTTTTTTTTTTCCCCCCGTAATGTTTTTTTTTTTTTTTTTTCCCCCTGTAACTGTTCATAATCTGCCATTGGAAATAAAAAAAAAAACAACATATGTACTTCAGATATGTATGTTAAACATATGTACTTTAATTATGTTTAAAAATATGTGCTTTAGCTATTTAAACATATGTGCTTCAGTTATGTTTAAACATATGTGCTTTAGCTATGTTTAGAAATATGTGCTTTAGCTATGTTTAGAAATATGTGCTTTAGCTATGTTTAAACATATGTGCTTCAGCTATGTTTAAACATATGTGCTTTAACTATGTCTTTTAGCTATATTTAAACATATGTACTTTAGCTATGTTTAAACTTTATGTTTTAGCTATGTTAACAGCTTTTTTTTTTTATTTAACGTTTCATTTACTATTTTACAATATTAACTATTTCTTAATTAAATGCTTGCATTAATCTGTTTTATTATCATATTGTATTATTATTTTATTTTATTATTTTTATTTTTCTCACTTTTTGTCCCCGCTTTGTGAGTTTTAATTGTTTTTTATTAAATTTACAATATTAACTATTTAATTAAATGCCTGCATTAATCTGTTTATTATCATATTATATTATATTATTATTTTATTATTATTATTATTTTAATGACTTTTTTGTTTCCGCTTTTGGAGTTTTAATTATTTTATATCAAACCAATTAAATAATTTTTTTAATTATTTAACTAAAAATAACCTCTAAAGAATTAGACGCGTGTATTAAAATGGTAAAAAAAATATGAGAAATATGTTTAGAAGTATGAATAAATATATTTTAGAGAAGAAGTATACCCTCATAAGAATTATGCTGCAAAAAAAAAAAAAATATTTTACACTTTTAGGAATTTAATAAATGAAAAATTATGATTTATTTAAATATTTTAATCAGAAATAATATTTTGTAGGTCCATTTCTAATTATTTTAATCTCTCAGTAGCATAGGAAAAAGAGTTATAATTTTTTTTTTCTTATTTGTTATTATTTTTTTTCTTATACATGCAGAAAACTAGCAAACATTTAGACGAAATTTCTCAGAAAAATTTACATAATTGAAAGTCGCAACTTTAAAAAATTTTCGTTAACTCACTTAAATAAATTAATCTACAAAAACCCTTTTATTTCTAAAATTCTGAATTACTACTATTAAAAATTGAGTAAATATTAGAGAAAAAAAATATGAAAAATATTTTTAGAAATATGAATATACCCCTCATCTTCTTTAGAAGCAGTCCACTTCGAGACTGCTGAATAGGCCTTAAAGGCATATATATATATATATATATTATTATTATTATTATTATTTTTTTTTTTTTGCTTGCCTTTAACGTTATTACAGAGAATCAACGGATTTACCATAGATACTTAGAAATTGAATCGGTTTTATAACGTCATACAATTTAACCTTCAAAATAAGACAGAACTTTGGTTATAAATCTGATACATTAAACTAATCCCAATGCACTTCTTACTTCGGTTTTTATTTTTTTCTAAAAATGACCACTGTCTTATTAGTTCCACTATGGTAAAACCCTATGTTGAAAACAGAATCATGAAATCTCACCTTCAGTGTTCCACCAATTGTCGCAGGAGCTCCAGGGCAAGTGAGTGGTGAACGAAGACATCAGATAGAACAGAGCCCACGCTAAAATCATGTTGTAGTAGATACCCACCAGTGCTGACATTAAAAACATGGCATATCCGAGACCTAAGATGAGAAATTTTCAACAAACACCGATTAGGTAATACCCTTATACACAGACACACATATGAAGACATTGTAAATTTTGCAATTGACAAAACAACACAGAAACAAATTTTTGAAAGCACGTTTCCTAAAATTAATTGCATTTTCTAAGTTAGAGATAATTTTAAGTGGATGAAGTATTAGTTGATTCGACTTGATAGGCGACTTTTAATTTAACTTGATTCGAGTTCTGTCCATAATCCGCGTCATAATGGCAAGTGGCGTACCGATCACGGCGTACCAATGGGGATAGACCCCTTAACCTCCTCATCTTAATTCATATATAAATGTACACTTTTAATGGCTGCTGAAAGTTAGTAAGTGATAAAAAAAAAAAAAAAGTTAAAATTAAAAGAATTCAAGTTAAAAATTCGGTACACTTACGGACCAGTTGTCGATGCCATAAAACTATTGAGTATGATTAAAAATTGAGATTGCTGAAAGTGATTGCAGTGTTCATAATGGCGAACATTCACCAGTTTGAATTCGAAAAACAAGCTCAATTATCTCGCGCTTACAGCAAATGAACAGTTGTCATTTGGTAGGTAGCAAATCCTTAGATAAGGGACACAAAATCGACCCTTCTTAAGTGAAGAGACATTTCAGCCAATCCGATTGTCGATATGCGAAGGAACATGCCTTTAAAATTTAGTCTACACTAAAGAGAATCGTCATTTTTTAATGATCACTTCTTTTTGCGCTGAAATCTAAACGCCGCGTATCGTACAGAATGGTGAATTAAGACAAAATCATCAACTTGGAGGAAACATAGGACTCCTTTTGAGATCAATCGATAAGTAATTTCCAATTATCAGCTTTGTATTATTCGGTATCAAGTCAATGATGACACTCTTATAAACTAATTAACCAATCTACGAAAAGCAAGTAGCAAATTCTATGGTTCTGACTGCCGTATAAGTAAGTAGAAGTTCTCACCAGTAGCAATTTTTTTATTATTTAATTAATTATCCATATGTCAACAGAAAATATCTTACTAAATTATTTTTAACATGAATTTGTGCATCAATAATTTTAAATTTTAATTTTCGAATTATTTCAATCGGTCGTTAGTAATTGCAATATTTGAATAGTATCTAGCATGCATTGCATAACAACAAAAATTTTATTTGAGAAAAATAGTATGCGATGTACAATTTCTAATACAATTTTCGAATTCAGAGTTCTAAATTACATAAAAAACAATTGATTTAATTAAAAAAAACCTTTTAAGTTGCCGGTCTGCAGTGTCAAACTTTTAAGGTCATAATCAAATTTTTTATAGAATTTTGGAAATGCAAAACTTTCAGAGTGATTATGCGAGAGTCACATTTTGAATACAAACGCGAATTTAAAAGAGATATATATGTAATATAAATTTAAATTACCTTGAAAGAGAGGACAAATCTTCCATATAGTCACCGGTCCTTCACTTGCATACTGCCCGAAAGACAGTTCCATCAAGAATAGAGGCAATCCAACAAAAGCCATCATGATCACATAAGGGATCAGAAACGCACCTGTGCAAGAAATGAAAAAATTGCAAATACATACATTATAAAATCTGGTAATCCCATTAAATTATTTTAACTATAACTAATTACAACGCACGTAGTTACAGTTTATTATTATTATTTATTATATTAGTTCATTTTTGTATTATAAAATGTTTTTATTACATTGAATATCTTTTTATTTTAACTTCTATAAAATTTTACTACTTCAACGTTAAGAATAACAGAGTACGGTAAATTCACTAATAATGATTACTTTGGCGTGACCTTTGTAACAGATATATAATTATTAATAAACGTGGTCTTGTAAAATACTATCAGAAACAGCGTATTAATATTAATTTTTCTTCTTTGTTGGTGAAATTAGGCCAAATGCAGTTTCATCGCCAACAAATTCGGTCAATCTAGATCCGCCATTGAAGCAATCGTTTTATAAAGACTGAGTTTCCAATTGTAACCAAAATAAAACAAGATATCAAGTTACTTAATGAAAATGGTAAATACATAACTTTCCAGTGGATTCCATCACATGTTGGAATGGATGGAAAAGAAAGGGCAGATATTTAAAAAAAAAAAAAGTTCCTGGACTGTGTCCTATCCCTCTTGACTCTTTTAGAACTACACAGGACAAAATTAAGTCATCATATACTGAATTATTATCTAACAACAAAGGAAAAGCCAGTAAGACAATCGGAGATGATTGGAAAAAATTGAGTAGAAAAAACTCGCAAAGAAGCTGTTTGCCAATTTTAGATTAAGAACTGGACACGATTGCCTGGCCGAATATCTGGTCTAAATAGGGATTTTTTTTCTAAAGCAGCCGGCAGTACAGAGACAGTTATCTTTATGCCATAAGCAAGAGCTGCACCGCTGTTACTCACTTAGCACTACCCAGGGGATACGTGTAGCTTGAAGATAACAGACGCGATTCACACTACCCCCACAACACACTACGATCCTATTAGACCGATACCTACAGTTTAAAGTGGATTCTGAACCACTACAAATATCCATGGCACCGCCGGGAAACCGAAACCAGTAGTACCGAGCGCCAGAATGATAGCCACTCGGCGATAGCCCTAATATTCGAATATTTATATTTTTTTCATCCAAAAGAAAGTAATAAACAATTTAGCATAAAATCTGAGAAATACATTTAGGTAGTTGATTATTAACTTTTAAAACTGAATTAGAACTGAAATGAAAGTTACCTCCTCCATTCCTGTAGCACAGGTAAGGAAACCTCCAGATGTTTCCCAGTCCGACAGCATAGCTGAGGCATGAGAGCAAGAACTCGATCCCACTGGACCAGTTACCCCTTTCCCTGTTCTCGTCCACATCCGTGAAAGACCGACCAAACGAACCATCCGGAAGATCGATATTCGGCGGTGGCATCGCCACGGACCGATTATCCTGAAAAAGAAAAAAAAAAATATTTGAAATACATTGTAAAAATTGTTACAATATAATTCATCATCATCATTGGCGGAACAGCCCAGTGTGGGCCAAGGCCGTCTACCTACTGGTAGATTTCGAGACGAGAGATGTTTTTCCTATTACGGGGTAGGGTTGTCAGCACTACGCCCAACGCTCAACAGTCATATAAGACCAGGACGTACGGCTTAAAGTGGATTCCGAACCACAACAAACATCCATGGTACTCCGGGACTCTAACCCGAAACCTGTGGTACCGAGCGCCAGAGCGCTAGCCACTCGGTCATTCAGGCCCTACAATATAACTAATTTTTACATATATATATATATATGGGAGATACATTTAAGATGCTTTGGTGCAGGGGTGGCCAACCCGCGGCCTGTCTTGAATATTTTTGTGGCCCGTGAGATTTTTCACACTTTAAAAAAATAAATTTATTTTATAAAAGCCAAAGGAGTGAAAACCAATATATTAAAAAAATACATTATGTGTGCATTCCTATCTTTAAAAATGAACTGTCGAAATGATGAGAAAAAAATCTTTGGAAAGAAATTATGAAAACGAAAACTTTTGATTTTAAAATAATATTCTTGCGAATGTAGGACAGATATTGCCTGTTTTATTGATGAGTTTACAGTTATGAGTTCGCAGAATAATTAAATTATATTCTTCGAACTCATGATGAATGGAGAAACGCATATCGCTGTAGTCAAATAAATATTTTTTAATGATTTCATTTTTTTTTATTTCATTTATATTCATATCTTTTTTATATTTCATTTTGAGTGTTATCTATTTCTTTACAGTGTGCGTTTATTATTATTATTATTATTATATTATCTATGTTTACATGTAAGAATAATAGTGAACACGAAAATAATAACTCACTACGTTTCATTTTTTCGCTCCAAGAAAATGTCTATAGTGGGCCTAAATCTATATAATTTTATATGCGCCTCGCGGAATTAGGATGCATTTCCAAAGTGGCTCGCAAGATCATTTGGTTGGCCACCCCTGTTTTAGATGCTTATTTTTTTTTACTGTATTGTAACAAATAAATAAATAAAATAAAATAAAAATAAAACATGACCATGGTGAATTTTTTATTGAAGAGCTATTGAATACCGAAAAAAAAAAATGTACAGCTTCCTTAAACTAAAGAAAGATTACAATTTTTATGAACAAAATTTAATTTTGATGGTTATAAATTTTCTTCTCAAATTCCATTTCGGTATTAGCTATAATTTTATCTGCTTTATTATAAACCCAAATTCAATTTTATTAATAACGAAACATATTAAAATTTTTTTGGATAAAGTATAAAAACTTTTTTGCAGTCATTGAATTTGAGAAAATTGAATTAAAAACAAAATAAATATCAATGTAATTTCTTTGTTATTGTTGACGCGTCCCTCATGGAAGAAGAGAAAGGGAAGGGGGGGGAAGCTTCTGTTGTGATGTAGCACCCGCAGGTAGAAGTCTGATTTGGGTTCGTTCAGCTGAAGAAAGAGGTCAGTGCCTTCCGGGAGGACTTTTGGGGAGAACTACGCAGTATTTGAGCAACGTACGGGAGAAAACTCGGACAACTCCCACAAGGTAGACTGACTGGTGAGGCAAGATGCTGAACATCACTAAAGACTCCTCGTTTTTTGAAACTGTGTCTACAATAAATCTGCCATATGGATTGAACCTACGCCCTAACGCTCACCAGCGGCGTACGTTGCTACTGAGCCACGCATGTAGTTTCTTTAAATTCAGAATAAGAAATTAAATGCTTTGTTATGAAAAAATATAATCGGATACTTTTAATTAATTACTGTATATTTAAAACTAAAAAAATATTGTTATTATTACTATGTAAAAAAAATTCTATTACTTAAAATATAACTCGAATAAAAAAAAAGTAACTATTAAAAATTCCAATTTTTTAAAAATTATTATCTTATATTTAACGAAATAAAAACAATTATATTCTACTGTAGATTTTTGTAATCCTTCATATCGTATTTAGAAGTCTTTAATTAACTAAAGCAGCTTTTACAAAATAATGGTCTAAATTAAATGAAAAAGTAAAAACAAAAAATAATAAACAGAAAAACAATAATGAAAAAATGAATTTAAAAAAATTATGAAAAATAGCGAAAGAAAAGGTTTTTTTTTTTTTTCTTTTTGGAAATTAATTAGCTTTCGTGTGTAGAAAAATGAATGGAACGATGTCATATAAAATTAATTAAAACTTTTCTTTTATGTATTTGGTGATATTTTTTTTCTTGTTGATATTCGTATTTTTCTTATATTTGTGATATTATAATAAACATGCATTGTGAAGCAGAACAATGATATTTTAATACATTTTATCATTAGTTTGTGACATTCTCTTTTATTAAATATTAATTAAAATATGTAACAAAAAAACCTTGCAGTGTTTCGTTAAAAAAATATAGTGAGAAAAAACGCTTTTTTGAATGTTTAAAAACTTGCATGACGGATTTTTTATTATCATTTTAAGTCTTTTTTTTAAAGCAAGCTACAATACTTTTTATGTATTAAGAATTTCAAGGATTTTTATTTCTTTTATTTTTATGCCTTTTAATCACAAAAATTTTATTATTTATTATAATCCACATAATTTAAATAGATCACAGTTACAGTTTTATTCAAATACATAATTCTCTCTCTCTCTCTATATATATATATATATATTTCATAACTGAGTAGTTAATTTGAGCCCCTTTCTTAAACAAGACAGAATTTTGTAGTAGATTCAACGTTAGATAGAGTGCATCTCAGAGAAATGGAGATATTACAATAAGAGGAAAATGCGTAATGTTTGCGGGGTTTGGTTTGTCGCTCTACAGTCATTTTGTGCATACGGAGGGCTAAACAGACCGCGATATACAGTTTAAAGTGGATTCCGAACCACTCACAAACATGCATGCCCCTGCAAAAATTCGAACCTGAAGCCTGTGGTACCAAAGGCCAGAGAGCTAGCCAATTCGCCATCAGGCAGCTAGTGTTTTCGGGGAGGATTTTCAGGGGTGAGTTCACCACATTATCAGTAATACTAAGAAAAACCATCATCAAATTTACTCGGTTTTAAAAACAGTGACTGCGGCGTATGCCATTTGCGAGAATCAAATATTTGGCCATTTGCATTGTCAGCTTAGGCACATTACAACTAGGAACTGCAAGTGAGAAATATTAATAACACTGTTTATAAATAAAATAATATTCCTGAAATTATTTTAGAAATGTACAGATAAATTATAATAATGATACTCAATTAGCTATTAATGTATGACCTGAATTGTCCACAAATGGGAATGAGTGAACTTTATAGATAACTCCATTTCCAGAAAACTTTCAATCGGCAATTTGACAATCACGTGATTTTATTCATGTGTGTTTTAAAACCGGCATGAAATATATGTTAACGATTGGCCATATGTTAACGATATCAAACCACATGCTCTGTAGTTCATTTTTGAATTGATTGGCTTTCAAAATACAAACAGATTATTGTTTAAATGTCCTTAAAGAAGGGACGGAATGGCCGAGTGGTTGGCGCTCTGGCGCTCGGTACCACAGGTTTCGGGTTCGAGTCCGAGGTTTCGGGTCGGGCACTTATATATTATATTGAATATAAACCAAATCGCTTCGTTACTGAAAATTGTGGCTGCAACACACTCCTATGAATTCAAATTTGCAAGATAACAGTATTTGTTGCCACGAGTTCGCCAACATAAAAAGTTACAGCTTTAAAGCCGTCAATTACATTTCGAGCTTAAAATTAATCGCTTTAACCACATTTTTTTTAAAATTAAACATAAATCACAAAGGTTTATATTTTTTCGAGTGAAATTTTGGTATGTTTTAAAATGAAGTTTAATCTTTAAGAAATTTGTTCAATTTTTGTAATTCAATTATTATATTCTTTTTAAATGGCTTAAAATAAGTAAACATTTTTTTTTTCAAATCAAAGTTAACTCTTTGTTTACCACAAGATAACTTTTGAAAGATAAAATGTACAACTTAAATTTTAATATCGAATAAAAGCTAAATAATACGCTTAGTTTGCATACCTCAATTTTAAAGATATCTAATATTAAAAAAAAAAATAATAATAAAATAAAAAAATAAATAAAAATAAAAAAATTTAAATTGTTAAAATTTTAAATATTTATCTCTAATTAATAATTTAATATTAATTAAATATTTATTGATACCTATTAACAAAACTGAGATTCACAGAAAATAAAAATAAATAAGTAGAACATTCATGCAAATTTTTATAACTCTACAGTCATAACTTTTTTTACAGTCGAAAAATTTTTTTTAATAATTTTTTAAATAATCGTGTGCCAAAAGAGTGAAAAATCAAAACTGAAAAAATTCACACACAACTGAAAAAATTTCACATCCCCCCCTACCTCTTTGGTACTGTAACCGTATTTTTGTTCTACTTTAAATGCGATTTGTTTTAAAATGTTTCTAATATTCTAAAGTATCATTTTTAACATATTTTTGAAAAACAAGACTCATTGTATTTTAAGTAATCATCATTAGCTTTAACGGATCATCATCAGCTTTAAATCTTGAAAGATCACTCAGTAGCATACCCATTCACAACAGAAAAGCTTTTCAGGCCACTTTGAAAAGCCTTTTGCCACTTTAAACAGATTTCTCAAAACCAGAATTGCCAATGCAAAAGCATAACTTGCCCAAGGAAATTTAAAATTACAGTGATCGAGATGGAAAATCATCCATACTTTTGACGCAGAGAACAGATCAGTATCTGGTTCGGAGTCACAGATCTAATCTTTCAGGTTTCAAATAACATTTATTATTGATTTAAATGGCTTCGCTGACAACATAATTGCACGGACGGCGGAGCCACGGGTCTGAACTGCCCTAGGGTTAAAATACCCATTTAATGGGAATTTAAGAGTTAAAAAAGCGCATGGTAAGCAAGAAGGAGTTACTATATCTCTTATTCTGATTTCAGACGTTTAACTTCTTATGTAAGTAGTAATAATAGTGTTATAAAACTAATTCTGATTTTAGTACTTCTTTCTGTCATATATATGCTTTTTTATTGTGTAATAATGATGCAAATAGTTGGATATAATTGTCAGAATGTTAATTATTCTACCTCTTAAGTAAGATTTATTTCTACATAAAAAAAAGGGTTCATTTAAGTGGCGAATCCGGTTTTGGCTAATCTCTTTAAGGGATGATTGCTTTTTTAAGTGAGGAAAAAATTATTTACTGTAATTTTCTTCCCATAATTCCCATCGGCGTATAATAATGCGCAGACGATTTGTGTCTGCTCATTCAATTTATTTATTATTGTTGTTATTATTATCATTATTATTATTTGTATATCTTGCACAAATGTAGTTCCGTTTTTGTATTGGTGGTTAAGATCTTAAATGCAACATTTTTTTTTTAAACTTTAAAAGTTTTTCTGATAACAAAATAATGTAAATTATTAATATAAGTCTATATTATATATAGATAATTATTTATATTACTAGTAATATAAATTATAATAAAAGAAAAGAAAATATTAAGAGGCCAATATAATAAAAGATGAAAGTTATAAATTATAATAATAAAGAGCAATATAAATTATAATAAATATAAAAGATTGGTAATAAGAGAAAGAATTATAAGAAAGATAAAAGATGGGTAAGTCAAAGATATAGAGCCTGATGGCCACGTGACTAGTGCTCGGTGTTACAGGATTTGAGTTCGAGTCCCGGTGGTGCCATGGATGCTTGTAGTGGTTCGGAATCAACTTTAAATCGTAGGTCCCGGTCTCATATCACTGTTCAGCGTAGGGCTGACAACCCTACTCCGTAAAAAAAGAAAACAACTCCTGTCTCGAAATCTGCCAGTAGGCAGACGGCCATGGTCCAACATGGGGATGTTGCATCAATGAAGAAGAGTTTTTATGTTATTTCGACAACAACTCAGTGGGAAAAAATATTCAAAAAATATCATAATTCTTTCAACTGTATATGTAAATGTGTATTGAACAAAATTGTTCATTAAGATAGAAATCAAATCTCTAATTGCTTTCTTTTTATCTATAAAAAAATTATCAAATAGTGTAAAAAAATAAAATTCACTTATAGTAATATTAATAGTTATACAAATAATCAAACGATTAAATTTTTTACTTTTCTCAAAAAAGACTAATACTTTTTATTTATGTAGTAATACTAAAATGTCTTTATCAACAAAAAAGTCATTATTTTAGTTATTTAATAACATCACTCAATGACTATTTACTTTATTCGAGATATTTTACAGTAATTAAAAAATTTTTAAATTATTTCTTAAAAAATATGCTTTAAATAAATTTTTAAAGCATGAAAAATATTAAAAAATTTCTAAATATTTGTAAAAGCAAAATATATATATATATATATATTATATGCCGATCGATATAAAAGCAAATTTAAATAGTAAAAAAATTTCGGTATTAAAAAAGTTACTGCTTATTAATTTAATAAATTTATTCAACGACTAAATTTATTAACAATTTATTCAGTGGTATAAAAGTTACTGCTTATTCTATTCCTTCTATTAGCTCACACTCTCCCTATATATATCTTGTTCAAATTTTCAATCGTTCATAAAATGCTTTTTATTCATCCACTCATGTTCAAATACATTTTTTTTAACTTGTAGTGGATGACACTTGATGTTAATACAGTTTTTTCAAATATTAATTCAGTAATTAAGTTTTAGGTTTTTTTTTAGATTTAAGTTGCATATATCTACCAACAGATGGCGCCAGATAAATTTAAAAAAATGAATGAAAATTATTTATAAAGGACTTTCTGCAATAGAGTGAAAATAAAGTAGAAATTGACTTTAAATTTTTTTTTTTTATATTACTTTTTATTTTAAAAATTTATTGAACGACTAAGTTTATTAACGATTTATTCAGTGATAAAAAAAAAGTTATTACTTATTAATTTAATAAATTTATTAACGATTTATTCAGAGGTAAAAAGTTACTGCTTGTTAATTTAATAAATTTATTCAACGACTAAATTTATTAACGATTTATTCATAAAGAAAGTGACACAATGTTTAGGCTAAGAATCACAATGTTTAGGCTTTAACATAAGACGTTCTGACTAATATGAAAATTGCAACATTTGTATTTTTTTTCAACCAATATAAATATTTAACTGACATCAAAATGCAAGTAATTAAAAAAAAAAAAAAAAAAAAACATTTTCGCTACAACGCATAAGTGGCAACACAATAAACTGGTTGCTTTTTTCTAGCACGATAAGTATTCAAGCACAGAAACGACATTTAGGTACTAGTTCGTTGTAATAACGATCTTGTGATCAAGTGTTATTCCTCTCAGAAAAAAAAAAAAAAAAAAATCAACTAACACGACATTTTTTTTCAATGTTTTTCATTCATATTATTCTAATTCATTCATTACTTCTTTCCAACATACTATAATTTCCTTTCCATATTTATGAAAGTAAACAAGAAAAAAAAAATTGATTCAAAATATTTAGGTCATCTTTCGCCACATTGGCATTATCAATAGACATACTCTAACCTACGTTACGATCTAGATCAAACACTTTTATTTCCATTCTACTTTGAAATCATGAATTAAGATACTCCAAAATGAAATGTAAATAATAGTTGATGTTTTGATGTCTAATATTTCAAGTAGGCGTTCGATGGATGCTAATTAAGTGGGTATTAATTTAATATGTCCATGATAAATAATTCATCTTTCAGTGGTAAAGAATTAAGAATGGATCGCGGTCAATTTAATAAGCAACCTTGTGGAAAATTATTGAAAAAAGAAAGCGCTAATCTATTTCCAAACAGATAGTTGCATATCTTGTTCTCAATTATTTATTAATTATCCATAAATTATGTACATCTCAAGTTTACAGACCAAAAATGGAAGATTTTTTGAGTGGATTTTCTTTTTTATATCATTTGTTGAACAAAAACGTATTACTAATTCTATTCTTTTTTTTAAACAGGGTTTTTATTACTTGATTAATAAATAAAAAATATATGAATGATAGTATTTAAAAATTAGCATTATTTTACTAATTTATTCCTTTAGTATTATTAATTTTATTACTTAAATACTACTAATTACTTACTACTTACTACCTTACTACTCAACCTTACTATTCTACTTATTACTTACTACTTACTACCTAATTTTATTACTTACTTATTAGTATATTTAATTTTAATATTACTGATTCTAGCCTTTTTTTTAAAAAAAGCAAGGTTTATTTTACTTATTAATAAATAAAAAAAAAAAAATTATAGCCTTTTTTTTAGTAATTTATTTCTTTAGTAATACTAATTACTTACTACTCAATACTTCACTAATTTTATTAGTTATTTATTAGTATACTTAATTTTAGTATTACTAATTACAGCCTTTTAAAAAAAAAAAAAACAGTTTATTTTATTTGATTAATAAATAAAAAAAATTATAGCACTTAAAAATTATCATTTTTTTTACTAATTCATTCCTTTAGTATTACTAATTACTTATTACTTTACTAATTTTATTATTTACTTATTAGTACACTTAGTTTTAGTGTTACTAAGTCTAGCCTTTTTTGAAAAAAAAAACACCAGGGTTTATTTTACTTGATTAATAAATAATAAAATATGACTGATACCATTTAAAAATTATTTTTTTAACTAATGTATTCTTCTGTAACATCTTTTAAAAATAACTTAATTTACAAAAATTATTTAAGTATTACTTAAAAATATTATATCTAAAAAATAACCGCATTTACAGAAAATAAATTTATTAAACAATCACTTTTTTAATCTTTATTTTTAATGCATTTTTAATAGAGTATGCTAAAGTTCAAATTATTAAAAATTTTGAGAAGCATAAAATAATTAAATTACATATTTTTTTATTCAGTAATTGAAAATGGTAGAAAGTTAAAATTGTTAATTAGAAAATTATAGCGGAAAAAATAATTCTTTCTTAATACACGCGATTTTATAAGAAATATATTACATAGAAGTATATTTGCTTTTAATTAAAGTAATTCAATATTCATCGTTTTGGAAAATATATGTAAAAAATTTCATTATTTGAAAATATAATTCATCAGTAATTCTTAATTAGTTTTATATCCAGTTACTTTGTAAAATTTTTTTATCCAAATGGAAAATTAAATTTATTATGCTCTTCGAATAATTAATCTATAACTGAATTTCTAAAAACAATATTTATACTTTTTGTAATTGTCATACTTTTTTAAAAAAATAGCAAATTAATAAAAAAACTGTAAAAACTAAAGAAAAACTTTGGCATTTTCAATTTTCACTAAGAACAGTTTTTGGAAATTTACTTTCTGCGTTTTTAATAGCGGTGATTAAGTAAGAAAAAAGTAATATGTTTTAAATAATTAATAAAATAAATAAAGAATAGTTTTATACATTTATTAAATATATGAAACTATTGAAAGAATTTTAACTACATAAAGAACACATTTTAAAATAATAAAATAAATAAAAAATAGTTTCCCCAAACATGATATGAAAAAAATGCTAGTTTTTAAATTTATTATGCAAATTTAAAACGCAATTTTTTTTTTATCAAAGATAAAAACAATATATAATTAATAAGTAAATTTAAAACATATCTATTTAACATAAAAATGAATAAATAAAAATATAATAACAAACAACACATTTGAAATAATAACAAGAAAATAATTTGAAATTCATCAATTTAATTTTATGACACACCGAATTACATTTTTAAATCACAGAAAAACTAATTTAAAAAAAAAATTCTTTCAGTTTAAATATTATTTCTAAATAAAAGTAGCAAAGAAATAATATAAATAATTTTTCTTATATAAATAATATTTAAAGCTATAAAACCTTAAGAGTAAAAAAATATATCTTCTTATATAAGAAAATATCTCGTCAAAGATTTTTCTTAAATAGTTTATTCAATCAAATTCTACAAAACATTTAACTTACAAAATGTTTGTGAATTATTTTAATAACAAAATTTCAAATTTCGATAAAAGGGAAAAATATGTTCGACTTATTTATCACTTTAACAGGTCATTTGATAATTTTATTAAAATCTATAATAATAATCTTAAATTCCCTGATTCAACCTTGCACACACAAAAAAAAAGTGGTCATTAATGCTTTAATTATTCTTAAGCTTCACAATAAAAATAAGCTTTAAAAAATCGCCAAAACCCCCAAATAAAAGTGGCCATTAATGATTTTAACTATTCTTAACCTTCACAATAAAAATAATCTCTGAAAAATCCAGAAATCCCCAAATAAAAATAGTCATTAATGCTTTAACTATTGTTAAGCTTTACAATAAAAATAAACTGTAACAAATCACCAAAACCCCCAAATAAATGTTGTCATAAATGCTTTAACCATTCTTGAGCTTCACAATAAAAATAATCTCTGAAAAATCACCAAAAAACCACATAAAAAGTGGTCATTAATGCTTTAACTATTCTTAACCTTCGTAATAAAAATAATCACTAAAAAAATCGCCAAAAACTGGCCAAAACTGACCCACAAAATTTAAGAAATATTTGGGTCAATACTATTGTTTTCTCAATTCTCCTTCAATCAGAACGGTACAGAATGACTGTCACTACATCTGACACCAAAATAAAATGTCACGTGGAATCAAAAGGTAAAAAAAAAAAAGTCACAGAGACCTAGCTAAGTTAACTAAAAGAAGCCAGACTTTCTGACGCCAAGCCAAGCCTGGGGGACACACACCTGGAGAGAAAGTTGGCAATGACCAACATTGTTGGCCGACTTCTGTTGGTTCTTTTTGATGCCCTGTTTGCTCGCCAAGTGGAATATCAGCTGGAAAAGTTTTGGCTTGAATGGGAGCATTCATGTGCAAGAAAAGGGGCGAGGGTAAAAAAAGAAATCGTCTGCCTAGATGAAAGAGTGTCATCTTCTTGCAGCATTGTTGTCGAAACACGATTCAGGGGGATGCTCTATTTTCCACCAGAGAAAGAAAACGGGAATTTCCGATGGAGTAATTCGGATATCTAAATTCAATTTTACAAGATGATTGAGTGCTAATCTATTTTATTGCATGACATATCAATACAAAAATCAAAAGGGAACATACTAACATAATAATATTGTTGTAGCTTTGCATAATTAAGCTACAACAGTATTCTTTTTCACGTAAAGTTTCATCTTCTTTGCATAAAACTATAATAACTTTCGCTATGCATAAACCTTAAAAAACTACTATTACCAAAACTACTATCGGAACCATATTACTCTCGGAAAGAAATGTTCACAAGTGGTATATCGGAAAGAAATGTTTAGAAGGGGTATAAACAGTTCAAAGAAGGCAGAAAACGCGTTGAAGACGAAGAGCCCTCTGGTCGACCCTCAACCTCAACCGACATTATATAATTAGTTCACGTCCAAAAAAATTAAAGTTTTGGTGCTTGCAAACCGTTTTACAATTAGATGATGTTGGAATTTCAAAAGGATCGATCCATTCCATTTTGGGCCTCAAACGCGTCAAATCTCGATTGGTACCGAAAACACTAAATGCGCCAGCTCACACTGCATTGATTCTTCGTGACTTTTTCCCAAAACTGAAACCCATATCGTTCTACAACCACAGTATTCATCTGATTTAGCACCGTACGACTTCTGGCTATTCCCTAAACTCAAAAGACCACTCCGGGGGACACCGTTTTGAGTCGATTGAAGAGATTCAACGTGAATCGCCGCGCACTTTGAAGGCCATCCCGGCCGATGACTTTTTAGCATGCATTGCGGATTGGAAAAAAAGTTGGCACAAGTGCATTGTGTCCGGAGAGGATTATTTTGAAGGCGATGAAATAAATTTGGAAGAAAAAATAAAGAGTTTTTGAAAAAAAATATAATTGGTCTTACTTTTTAGGCACAGAAGTATGCTGAACTGAAAAGTTAACGTGACGTGAAGTATGTGATCAGGTGAGGATTATGTTTGCCCCAAACTGGCAACCTCGATGCGCGCTTTATTATTTTACTACTCTATGGTTATATCATGATTTCAATGCATAATGAAACTCGACAAGTGATGCCAAAATGTAAAATTTTGTGTCTATGACAAGGATGGACACGATAAATCTGCAGCCTTCAATGTCCTGTCATTGTGCTCAAAAAAGAAGGTGCGAACTTCCAGATGCTATCCTTAGGATGTACAATATGGATTCGGATGTGTATCCTTTCGATGTACAATATAGATGAGGATATATATCCTTGGGATGTACAATATAGATATTGTCCATTCTCTTCTCTAGTAGATACTATTGTATCACAATATGGATGCAATGTAGCAAGCCCTCAATGGCGGATACTGGGTAATGCTGCCTCTATAGCCATTCTAGAGGTGAACGACCTTAGGTTAAAGGGGCCGACATTCGTAAACAACAACAACAACAACAACATATTTAACAAAGAATTCTCTATTATATAATCAAGGGACATCAAGGAACATTCTCTATTATATAATATATTTAGGGACATTACATGGTTGTTAAAGCATTAAAAAAAGTTTCAACCTATTAAATCTAAAAGTATTAACAGCAATGATCATATTCCTTGCCAGACATAAACAATGCATCCGTTAAAAAGTAACTTCTTCGCTAGTACATCTCTATTTAATCAATCCATCTGAGAATCAAAAAGGTTCTTTCTTTTTTATCTCCCAATATCCTCAGTACGATTTCAGAATCTTTTTTTAATCAGTTGGGCAGAATAGAAGCCACCAATGTAGGGCACTAACCTTGGTGACAGGAAACGTAGATTTCCGACCACTCCGTCCGGTTGATAGGATACTTCAGTGCCTTGAAAAAGCTCATTGAAGGATGCAGGCTTTTTGTTTCTCCAGAAAAGAGCCCATCTTCCTGGAATGCACTAATAAGGGTACTCGACGCAAGTGTAATTTTAACTCGGTATGATTTGGGCGGGAATTTCGAGATAATCATGCGAGACATTGGTATTTGAAGTAAAAATACGATACAACGGATGCTTGAATTCTTCTTTCTCGAAATCAATTATAAATAAGTCCGAAACGTATTAAAATCATGTCTTATTTGTAAATAGAAGAAAATTTAATATATCTGGTTCCGATGTAGGCATAATTTTATGGAGAAGAAAAAGAAAAAGGGACCATACTCTCAAAAATACAGTTGGAATAATAAAGCGTGGTTTAGTTTGGTTTGTCGCTCTACGGTCATCTTGTGCACACCAGGGATAAACAGACCGTATATTTTGAAAATATAATTTGTCTTATAAAATAATTTAGTCCAAGATGATTTTAGAGCTATATTTTTTTTTTAAATTATCAAGTAAGTTAAATATTTTAAACTGGAGATTTGTTGTAAGTTGCTTTCGTAATCATGCAATTGTTCTAATAGAATCACGTGACGTAAATATCGTTTGCCACGGGATTAATATGTTCGAATTAATATTCTTACTTCGAGACAGTTTCATGCTTCTATTCTATTCTTTTCTGCTATTAATATTAAACTTTTTCACCGATTTCAATATTCATTTGAACTACACCATGATGGCATTTATTAAAATTTGAACAATATGACTTTCATGTTGAATTGACTTTAATGAAGATATAATATCACTACAAATAATTTGTGTTTGGGATTGGAAATATTCCAGATTCAGAAATATAAGTTTTAAAACCTAATTTTTCACAAAGTTATAGTTAAAAGAACTACAAAAACTCTTACAAATTATTACAAGAATGCGAAACGATGGCCATATTTACGATAAACAGGTGTGAATATGCCTTTGTTAATAACAATGGTATTTAAGATAGCAGCATTACAAAGTAGTCTTAAAACTACTTTTAAAAGGTATACTGTTCAAAATGCAACCCGATTTTTGCGTAACATAATAGCAGAATTGGCGAGAGTTCAAAATGATCAGACGGCAAAGTTCATTAGGATAGAATATTTTGAACACGCACTTTTCCTTTTGGGTCAAGGTCAGCTCAGGTAGGCTGCCAAATTGTTTTGGGTTGCTACTATTTATGTCGGGGTGTATATATACAAAATAATCAGTGCAGGTATGTGTTGTTAAAACAAAGGGATTGATGATCTAAGAATGTATTATTAAGAATACATGTTTATTTTTGAATGTTTGTATCTTACCTACAACATAAAATACTAATATATACAAAATATACAAATATATATACAAAATAATCAGTGCAGGTATGTGTTGTTAAAACAAAGGGATTGATGATCTAAGAATGTATTATCAAGAATACATATTTATTTTTGAATGTTTGTATCTTACCTACAACATAAAATACTAAGTAAATGATTTTTCTTTCTTCAATACATTAAGTAATCGGCATCGAAATTCGAATTGTTTGCTCATAAATAATAAGTTTTCAAAATTAAAATAGAAAGTTTTAAACCTAACAACTGAATGGGCTTTTCATTACAGTTGAAGTTTACATTAGCCAAGTTACATTCAGTTTTTAATTCAACGTTTTCGAAATAACAAGTTTCATTTGAGTTCGAAAGTTGGTCAATAATGGAAATACTTCAAGTAATAATTCAAGTCCTAGCAACACTTGCTACTAATGTTCCTTCCTAACGTTAAATTGCTCTAAATTACATGCATTCAGAGGAGATCTTTAATCGCAATGTTCTACAGAAAAGAAAATATTTAATTTTTCTAAAATTGTAATAATTTTAAATTTTTTTATTACAGTTTCTAGATTTATTATTATTCTTTTATTATATTTATTTATTATTTATGTATCTATCTATTATTCTTTCACTTTATCTTTCGATACCACTCCGCTAGGTATCGAAAGTGTTAGTGAAATGTATTAAAATATTTTAATACATTACTTTATGTATTATGTACTTATGTATTATGTACTTATGTATTACTTTATGTATTATGTGCTTATGTATTACTTTATGTATTAAAATAAAAAGGAAGTCAAAATTAAATTTCTTAAAGGAACTGACAGTTTAACTAAACACTGACTCAGAGCGCTCAACAAGTAAATACTTTATCAAGCACAGCACGTCGAGGAAATAAATGGAATATAAAATAATTCAAAAATAAACTTTTGATATTCTGTTCATAAAATAACTATTTTTAAATAAACAATAATGTATATAAGCATCGATTTTTTTAAAAAAATCTTTATACAAATGGAAAAAAAAAAAAAAAAAGAAATGATGCAATGTAAACAATGTAAAGCTTTCTCGTGCTAAAAAAAAACTTTGCAAAAAGCCAAACAAATTAATTCATTTCTGTTTATGAATCATTCAAAATTTCAAACATCTTATGAACGAGCTAACTGTTAAATGTTTTTCAACCTTTAAAACTGTTTTAAATATCAAAGCAAATGATTCTTTGATACATTTACAACAGTCAACTGTGCCATCCATATTACAGTTTTTTCCTTTTAAATAAATTACAATAAAAAACGTGTTCCTATATTTGAATATATTTACAATTTCGAGATTAAATATTTAAAGATATTGAGCTTTAAAATTTTTTTAATTGGATCTGAATTAATCAAACACAATTAATAACGAACAAAAATCAGTTTTTGATATCCCTATGCCAATTAATAAGTGTAATTATGTCAAGATTTAAAACGAGTTTTCTTTTTACTGAATAAAAAACAATTTTTAATTGTAGAACCTATATAATTTATTTTAAAACAATTCAATCTTGATAAATAAAGCTAAAATATATAAGAATTTATTTTAAACTATTAAATGGCTTGATAGCTTTCTGGTAGAAACATATACAACTTATATTTCAAAGAACTGCTTTTTACAAATAATTATTCATGTGTTAAGTTTATTGTAATGCATTAATGTTCCACAGTTTAAAAAAAATTACATTAGCAATGACTTTTAATAAATTGATAAAAAAGACCTTTTTTTGTTATATTGATCAGTAGTAAATAAATTGCGTCTTTTAAAGTGTGTTTTGTAAATTTATTTTACTAAGTACTATTAAAGTTATTTCGTGACACATTAAATTTTATCTTTTTTTTTTTCATCCTTTGCAAAAAAATATTAATCTAATAGGTAGATCTAATAACTTTTGGTAGATTGTAATAACTTTTTCATGAAACCAGTTCATTATGATTCCTTTTTCCTTTCGTTTTGTAGAAAGTTTTCACGTAAAAACTAAACTATAAGTCAATCGATAACCTGTAATACAAAGAAATTAGAAAAAGAAAATGTTCTTTGAATTATGAGAATTTCTGTAATGTGTTTTACGCTGTAACAGAGATTTAAAACTACTTTACTTACGTATTAACGGTACCTTGGCGACAGTTGCGCCAATAAAGAGCCCATGCGCCAAACACAGCTACAGATTTGGCGGTTTTTAAGTGGCGCCATTTTTTATAAAGGCTTTTTCAAGTAATTCAGAATTTCATATGTATTTCTCCAGTTATTCTCTTGTTCTTTTATTTCTTTATTTACCACTTTTTCATAACTGGAAAACGCCAAAAACCGCCAAATCTGTAGCTGTTAGATTGGTGACACTTAAAAACCGCCAAGTCTGTCGCCAAGGTACCGTTAATACGTAAGTACCCTACTTTATTCACTCCATCCAATTCCAATTAAAAGCAAAAAAGATTTATAATTGCAATTGAAGATTAATTAAATTCAACTTTTTTTTATCATACTAATATAATATTTATATCATCATTTTACTAAGAGAGTAAAATAAATAATAATAAATATTCATACTTTGATAAAAACGGTTTTAAAACATAATAATGATTTAAAAAAACCAGAATAAAAGCAAACCTAATAAATCAGATATTAAAAAGCTTAAACACACTTTTTTTTTTCTTCTTCAAATAGGAATATTTATTTAACACGAAATTGAAGATCTTAAAAAATAACTGGAACCCGTTATTTTTAAATCACACAGAACAAAAAAAATAATAAATTAATCACTACGGATATTTCTAGACCATCCTCAGACACACTTGTATATTTATATTTCATCATGACTTATTTACGTTTTAAGTTCATTACACCTAGAAATCTAGACACATAAATCATATAAATTTAAACGCCAATCAAGAAATACATATCATGAAAAGAAAAAGAACCAAAAAATGGACTCAAACGATACCTCATTCGCATAATTTCATCCATTTTGATTCGCATCAGACATGTAATAATAATAATAATAATAATAATAATGATGATGATAATAAAATTCGAGGTCAAAATCGCTTGTAGTTTCGACTGTAGTCTAAACATTTCCTCGTTCGAATTGAAAAAAAAAAAAAAAAACAAGCCAGATGAACAGATGGTCCAACAAATCATAACCATGACAGCTACCACACGAACGGGGTAAAGTCATTTAGGTGTTGCTAGGAGATGCTGTTGTGGAAATACCAGAAACAATCGCAGTTACAAGAAAAATGTTAAAAGGGTGATGTAAGAATATGTGTTTATGGACCAGAGAGGAAAGGTTTCATTCATTCCGTGTCACTAGTTAGGCAGAAAAGTATCACGATTTTGTCTAGTCAATGCCGTAAAAGGAACTGAATGTTACTTCACAAACGTGTTTAATTTTGTCTGTTTTTTTTTTTTTTTTTTTATCTGAATGAATTCAGAACATTAAATTATTGTTTATATAATAAAATTAATGTTTTAAATACAAAATGTATTATATATATATATAGATAGATATATATATACACTGAAGTGACAAAAGTCATGGGATACCTCTTAATATCGTGTCGGCCCTCCTTTCGCCCGGCGAAGTGCAGCAACTCGACGTGGCATGGACTCAACAAGTCGTTGGAAGTCTTCTGCAGGAATATGGAGCCATGCTGTCTCGATAGACGTCCATAATTGTGAAAGCGTTGATGGTGCAGGATTTTGGGCACGAACAGACCTCTCGATGATGTCCCATAAATGCTCGATGGGATTCATGTCGGGCGATCTAGGTGGCCAGATCATTCGTTAGAATTGTCCAGAATGTTCTTCAAACCAATCGCGAACAGTTGTGGCCCGGTGACATGGCGCATTGTCATCCATAAAAATCCCATCGTTGTTTGGGTACATGAAGTCCATGAATGGCTGCAAGTGATCTCCAAGTAGCTGAACATAAGCATTTCCAGTCAATGTTCGGTCCAGTCGCACCAGAGGACCAAGTCCATGCCATGAAAAAACAGCCCACACCATTACGGAGCCACCACCAGCTTGAACAGTGCCTTGCTGACTTTGGGTCCATGGCTTCGTGGGGTCTGCGCCACACTCGAACCCTACCATCAGCTCTTACCAACTGAAATCGTGACTCATCGGACCAGGCCACGGTTTTCCATTCATCTAGGGACCAACCGATATGCTCACGTGCCCACGAGAGTCGCTGCAAGCGATGTCGTTCTGTCAATAAAGGCACTCGAGTCGGTCTTCTGCTGGAATAGCCCAAGAAAGCCAAATTTCTCCGCACAGTTCTAACAGACAAATCCCTTGTACGTCCCACATTGATTTCTGCGGTTATTTGACGCAGTGTTGCTTGTCTGTTAGAATTTACGACTCTTTGCAGACGTCGCCGGTCTCGGTCGTTAAGTGCAGGCGGTCGACCACTGCGCTGTCCATGGTGGGATGTTATGCCTGAAATTCCATACTCTCGGCACACTCTTGACATAGTGGATCTGGGAATGTTGAATTTCCCTAACGATTTCCGAAATGGCATGACCCATGCGTCTAGCTCCAACTAACATTCCGCGTTCAAAGTCTGTTAATTCCCGTCGTGCGGTCATCATCACGTCAAAACCTCTTCACATGAATAACTTGAACAGAAATGAAAGCTCTGCGAAAGCACTGCGCATTTATACCTGTTCTACGCGATGCTACTGCCATCTGAAAATTTGCATATTGCTATCCCATGACTTTTGTCACTTCAGTGTATATAATAAGTTAAGAAAAACACAAAAAGAACAACATAAAAATAATGCAATCTTTCGTTATATATTGCATGTCTTGACAACTATTTCTAACACGTCTTGCTAAATAAATTAACAGTTTACATATAGTTAATTTATCTAATATATTCATTAATTCTGATTTAAATTGCAAAGAATTCATCAAAATATAATATCATATTGCCTGACTTTACTTATCTGAAGACACTAATACTTGCATTTAAACAAAAAGCTGAAAAATGCGTCCATACATAACTTAGAGACTTTGATTACATATCTCAGTTTTCTACTGGTATCCATGTATGTCAAAGAGTCTGAAAATGCTATAGTGGACACTCTTTCACGTATACCAATAGAATCTATTTTTCGACCACCTATTCTGGATTTCAAACAATTAGCCTCTGCACAACTAAACGAAAATGAAATCTTACTTTCTTCTTCCTTGAAGTTACCTGAATGTTGTTTTCCCTTTGAAGATATTTATCGTTACTGCGACATCACTAATAATGTTCCCCTTCCTTTCATCCCATCTTTTTTTAGGCAGATTATATTTCCAAAACATACACAATATTTCTCATCCCGGCATTTTAGCTACTTCAAAATTGTTACTCAAACGTTACATTTGGCCCAACATGCATACTTTCGTACGGTATTCCGTGTGGGCTTGTCGCAATGCCAATGTTCAAAAGTATATCATCTAACGCAATCGTAACATTATCGTACACATCTAATGCAACGTTAACACTGAAAGTGAATTTGAGTTAAAATTAATATGAATGCAGTGACAAAGCTGGATTGTTCAAGTGTATCAGCACATTCATTCTGTATAAGTGTACAAGAGTTCGGTTTTCCTTGTATCATTTATAAAAAAAATATAAATAAAAATAAAAAAAATTTAAATTAATGAATTTGCACGTCTTCACTACAAAATAATGTTCTACACAGCAATGCCTCCCCCTCCACATTTACTAATATATATTCATTTTGGATGATAATTTCGTTTTTATTTAAGAATTATTTTTAACCTGAAAGAGTTGAAACAAAACGAAAATAACTGTGCTATCATATTTTTAATAAAATATTCTGTGTCATTAACAAGGCTTCAATAAATTATTTTTAAGCGATTCTTTTTCAATAAATAATTTTTTTTTCATAAATATGATTTATCATGAAATTAATACTTTAAAAAAAACAATTAGAATTAGCCTCAATGTACCAGTCTAACAACAATTTTATGTACGAACAATTAGAACTAACCTGAATGTACCATCATCAATTTTATGTATGAACAATTAGAATTTGCCTGAATGTACCAGTCTATCCACAATTTTATGTATGAACAATTAGAATTAGCCTCAATACCAGTCTATCCACATTTTTATGTATGAACAATTAGAATTAGCCTCAATGTACCCGTCCATGAACAATTTTATGTATGAACAATTACAATCCACTTGAATGTAGTAGTCTATCAATAATTTTATGTATAAACAATTACAATTAACCTGAATGTACTAGTCTATCAACAATTTTATGTATGAGCAATTACAATTAGCCTCAATATACCAGTTTATCAACAATTACAATTTTATACCAGTTTATCAACAATTTTATGTATAAACAATTAGAATTAGCTTCAATATACCAGTCTATCAACCATTTTATGAACAATTAGAATTAGTTTCAATGTACCAGTCTATCACCAATTTTATGCATCACAAGAACAAATAAAAATCAACTTACACAACGCAATATTTATAATTCACATAATAAATTCAATGCATGATTGCATACATTGCTGTTCACAGAAATCGCACATCTAATAAAACGTTGTAAAAAAAATTAACAATCTTTAAATTGGTGGCAGCTGCTATATTGTTTCAGCAGCCTTATGGTGACATCGTAGTTTCATCTGCAGGCGTTTTTGCTGACTGAAGAACTATCCCAACAATTTCAATCCATGAATCACGTTAGCTTCTTACATAATTTATTTGGATATATACGAAATTGCAATTCAGCATTACTTGTCATATTTTAATCGAAAGTATCTAACGTCGCAAAAATTGTTTTTTAATAAACATTGCGGTTTCTAGAATTTGGACAATTTAAGTTTAGAAAGAACAGTTGCATCAATCCTATTGGGAGAGATTTTTACGTTCTGTTAAAGTAAAACAAATTTAAATTGCGCAAGTTAAATCAACTGGCGTGTCGTACTCAATTAGATAATAACAAATTTAAAATTCAATGTTAACTGCACTAAAATAAAAGACCTCTCATTATAAATTATAGTTAAGTGTAAAAATAAAAATTATGAAAAATAATCCTTAGTGAAAAACTATATAAACATTATATTTTAAACTTAAATAAGCAAAAAATTAGAAATTAATAATTAATATTTTGATTTATTTGCATATTGCAACTGATAGAAATGTGATTTAATTTGTAATTTTAATTGTTTTAACTTTTATATTTAGTGAAATTGAATATTGATGTTGTTTATAGCTTAAAATATAAAACATAAAATCATAACGTATGATGTATAAAAATTTAATTGATGACATTAATTAAAATTGAATTAAATGAAATGTGAAATTAATTAAAATTGAATTAATTGAAATTTGACATTAATTAAAATAGAATAATTGAAATTTGAAAATTAATTGAAAAATTTAATTGACGAAAGTAAAAACTGCATTTAAATTAAAAATTATTAAATTATCAAAGTTAGTTTGACATCGTAATGATAAATTAAATTAAATAGATACTTCATTTAAAATAATTACTTATAATTTTTATTTATTTATCTAATTAACGGAAGAAGTATATGTGTATAAAAATTTAATTAACGACATTAATTGAAATTTGACATTAATTAAAATTGAATTAGTTGAAATTTGACATGATTGAAAATTTTAATTGAAGACAGTAAAAATTGCATTTAAATTAAAAATTATTAAATTATCAAAGTTAATTTAACATAATGATAAATGAAATTAGATAGATAATTTATTTAAAAAAATTACTTACAATTTTTATTTATTTATCTAATTAACGAAAAAAGTATATTTGTATAAAAATTTAATTGACGACGTCAATTGAAATTGTATTAATTGAAATATGAAATTAATTGAAAAATGTGATTGACGAAAGTAAAAATTGCACTTAAATTAAACATTATTAAATTATGAAAGTTAGTTTGATACCTTAATGATAAATTAAATTAGCTAGATACTTTATTTAAAATAATTACTTATAATTTTTATTTATTTACCTAATTAACGAAAGAAATATCTAAAATTTATTTTAAAAAAATCTAAAATCTGTCTGAATTTTCTAATAAGTTAGTTGAAGACATTATAAAATAAATAAATCATTTATTGTAAGCAAATCATCGATTAAGATGAAATGATTTAAAAATATAAGTATTTTATAGTTTTTAAATGTCACTGTAGCTGCCAGCATTTTATTTACTTATAAAATTAAAAATTTTAGATCCCCGTAAAAAAATTTTTAAATTAGGGATCAAAAAATTAAAAACCAATTTGAAATAAAAAATAGATTTTTCTAAAACAAATTTTATATTTCAAATACATTTATTTTAATCTAATCATTAAAATAATAATTTATCTTAAAGATAAAAAATATATTTGATTTCAGCTGAATTATTTTTTTTTCTAAAATAAATTTTTAATTTGATTTACATAAATTATATTAAACAAAATGCGGATGCACATAACTGTTTCGAAATTTTTTTAAAACAATCATTAAGAAAAATATCAAAATTGATATAAATTTCTACGAAAACAAAAGTAGTCAATAAATTGTAAAAAACTTCATGTATAAAACAGAAACTGATTTGCTTTTCTTTTCAGATAAAAGTAGAAGTAAAAGTTATTGCATTTATGTATCGGGAAATAAACTGATAGTTTTATGTATTTGAGCAGGTGATGCCAATTGGATTTTAAATACACGATATTCAGCAGCTGAGCGAATGAAGCAAGTTTTTACATGATGCGTGGCATCATTTTACTAGGAAATGTATTTAATTCATTTTGCTGTTCATTCATAACATTTTCAATACAGTTAAAATTGCAGTTATTTTCCCTCCCTCAAAAACGATACATTTATACTTATTGCATTTATGAATACGGATTATTTAGTTCCATTAAAACTCTAAAGCAAAAGTGATTTTTATTGACATAATTTTAAAATCTGAAATGCGTAATCTAAATGCTTCTAATGTTATATAATAAAATAAATGTACATTTTAATTGAATTATTGTGTATTGTTAATTCAAATACAGACAGCAAACTAATAATAATTTCAAATACTGTTACCTGAGTTTTATGTTCAAATTATATATATTTGTGTGCAACATATTATAATTATTTATTTTTATATCTAAAAATTAAAACATAAACTATTTCTAACATTTTTTATTTTTATTGATAAGGCATATTTAAAAAGAAAATCCGATCGATTGATTATGTGTAAAATATATCGATAAAATTAAAATGTGAATAATATAAGCCATTTTATTTTTCTTCCTTTCGCATTGATAAATGCAAATTTAATTTAAGTCTACTTTTATTTTCAATACATCAAAAAATAATGTTAGACAAAAACAATTAATTTGATTTAAGTTATTTTATATTTCAATTTTAAAAAAGTAAGCAATTTTCCATTCATATTTTTTAAATTTCATATTCCACAGCTATTTCACATATTCCACATCGATTAAACGTGTGCGTACCAACTCCTTAACAACCACAATATGGAATCAACGTGGCGTTAAGTGTAAACAAACAAATATGTAAATAATACCTTGGGCACACCTCCAACCTTGAAATCAAATGACCGCAAGTTACACTGAATAACTACAGATGGCGCCGTCGTCGAATCACGCAAGAAATAGTAACGCAAAAGGTTGTCAATAAACATTGTAGCGTGTCTACCAGAAAATTTGCCCTATGCTAGTGAAAAAGTAATAATAGCTATTCGGTTTAAAAAAAAACCAAAAAAAAATTTTTTAAGTAAAATTAGAGATACAAATCTATGGTGTTTTTTTTTTTTTTTTTTTTTTTTTAGAAAAATAGTTAAGTAGTTTTTGTTAGGATTAAGAATGGAGAAAAGTAGAGCAATAAGAATTCGTTATCGATCTATGGAAAAGAAAACATGCGTCATACTTCGATCAGAAATGTAACATTTTAAATAAAAGGTTTGCAAAAAAAAAATAAATAGAAACAATTATATACGTTTTAAATGGCATAAAAAATGAAAAAAAAAAAAATAAAACAAATTTTAAAAAGTGGAATAAATTTTTTCAAACAGAAGAAAAATAAAATTAAGCAGATAATAAAAATAAAATATTTATAAAAAAATATATAAAATAAATATCTTAATAAACATGCTTCGATACATATTGATAAAAAAATTTTTAATCGACAAACTAGTTCAAAAATTAAGTTTCTCTTAGTAATGAACTTAATCAAAAACTATCTTTAAAAAAAAAATTGTTATTTTAAAAATTTAACTTGTACAATTAAAAATTAAGTTATAACTTTTAAATGTATAAAATTACAGATTTAGTTATCATTTAGTTAAAAAAATTTTTTTTTAGAAATAGGCAAAAGAAAAAAAAAAAAAAAAGAGCGTGAGAGAGAGAGAGGATAATGACAATTTTTTTCTCTGTCTTCAAGCACAATCTAAAATTTAACTCATTTTTTTTTCTAAAAAAATCATTTATATTCAAATAAAATTAATCTAAATATAATAAAATACTGTTATCTTTAAAAGAAACACTTTTGAATTATGTATATAAACAATCGTTATTTTTAACTTTCCATTCTTTAGGTATAAAATAAAAAAAAAAAATATAATTTTAAAATGTCAATAGGAAATTTTATTTCCAATCCTTAAATAAAAATAATTTTATCACATACACCAAATAATGAAAAAATAATAATTTAGCGGGTAAAATATATTTTTTATAAAAAAAAAAACATATCATAAAAAACTAATCGAATCATTGCATAGATATATTTTATATCGGTGATTTTTACATTTCTCTATAAAACACAAAGATTAGAAATGTAAAAGTACACAAAAAAAATCAAGAAAAGGAAAAGGAAAAAAAAAAAAAAAAAAAACATTGTTTGCATACAAAATGCGAACGTCCATATGGAGAACGGACAATATGGTAGAAAAATATTTTAAACTAACTACTAAGAAAAACTTGAAAGAAAGAAAATAATCAACAAAACCTACCTTCGTGAACTTAAATATTCTCGGATTATGATTATGGGCATCCATATCTACACGCATGTAACATTAAACCGTGTTCTCCACAAAATCCCGTCTTTTCCCAAAAACACCGGATCAAAAAATACTTGTGATAAAAACTTCTTCCAGATGGAATAGTTATCTTCCTTACAAAAATGTCCAACCACAAAAAAATATATATTTATAGATTAATTGATAGTTGGCGATTTATATAAATAAATTTCTATTCCAAGCAGGAAAAATTGGCGAGCGTCTTGCACCAAGGATGCCTTACACAACACTAAATAATGGCACTATCGCGCGCACAGCGCCAGGCTATGTTATTTATACGAGAGCGCGCTAAAATGGCAGACGTCTGGGCCACCGACCAATAAGAGTGAGGTTGTGTTCGGCGCCATTTCTCTGATTTGTCCGTTTTACGAGACAGGAATGGCGGCTTGTAGAGGTAGTGTTTTTTTGGCACGTTTTTCATTCTGGTATTCTCTCTTTTCGCTTTTCTTTTCTCTCTCTCCCCCCTTACTGAGGGAAAATTTTATCCAGAGGTGACTGCGGGGTTTGGGTCCAGCCTGAAACTTTTATCCTTACCTTGGCGACATTGATTGGCCTCCTTTAGACTGAACGTCGTGAGATTCTATTTTGAATCGGTTTCTTGAGGAGTTATTTTTCTAAATCAGGGATGACCAACCCGCTGTCCGTGAGATTTATCATACTTTTACGAAATATATTTATTTTATAATTGGTCAAAGTAGTGAAAACCAATGTATTAAAAAAAATACATTATGTGTGCATCCCTATATTCAAAAATTACTTGTTGAAATGATGAGAAAAAATTGACTTTGATTTTAAAATAATATTCTCGCGAATATAATGCAGATATTACCTGTTTTATTGATGAGTTCGCAGAATAATTAAATTATATTCTGCGAACTTGTGATGCGCGCGCATCGATTTGCAAAAGCTAAGTGAAAGAGTGGAGAAACAAATATCGCACTAGTAAAATAAATATTTTTGAATGATTTCATTTTTTTTATTTATTTTTATATATTTTTTTATTTAGATTTATATGTTCTGTTTTGAATCCGTTTCTTCAGGAGTTATTTTTCTAAATCAGGGGTGGCCAACCCGCTTGCATTTTCGCGGCCCATGTTGATTTATCACAGTTTTACGAAATATATTTATTTTATAATTGGTCAAAGTAGTGAAAACCAATGTATTAAAAAAATATATTATGTGCGCAACCACATATTTAAAAATTAACTGTCGAAATGAAGAGAAAAAAATTAACTTTGATTTTAAAATAATGTTCTTGCGAATATAGGACAGATACTGATTGTTTTATTTATGAGTTTACAGTTATGAGTTCGCAGAATGATTAAATTATATTCTGCGAACTCATGATGCGCGCGCATCGATTTGAAAAAGCTAAATGAGAGTGGAGAAACAAATATCGCACTAGTAAAACAAATACACTTTAAGGGTTTCATTTTTTTTATTTCATTTGTATTTATATATTTTTTAATATTTCATTTATATGTATATATTTTTTATATTTCATTTTGAGTGTTATATATTTCTTTACAATGTGCGTTTAATATCATTATCGCTATATTACCTATATTTACATGTAAGAATAACATTAAACACAATAATAATAACTCATTATGTTTCAATTGTTCACTCCAAAAAAATGTCTAGAGTGGGTCTAAATCTGGTAGGGGGATATATAATTTTGTTAGCGCGAAGTTAGGATGCATTTTCAAACTGGGCAGCAAGATCATTTGTGTTGGACACCCCTGATCTAAATACTTTTTTTTTTTAAATGATAAAATAGTGATGCGGGATAGGCAGTTTACAGTTTAAGTCACGCTGGAAATACGCGTACAAAACTCCTATAGCTATTAGAGAGTTTTTGCATAACGTTTTTTTATCGTCCGATATTTTTTTCTTTCTTGTGCGCATGCTCATAGAAATAGCTCAGTAGTATTACAGATATGCATGCGCAATAGGTACAATGTTTCATATGAGCATGAGCGCTAGGAAGAAAAATATCGGACGATAAAAAAACGTTATGCAAAAACTCTCTATTATCTCCAATACGGCACGTAAAAGAAGGCCGAAAATTGATATTTTCAGTTACCAATTGATCTGATTTTAATTTTAGCTCAAAACTATTTTAACATACTTTCTCTTTCATTTCGATATTTAAAAAAATGGCGAAAATTGTAGACTGAATATGAATTGCTAAAACACATCACAAGCGACCTTGATCTAGAACCTCCAAAGTTCAATACAAAGAATTGCTCATAAAAAATCGCATTGAATAATTTACCTGTTATTCATAGAATTAATTCAGGGAAGAGTTATCAGAAATAAAGTATAAAAGATAGACATAAAATTCAATACATCTGTTGTTTATGATCAAATTTAATGTAGATACAAAAACCAGATGATTCTTTATTCGATTTGTTCAGTTAGGGAATTAATTTTATCGTTTGCAAAAACAGAGGGGGGATGGGTGGAGTAGTTTCAGGTTTAATTTACACCTTCTTTTATTTCTTCATTTGTTTAATATACATTTTCTTTTATTTCGATATTATAAGATATTTATATATATTTTTTAATTTCGATATTTTTTTCGATTTTTAGCAATTCATATTCAGTCTATGCGAAAATTATAGACTGAATATGAATTGCTAAAACATTTCATAAGCGGCTTTTATTTAAAACAGGGGCGGTTAACCCAAATGATCTTGCGGGCCACTTTGGAAATGCATCGTAACTCCGAAGGTTTCATATAAAAATATATATCCCCCATTAGATTTAGACTCACTGTAGACATTTTTTAGAGTGAAAAATTGAAACAGAATGAGTTATTATTATAGTGTTTACTATTATTCTTACATGTAAACATAGATAATATGATAATAATGATACTAACCGTACAACTGCGCGTATCTAGGATGGTCATTGCGTAACTGAAATCACTTAAAGTGACACATATTACCTGATATATTAGATGTTCCAAGACGCGCGCTCATCATGAGTTCACAGAATATAATTTCATTATTTTGCGAACTCATAATTGTAAATTCATCAATAAAACAATCAATGTCAGTCCTATATTCGCAAGAATATTATTTTAAAATCAAAGTTAATTTTTTCTCACCATTTCTACAGTTAACTTTTGAATAGATGGACGCACACAAAATGTGTTTTTTTAATATATTGGCTTTCACTACTTTGGCCATTTACAAAAAAAAAAATATATTTTTTGTGAAAGTGTGATAAATCTCACGGGCCGAGAAAATGTTCAAGGCGGGTTGGCCACCCCTGATCTAGAACATCCAAAGTTCGTATTTAAAACAACGAATTGCTCATAAAAAAAATGGTATTGAATAATTTACCTATTTTTCATAGAATTTATTCAGGGTAGAGTTATCAGAAATAAAAAAATATAAGATAAACATCAAAAAGCAACACATTTGTTGTTTATGATCAAATTTAATGTTGATACAAAAACCAGATGTGATGCTTTCTTCCACACGTTCAGTTAGGGAATTTATTTTATCGTTTGTAAAAAACAGAAAGGGTGGAGTATCTTCAGGTCAGACGAGAAAAAGGCCTACAATGAAATTTAAGTGCAAGTGAACGCACAATTCTCCATTCAATTTTTCAAGTTCTAAAACTAGTTTAGAAATTAAATTAGCCCGATGTAGTTAGACATCACTTTTTATTCGTCCGAGGAAAAACTAGTTGTGTCTAAACTTGTTCGAAAAAGTATACATTCTTTTTTTTTCTTTTGTTCTTTTTTCAGATTTGTAATTGATTGATTTCGAATAGCGAAGTTGGAACAAAAATTTCGTCCATTTCATGTATAGATTTATTCATTTATTTATTCTTATTATTTTTATTTTAAATAAACTGTATTTTTTATATATTTGTTTGCAACGAATATTCTCAGAAACGATGAATTGCATTAATTTTGCGATTACTTTTATGAATGGATATAATAGTGGGGAAAATGAGGTCAAAACCTTGTTCGTATGCTAATGATAAACCAATATCGAAAAAGTAAAACCAAACCAAAAAAGATAAATCAAAATCAGATCGGATCTTTTAAAACCTGCTTGTAATAATCAGTTTCGAATAAAACTCATTTTGATGTCAATTGATTACTTACAATAACACGAAAACAAAATTAACACGTCACGTAATAAATTCTGTAAAACTAATTATGTAGTAAATCCACAATAAAAAAAATTGTCAGTAGCTCTGTTTTCATTTATTAGATACAAATAATGTTCTCTAAAAAATGGAGAAAATTATAGACTGACTATGTATATGAACATGTCTGACGCGCCCTTGATCTAGAACCTCCAAAGTTCATATTAAGAATAACGAATTGTTCATAAAAAATGGTATTGAATAATTTATCTGTCTCTTATAAAATTTATTCAGAGAAGAATTATCAAAATAATATAGACCATCTATATTATAAAAATATTTACTTTAATCAAAGCCTGAGTCGTGCAATGCGCGCCGCTTGGTGTGCACTAGGGTGGAGGTTCCATCCGCTGGTGACTTTGTTGTAGACGATGTTTCAAAAAATGTGGAGACTTGGTGGCTTTTGTGGTACGCAGCATCTTGCCTCGGACTACTACACCACACCATGTCACTGTGCCTAGAGCTGAGTTACCCCTATACAGTTTGGGAATGATGTGGGTGAGAAGACTGAGCTTTGTGATGTTCTACAGTCATATGAAACCGCGATCTATGGCTTAAGGCTCGTTCCCACCGAGGCGAGAGACGTGAAGATGCAAGAGGCAAGCGACCAAATTTTTTCGACCCCTTCACAGCGAAACGTCAGAAATAGCATTACGCATAGTGAAAAACCGCTTGAAGTTGAAAATTTACTCCACGCGGCGAACTGCAAACCGGTTTCAGGCGACCGCGGTGAGGTCAAATTTTGGTCGCTTGCATCTTGTCGCCTTGGTGAGCACGAGCCTTTAAAGTGAATTCCGAACCACTACAAATATCCATGGCACTGCCGGGTTTCGAACCCCAAACTTGTGGTACCGAGCCCCAGAGTGCCAGATAGTTAGCCATTCAGGTTCCTGTTCGTCGGATTACATGATGGAATTTTTCCGGGTTTTCTCCCATACATTCACCAGTTCCCCCTAAAAGTCCTGAAGTAAACACAAACGGTGTTTCCCCCCTTTCCCTCTTTCCATGAGACCACACGAGTTCTTGGACTTAGTCTAAATGTTGCTGTTGACCAAGTCAGTTAAAAAAAAATTTAATCAAATTATATGAATAAAAGAATATAATTCAATCGGATTAAAAACTTAATTGCGTTATAGTCGAACAAAAGTTTGATCATTAGAAAGTAAAATCTTTTTTTTTTTTTTTTTTTATAAAATTAGACGAAGTTATCTAATAAATATTAAAAGCCATGATTTTATATAGAAAATAATGTTACATAAAAGTATTTCAAATTAATCTTCGTTTCAAAATCAATCTTCATTAATTAATCTTCGTTTAATTAATTTTCGTTTCAAAATTAGTTTCAGTATTTCAAATTAATTAAAAAAAAGTTTTACGATGTTTCTACAAACTGCAGAAGAAGTTTTGAAACCGATGCCTATACAAGTATAATAACAGCGCATGTAAAGTAAGCCTTGCTCGTTTAAAGATCTCTGCAACGATTACCTGAAGTGTTAAATAGAAATTTGGGCACCGACATCTTTCTTGGCTTAACATTGAATTACTTTTTAACAGAAGTGCGTTTCTCACGAACTAAATCCGTCCTAAGTGCTCGACTCCTCAATGAAATAAAATCTGCATTTTTCTCATTCGCTGAGCAACTTTTGCTGACACAATGAAATTAAAAGAAGAGAATCATTCCTTCTAAGTTTCTTTACTCCTGTATATCATCAGCCGGAGACAGAAATGCTCTGTTAAAGAGCATGTTTAGAAGCCAAAAGACGCAACATACACGTGCTGGGCTCGTTGCGACGCGTTTAAAAATAGCCCCTGTCACGTTTATTTAATGCAAAATAGAAGCCGACTTGAGCCAAATTGCTGGTTTCACCTTGAAATTTGCATACGTCTCTCCCGTGCGGGTGACTTGCTAACATTTGCGGGGAATGCTCTGTCAACATCAGGTGCTATCACCCAAAACAGGTAGGTAACACAGTAAACAGGTATATTTACAACACTTAAATTAAATTTCAAAATTATTTAAATAGATTTATAATAAAGTATAAGACTTTGGAGTAATTAGCTACAATTTGGAATCAATTTGGTGGTCATTTTAAAATGCGTAATCTAATTTAGCCTGGTAAGTACACTGCAATTGATAATCCTTATAATGATTATTTCTAGACAGTTGTTATCTAATTTCAATACAAGAACAGGTGCTATCACCCAAAGCAAATAGGTAACACAATATATTTAAAACAGTCAAATTAAATTTCAAAATTATTTAAATAGATTTATTATAAAGTATAAACTTTTGATGTAATTAGTTACAATATGAAATCAGTTCAGTCGTTATTTTAAAATGCATAATCTAATTTAGCGTGGTAATAACTTGGTAAGTACAGTGTACAGATGATATATATTCCCGTAGTAATAGCCAGTAGAGGTATATATAAGGAAAATATTTCATGATACAAAATAGTAATAGCAATAGAGGGTATATACGACAAAAATAAAAACAATAAGTAAATTTTCAGTAGAAGAAATAACAATATCTTCTTTAAATTTAACCTTATATAAAAAATAACACTGACATTTATTTAATCAAAAATCATTTTAAAATCGATCTATTGCCCATTATAATTATAGAATATAAAAGAATTTTTAAATTCAATTTGATTGAAAATTTCATTCTAACGGCACTACAAAAAGATTTCAAACTGCTAATTCTGATTTATCTTTTTATATATATATAAATGCCACCTTTATATTCGCCCACAAAAACTTATCAATAAGAAGATAATCCAATAGTATTTATATATAAAAAAAAAACCAGCTAGGCCAACACCCACCTACAAAATTAACTTTCCTTCTATTCTCATCCCACTACAAATCACTCTAAAACCACCCAATTACTTCAAATCCTACAAGAAAACGACAAAAAAAAAAAAAAAAAAAAAAACCCCAGAACCTAATCAATTATTTCACTAGGTTATTCTGCAACAAAACACTGTTATTTCCTCTCCTGAATCAATATCCCGAAACGTCAATTAACAACAGGAAAACGTGGGTTTGTGTACTTTTCGCAAAAAGGCCAAACGATCTTGAGCGCGTTCGAGCTAGCAGCACAAGTCACAACACTGGCGGGTAAAGGAAACTTCCCAGCAAGCTGCGTCCGATAGCACAGCAGACTGATGTAAGAGCGTTCGTTTGTTGCAGTTAAATCCACGCAACAATTGCGTAAAGAGGACATTCGTGGAATGTCCACGTTAGGCTTAGGGAAGGATTTTCTTTTCAGTCATGCATCACAAGTCATGAATGTAAACAATTCGAATTCCAGTTGTCGTTGTGTTTTTTCTGTTTAATTTACTGATAAGAAATAAAAGCAATGGAATGTAGCAGTTTGTATATACAGTTTCCTGCAAATAATGGAAATAAATTGTATTTCATTATGGATAATGGAAATATTTCGTGATAGTGTTTCAATTTGAAGAGAACATTTTAAAATTAAAATAGAATATTGTAATAATACATGTAACGGCATCATGTGTGAAATATAAAGAATGAATTAAAAAAAAACAAATATAAAAATAATTATTGCAAAAAAGAATCATTATAAACAATTTTTTTTTTTGGATAATTTTTTTGAAAATCATTGACTAAACAAAACAATTTTCAACATAATAGAATAAAAAGTCGGTATTAATTATCTGGCTATTATTAAATTATCTGGTAGTTATTCATGTAATTTTTTGAACTTCTATTAACTATATTTTAAATCACAGCAGTTAGCAAATATGTGTATAATTTTCTAGTAAAAATTAAAGAAAGATCATTTTACGAATGATGAAATTTTTTTTGCTATAAATAAAAAATTGTTTTTGATTTCAAAAAATACATAAGAGAATACGAAAAAAAATTTCTAATTTGATTTTGCATTTGCTTGCATTTAAATCTAGAAAATTAAAGCATATAAAAATATAGTATAAAATTTTTTATTTATATTTACCCTTTTATTCCTTTGGATATCATATAAGTGAATAGCACTTCTAGAAATTTATCATTTTAAATTCAAAATTCAAATCTGACTAGTTGCTTGTTAATAATTAATACATTTAAATATTTGTGATATAAAAAGATATATAAAAAATTATTTAATATTAATATAAATAAAAAATGTATCTTAGTTTTATTTCAATTAATAATTTAAAAACTTAAATAAAATAACTTAAGATGGACGGAAAATATTCTTCCATCTATGCCAGCAACTATATTTTCTTTAAAAAAACATAATTCTCTTTTTCAGAGAAGTGATTTTATGTATTAAAAGGTATTAGTTATGATAGTTAATTAGGATGTATAATTTAGATCTTTTAGATTTATAATTGCATATATTTAAATTTGATAAAGAACACTTAAACTTTAAATAAAAACTATGTCGAAAGATATGAGAGGTAGTAATTATCAATAGAAAATATGTAATTTTTTATATCTTATAAAAGTCCCAATTTTACAAAAAAAAAAAAAAAAAAAAAAAAAAAAAAAAAAAAAAAAAAAAAATCAGAATGATAAATTTCATTTAAGTACAAAGAATTAAATATTCATTTCAAAAGCATAAAGGGTTTCTAAAAATTAACTATCATTGTATTAAAAAACATTCCAATAAATTCACACAAATTTTTTACTTTTCAAAGTGTTTTAGGCAGCATTTAGGTTTTGCAAAACAAAGTTCAATCTCTTGGAAAAACAGATTAAATAATGTAACACATGCGCCGTGCTGTCGAAATTCGAATTCGGAATTTCAAAATAAGTACCTCGTAAACTCTTTTGGCTAATTCTCACGTGCTCGAATTCTTGAAACGATGTCAAAAGGATTGTCTTCCAGCACAAACTTCCATCAAGGAGCTTTTGAAGTTGGGAAGGAATTGCTAACAGTTGCTAAGCGGCTGATAATCATTTTGTAGTAAAAGAAAATGGTGCACCTGCATTTGCCATTCTTATTGGCAAACGTTTTCCTTAGCATCATAACATAAATAACATTGCCATTGCATATTTTTTCTGAAATTCTTGATTAAGCTATGAATTTTGTCTTCATTTAGAAACTTTTATCTGTTGAAAATACAACAGTTAATACAGTAGTAAAAAAAAGTAGCTAATACAAGCCCAATACAGTAGTAAAAAAGGTAGAAAATACATGCCGAATACAGTAGTAAAAAAGTAGCAATGGTTGAACACAAACATTTTTCATCATAAAATTCAATATAGTTAATGTTTTGTAATACACTTAAGGGGCCTGATGGCTAAGTAACTAGCGCTCTGGTGCTCGTTACTTCGGGTTCGAATCCCGGCGGTGCCATGGATGTTTGTAGTGACTCGGAATCTGTAACTGTAGGTCCTGGTCTGTTTGGCCCAAAGTGTGTACAAGATGACCGTAGAGCGACACACCAAACCGGTGGGCGTATTGCTGACAACACTGCCTCGTAAAAAATAAACATCTCCTGTCTTGAAATCTGCCAACAGACAGACGGCCGTGACCTAGAATGGGGCTGTTGCGCCAATGATGAATATATATATATATATATATATATATATATATTATGTGGGGTACAGGTTATAAATTTCAATACAATTCCTAAATCAGTTTAAGTCGATTCCGAAGAAGATCTACCTCAAAAATGAATTCAATTCCAATTTGATGAATTCCCCATAGTATAGGGAATGTACGCGTCATGGATTCCCTTTTGTAGGGATTATCAAGATCCCGTGACTTCAGATGCCTCATCCTCCTGTCCCGATGTAATAGTTCATCACGACAGTATTTTCAACATAACACCTTATAAACATCACATGACTCTAGAGGTTGACAACCCTACCTCTTAAAAAGAAAATATCTTTCCTGTCTCGAAATCTGTCAGTACGCAGACAGCCTTGGCTCACCATGGGGCTTTTACACTAATGAAGAATATACTTAGGATTAAAGTTAAAAAGAAAATAATTCAATGTATTGTTGATGTTATACAATAAGGAAATGAATTCATGAAATCTTTATTTATTGTAAAATTTACTTAGATTTGGCTTTACTCACATGCACAAGCACTGGGGTAAAAAAGATCTATGTAAAACGCGACCGAGAAATCCGACAGAAAGATATGTGATAAATAACGTGATAAATTTTTAGTAAAAAGTTTTCCTTTATCATATGCAAAAGCTGTTCTGTAGATTATAATTAATATTTTTTTAATCGAAAAAGTTTAAAAAAAAATCGAAATTCTGAGCTGATTTCTCTTATTGAATAATGAATTCTCATGCTTTATTTTCTCAAACTTTACAAATTTAAATATTAATCTAAACACAGATTTGATTATAATTTGATAACATTTTAAACCAGGAAGCAGTATTTATTTTACATATAAAATGATTAAATAGGTCAAAAAGAGGATTAAAAACAATATGTAAATTAAAATTATTGTTTTCTATTCTAAAATTGCTATTTAAATGAAACCATATTTGTATCTTTTAAAAAACACTCAAATATTAATGTTTTTTTTATGTTAAAAGAATAAAAAAAAATTCTTTTTGTTGATGAGAAATTAAATGATAAATTGGGGTCGACCCATGTATGCGCTAGTGTCACAAAATTGAATACGTGTGCTGTATAGATTAAAAGGCGCGATTTTTAATCAATTAACTCGTCCTACTTATTTGTTATTTTTGTTTACATTTTTTAAACAGCAATATATATATATATATATATATATATATATACAGTAGAACCTCTGTGAGTCGAACTTCAAGGGAGACGCCAAATAATTCGAATTATAGAGTTTTCGACTTATGGAGGATTTCGACTGACGCGGACTTTGTAAGGAAATATTCGACTTGCAGAGGTTTACATTCTTTCTAACTTATTTTGAGTTAGAGAGGTAAAATAAATAACAATTCAACCTACAGAGGTAATAAACATGTTTATTTGCAACTTAAAAGTTATATTATGTACTACAATAAAAAAAATCAAAATAATTCCGAAACAACCTTAAAGGTATCGATTTGTAAAGGTTGTAAAATCAAACATTGCTAAGGTCCAATTTGTTTTTTTCGAGTTACGGAGGGAAAATATATACCAAAATGGCTTGAGGGGATTGACTCATTATTTCGACTTATAAGAGGGTTGAAATTTCGAGTAATGGAGGTTTTGGGGCTTGAAGGGAAGGGAACAAAAAATTGTTTCGACTTAATGAGGTTCTACTGTATATAATAAAAATTGATAGATATGTATACTTATAGATATATAGAGAGAGATAATTAGAAGTAGAATTATTTACAAAAGAGATTAAATTAAAAATTTATTGATAGATATATATACTTATAAATAGAAGCTTAAATATATATATATATATATATATATATATATATAGGGAGAGAGATAAATATATAAAGAGATATTTAGTAAAAGAGATAAATTTAGAAATATATTGATAGATATATAAGATATATACACTAATATATAGAAACTTATATTTAGATATACAGAGAGATATAATTATATATATATATATATATACTTTTTGGACAAGTAATATTTGTTTCTGTAGACTTATTGTAAGATCATTGGTTATAATTTTCTACAATTTTGATAACCTATTTTGATTATTTTAACTATTAAAAAAGAGAAGTAATTTTTTTTTTTTTTTTTTTTTTGGAAATTTTTAAAATAAAATATTTAAAAAAATTTTAGTTGTAAAGAATATAAATATATTTTTTGTTACTTAATTATGGACTAAAAATTTCTTTAAAAAATAATACCTTAATCCTAATTATTATTTTATACTCATTTATTGCAATTTAAATTTTTATATGAAGATTGTTAAGTTTCGAAAATTAATTTTCTACTATAAAATTGTCAGTTTAAATCGCACTAGTTTAAATTAGACTATTTTCACAATGAAGTTTTAATTGAAAGTATTATTTTTTATATGAAATTTATTATATATATGCATATATACTCACTCTCTTTATGTTTATCAGTGTTCTTTATGCAAGAAGTTTAAAAAATATTTAATTAATTTTTTTTAATATTAAACTTTTATTTTAAATATTTAAATAATCTTTTTTAAATTATAGCATTACTTTACGGTTCTACTACTTCTAAACGCATATTCCATACGCAAGCAAGATGTTTGGCGAAATTGGCGATTTCTTCATACCTGGATATGGCGAGATTCAACTCACAACAAAAGCGATAGCAACCATTTCTAAATTTCCGTCAGGCGTCAAGGATGAAATAGGTTAAAAAAAAAAAAAAAAAAAAAAAAAAACTTCTTTCCCCTCCTGAAATTCCGAAATCAAGTGTGATATTAAGTTTAACACAACCTGATTTCGTTCTCATTCATCAAATACTTACCCCTTTTTTATTTATTTATTTATTTTGTTTCAAACCCAGAAGCATAACCTATCAGTTACTAATTGAAATATGATGTCGCCACATTGGCGTCTCAGCTGACTGTATTTTTTTTTCTTTCTGTTTAATGTTTACAAACATTGGCGATTTTTTTTTTTCAATTACAGAATGTTTTTATTCCTTTTCATTTCTCAGTGGTATAATAAAATCGTTTGGTAAATTCGTTCGATAGTAGCAATGATGAAATTCTGATGTAAAAAACTTTTACCTGTTCTTTATTATTAATAAGACAATTTTTCCCTTCTTTTTCTTCAGTCAATGTCATTCATTACATACTTCTTTTTTTTTTTTTTTTTTGGTTTAATAATACATTTCTCTCTTGTCTTGTACTACATAATTATACGATTCCAATTGCAATTCTGGCGCCAATTTCTAGGGTGTGTATATTACGTCTACCTTCAAAGAAAAATGAAAGTATTTCAAGAATTTTCGTTGTATGTAAATGTAAATTCAAAATAAAAAAGTTCAAAATTAGAGTTATTACATAAGTTGAATAGTTTTTTGCAATATTTTTCTTTTTATTTTAATTGCTGACGTGAAAATGAATAGTTTATAATTTGATTGTTTGACAGTTTATAATTCGATAAATCAAATAATGCCATGTGTAAAAAATTTTTATTATTTTTTTTTATGAATCCATTTACATAATTAATTTTAACAATAATTAATAATTAATAATATAATTTTACTGAATTAATTTTTAGTAATTTATTTGTTTATTATTTAATTACAAATATTTTTTAAATAATTTGTAAAATATATTGTTTTTTAAACTATTTGTTAATTTTATTTTTTTATCGATATAAAATCGTTTGGTAAATTTTTCAATACTTATATTTATTTGTCGGCCATATTAAAAAAAAATGTAATACAATTCTCATATGTTTACTTATAATTAATAACTATCAAAAATTAAATAAAGCAAAGATGTTTTTTGTACCATTTAAAACATAATTTTATATTTCAGATAAAATCATTTTTATAGATGAGACATGGATAAACAGCGGTCCGTATGTTTATTATACTTAAAGAATTGTAATTAAAGCCCGGTGTTTGAAGTGTGGTGAGGAACATTCACATAAGGACTGTAAACTATTTGATAAGCTTGAAATTCCAACTTGCATTAACTGCGGACAGTCGGGACACACAGCCGCCTGGAGAGGTTGCGCCAAGTTTCCCAAAATAAAAGTTAACTCCACCAAGTACGCCACATACCCAAAACACGTACCAGCCAGACAGGTGACACCAAACTTTTCCTATGCTTCGGCAACGAAAAATCAACCATCATCTCAACAACCAGCCACTACTGCCACCATCAACAATGACTTCTCCCAAAATCAATTGACTCACTTACGGAGCATCGCGGATCAAGCCCCCTTTATCCAAAATGCTTTGCTACTTATGAAAGAATTTGTATCCATTTTATCGGAATTAAAAAACTCTGGAGAACTTCTCCAACAAATTAGAAACGCGGATAACAAGGTAGATAAATTGCAGGTCTTCATTAATGGCCTAGCAACTCAAACAACCCAAGTTTCCAAGTTCTAAGTTTTTATTTTTACTTTAAAATTATGCAATGTGTTTTACATTTATTATGGGCCTTGAGCCGACTGACAATATTTTTATGTTGCAACTAGGAGGTTTGGTCGCTTCGCGACCAAGGTACTCCGTTCACCTACACCGATTCAAGAATTGTAATTTTTATCTTAATCGTAATTTTTAAAAGAATTTCATATTTTGGTGAAAGATTAAAACAGGCAACATGATCAAGATTTATTTTAATAAAAATTTAAATATTAGAAATATATTTTATTTAATATTTTTTAATGGAAACTTACTAGAACGGATCTTAGTCAATAATGTAATAGCTTGGATGTAGGATAACAATATAGGTAATTTTTTAAAAAAAATTTATTGACATATACTTACATGTGACAAAAATAAAAAAAACTAGCATAGTAAGAAAGCAAACAAAGAATTTCTTGTTTGATACTTCCTTATATGAACATTTTAGTACTTGGTTGATTTTTTTTGTAGTAACTATGATTATTTAAATGTTTCTTTATTGATATTTAAAAATTCTTGAAAAAAAAAGTACGAAAATTATTTGACATAAATATATATATACATATATTTCGTTTCTTTAAGACAATAAAAAATATATAAAAAAGAAAATAAAGAATTTCTTGCTTGACATTATATTACTACATTATATGAATAAGTATTTTAGTATTTGGTTTGATTTTTGTAGTAACTATGATAATTTAAATGTTTCTTTATTGATATTTAAAAATGCTTCAGAAAAAAAAAATACAAAAATTATTTAGATTTTATATATATATATCTATATATATGTGTGTGTGTATATTTCGTTTCTTTAAGTACAATAAAAAATATATTATGATTAAAAAATTAAATGGTATGATATAACAAAAAAAAGCAAATATAAAATTTGATGCGTGGCTACAACATTAATTTTATAAATGTTTTAGGATTTGGTTAGATTTTTGCTGTAATCAAGAAGAAAAGTGGTTAGTCAAATGTTTTGCATTTATTTATTTATTTTGATATTCATGCCTAAAATGTCTGTTTATAAAATCCAAAGAAGTTTTGAATTTTAATTTATTATTTATTAACAATCACATCTACTTTACAATCTCATCTACTTTTTTTAAATTAAACATGTTTTGCAAAGAAAATGTGTTTTTTGCGAAATAATATATTAAAACGCGATCTTCACAAATATCTGAATGAGATTACTGAAGAACAAATATAAAAACCATCGATAAATAAAAAAAAAAAGCATTTGATTAATCACTTTTGAGTTCTATTACTACACAAGTTAAATCAAATGCTAAAATATTTATTTAGTTAACGTTATATTACGTATAAAATCCTTTATTTATTACACACACACACACATACGTGTGTATGTCTGTAATAAATAAATGGAACATATTTTGAAAAATTGGAACTTATATATAAGCCATATCTTAACAACAAAACGATTAGTTGATTTTGTATTTGATGTGAGTAGAATTCTGATAGAGTTGCGTGCAAAAAAAATTTTTTTTTTATTTATTTCCCCCAGACAAAACATAAGCTGTTAAAAATCCAATTTCTTTCAAAGTAATTTATTTAACATACATAATAATAAATTATTTCATACCCCAAATTTATGAAATAAATTTTATAATCACAGGAAATGTATATATATATATATATATATATATGCATAACGCAAAGAAAAGTCATAAAGTATTAGCGCAAACTTATACATTTTCAAAAATGTTCATAGCAAATTCATTCGCAGAAATGTTCATAGTTCGTATAAAACTTATAGTAAATACTATACATAAGGGGAAAAAATTAATTAATTACTTGGTTTAAAAATGAAAACAAATTAATGTTACATCGCATTTAACTGTGTAACATATTTAAGTTTATGGTGAACCATTTATGAAAGAAATTTTGTGTTTGTTTCATTTTAAATTGTCCTTCAATTAACAATATTCAATAGTGGACGGAAAATCAATGCTAATTTACACTATACTTTTAACCCATGGCAACTAATTTAAGAGTGAAACATTTCCTAAATAATTCTTTTGGTTTATGTAAGGATTAAAATTAATTATTTTACTTAGTATAGGTAGTCGGTATAAAAATTCAACTTCCGAATTTTTTATAAAAATAATTGATATATATTTTTGTTCGAAATTCTGAGAATTACTAGTAAATTTAAAGCAATTCAATGAAAAATAAAGCAATTTAATAGTATCCTTCAATAATAGAACCAATGTAGACAGTGATTGCTTTAGCAGCAAACTAAATAAATGTTGAGAGACTTTAAGAAAGCAATAGATTCTAACTATTCTAAGAAGTTATTTAGACTATTCGTATATATAAAATTAATATGGTGCCTGACAGCCGAGTGATCGGCTCTCGGTGCTACAGGTTTCGAGTTTGAGTCCCGGCGGTGCCAAGGATGTTTGTAATGGTTCGGAATCCACTTTATGGCGTAGTTCTCGGTCTCATATGATTGTAGACGGTTGGGCGTAGGGCTGACAACCCTACCCAGCAAAATGTCAGCGTCACGGAGCCAAGTCAGACTTCTACCTACGGGTGTTCCATAACAGCAGAAGCTCCGCCCCCCTTTAATTCCTTCCATGATACCATATGGGTTCATGAATTTGGTCTAGATCAGGGATAGCCAACCCGCGGCCTGCCTTGAACATTTTCCGTGAGATTTATCAAACATTTACAAAATATATTTATTTTATGGTGGCCAAAGTAGTGAAAACCAATGGATTAAAAAAATACATTATGTGTGCATCCCTATATTCAAAGGTTATCTGTCGAAATGATGAGAAAAAATTAACTTTGATTTTAAAATAATATTCTTGCGACTATAGGACAGATAGTGCCTGTTTTATTTATGAGTTTACAGTGTTGAGTTTGCAGAATAATGAAATTATATTCTGAGAACTCATAATGAGCGCGCATCTTGGAACATCTAATATATCAGGTTCTATGTTTCACCTTAAGTGACCTCAGTGACCATCCCTAGATACGCGCAGTTGTGCGTTTAGTATTATTATTATATTATCCATGTTTATATGTAAGAATAATAGTAAACACAATAATAATAACTCATCATGTTTCAATTTGACACTCGAAAAAAATGACTATAGTGGCTCTAAATATAATGTGTGAATATATAACTTTATATGCAGTCTGCGGAATCAGGATGCATTTCCAAAGTGGACCGCAAGATCATTTGGGTTGGCCACCCCTGTTCTAGATGTTGTTGTCTATCAAGTGGGATTAGAAACAACACAACAACAAATTAATATTTGTTGATATCATTTCAATTTATTAACTTTCAGCCAAAAGTATCACCAAATATCAAAAGTAGCCAAGCATGTCGGTTAAAGATCAAGCAATATAAAATAAAATTAAATCATTCAAATCAAAAAAATTCTATGATTAATAAAAGGTTTCCAAACAGTTAATTTTCCCTTAAAAAGAAATAAATAAAAAATTATACATTTATTTCTACAGAGGCGTAATTTGCAATAAAATTTTCAATTAATTTTTTTTTTTTTGAAAACAAATCACTGAAGACAAAATAAAAGTCAGGGCCTGAATGGCCGAGTGTCTAGCGCTCGGTGTCACAGGTTTCGGGTTCGAGTCCCGGCGGTGCCATGGATGTTTGTAGTGGTTCGGAATCCACTTTAAGCCGTAGGTCCCGGTCTCCTATGACTGTAAGAGCGTTAAAGTCAGACTTCTACCTACGGGTGCTCCATCACAACAGAAGCTGCACTCCTCCACCCTGCTTCCATGAGGGATACGACAACAACAAAATAAAAGTCATTAACTTTTAGACATATACTTTTAATACAATTAAAAGTGAAAATGTAATATTTATTGATAATTGAAAATAATAATAATCTTAATATTTGCTGATATCATTTCATTTTATTAACTTTCAGCCAAAAGTATCGCCAAATATCAAAAGTAGCCATGCATGTGGGTTAAAAGAACAAACAATATAAAATAAAATTAAATCATTCAAATCAAAAAAATTCTATGATTAAGAAAATATTTCCAAACAATTCATTTTCCCTTAAAAAGAAATAAATAAGAAATTATACATTTATTTCTACAGAGACGTAATTTGCAATAAAATTTTCAATTAAATTTTTTTTATTCAATCACTGAAACCAAAATAAGAGTCATTAACTTGTAAACATACATTTTTTAACTTTTTCTTGGCTCAGTTTATTTTTTCAGGAAGAAACCAAGTCAATTTCCACTTTCTTTCATGCTTTTTTTTTCTTGCTACAAATTTCGATACTTTCTTCTTCGCTCAATATCCGGCGCTGTCACCTAATACCCAATCACATCTTCGCAAACGACTTAATGGCGACAGGACGAACACGGAAGCTAAAAAGGAGGATGAGGGTATAGGTACTTTCGTTTCCTAGGAAATAATAGAGAAAGTAAAAGAAGTTTTTTTCAGAAGAAAAAAATCTGATTTCTCAATTCAGTGCTTTCTTGTGCGCGTGCGTGTTGGCTGTTTTCTTTGCTGTCGTGCTACCACCGTTTGCCTTTTGGTTAGTTGAGATTGTTAGTTAAGTTAGTTTTACGAATGTTACATTGGAGTAGTTATAATTATTTAACACGCATCACTGAAAATCAAAATTTTTTTTAGCATGCATCGGTGACTTTAAATATATACGCAAATCTCAGAATATTCATCAATTATTTCTTTTTATTATTTGGAAATATTATCTTTCATAAACTTGCATGACAGTTCTGGTATGAACATAAAAATCTTGTATGACAGCTCTTTTATGCACATCATCTAATTGAACATAAATAAGAAATTCAATTTTTATATATGAATTTCTAATTGAACATAAATAGAAGCCCGACTCGTGGCTCAGTGGCGATGTGTGCGCTGGCGAGCAAGAAGGTAGAGGTTCAATCCACTGGATGCTTTGTAATAAACACTGTTTCAAAAAACGAGGAGATTCAATGGCGTTTGTGAAGTCTTGCCTCGTTAATCGGACTGCTACTACCCCACATCACCATGCCTAGAACTGAGTTACCCGTTTACAGTTTAGGAATGATGTAGGTGAGAAGTCTGATTGGGCCGACGTCATATGAGACCGGAACTTACGGCTTAAAGTTGTTTACGAGCCACTGCAAGCATCCATGCCACCGCCAGGACTCGAATCCGAATCCTGTAGCACCAAACCTCAGATCGCTAGTCAATCGGCCATCAGGCCCTTTTCCTTAAATGTGACTTTTCATTAATATATTCAGATGGTTTTCAAACTTTTTATGCTTGCCAGTTATAGGCGGCGAGTAGGGCTATAACAGGCAACCACACAGCCCTACTTTCCATTTCAAACGACAACAAACATTATCACAAAATTCACATCAGCAGAGACTCTCATTTGCAACTGCCGCTGCACTTTATAATATTATCAAATAATGTTACATTTTTTAAAATCATTGCTTAAGTTTTCATTAGAATAAAGTTATTAATTAATAAGATTACATTTATAATTAATTAAATAATATAAGATAATTATTTAAATAATAATAAGACTAAATTTATAATATTTATAACAGAATATTATATAATTTATAATAAAATAACAAAAATTTCAAATAAATAAATAATAATGCACACTACTTGAAAATGAAAATATAAATATTAAGTAAAAAAAATAAATAAATCACGAAAAGAACGAATAAAAAATACGAATCACAAAAAAAAAAAATAAGCATCACGAATAAAAAATAAGCTTTTACGTAACCATAATACTAAATTCTATCCTCCTTTCATAGTCTAGCAGCTCTTTTTTTTTTGATAACAAAGGGGGAATTTGATGGCGATAAAATATTTATCATTGAAGACTGAAAGTTAATGAATGCATAAAATTTCATGCTTTTCTCAGAAGCTGGAGTTATTTTTCTCGAAATAATGGCAGACTTTTAAATATACGTAGAAGTGTTAGCTTTTTCCAATGTTTAATCTATAAAGGCATTTATTATTTTCCGTAGAAATTCGCAATAGTCAGCATCATTGCAAATCCCAGTTCCTTAATAATGCTATATTGGACAAAAAAATTAATTTTTTCACTTGTTTTTGTGATGTTGCTGTTATATAAATGTTATTTAAATGGAATAGTAGTTCTATACTGAATTTGTTTGTCGAAATAATTATCTTTTATTTATTTTTTAAATATATTGGATAAAAAAAATCTAAAGATGCTTTATGATTGTGTATATTGCACAAATTTGGAAGCGTGCTGTGAAGATATATTCATTTAGTGACGATATATTCATATCATATAATCATTTGAACATAACTTAACATAATGTCCCAAAGTGACAATATGTTCTATTACAAATGAAATTGACATAACTCATGGCTGAGTGGCAATGTGAGCCATTGAACATTAAGGCTGAGGTTCCATCTGCTGGTGGCATTGTTGTAGACACTGTTTCAAAAACAAAGAGCCTTGATGGCGTTTGAGATGTTCAGCCTCTTGCCTTGTGAATCAGACTACTTGGTGAGTGTTTTTCAGGTTTTCTCCCATGCGATACGTAAATGTGAGGTAGTTCCTCCTAAAAGTCCTTCCGGAAGGCACTGCCTTCCTTCCTGAGAGACACAGAGCCAAGTCAGACTTCTACCTACGGGTGTTTCATCACAACAGAAGCTGCCTCACACTTTCATTCCTTCCATGAGTAGACTATTCATGGGGTGTCCCCGTCCCGGCTACCGGACACTGAGAATTAACAACAAATGAGATGGGACATAACAAAGTGAAGAAAAGATTCCCCTCAGCTAAAAATCAATATTGAATAAATTGCTTAAACAGGAATCCATGCAAATTTGTATTAACATAGCTATTTTTATTTTAAATTTTGTCGTTTTCTTAATACAATGAGCATTGCAGCGTTTTTCCATTGAAATAAGGCATTATAATATTTGTTGTAAAATTTTTAATATATTTCTTTCTTTCATAATTATTTTAGTATTCATCAAAAAATATATATGCACACTTCTTTTCTTTTTAACGTTAAAGCTTTTAAACATTACGTTAAGCATTAATAGATGAATGCAGAAGTTGTTTTCAACAATGGATGTAACAGGTAGGCTGAAAGGTTCGTAGGCTTACACATAGATGGTGATACTAGTATTAAATCCATATGAATTTTAGTTAGCGCTAACCTTCAAAAGACACGCGTATAAATTTGACAGCTGTTGCACTATTAGTATATGAGTTATAGCATTTTTAGTAAAGTAACTTTTGTTAGTTTGAAAAAATGTATAAAAAGGAATTTCGTGTGTTAATAAAGCATTGCCTTTTGGCGAAAAAAATACTATTGAAACCAAGGTTTGACTTGATAAACATTATTCGGACTTTGCACCAGGAAAATCAACCGTAGAGAAGTGGTTTGCTAAATTTAAACGAGGCGAAATGAGCCCCGAGGACGGTGCACGCAGTGGACGCCCCAAAGAGCCTGTTACCGACGAAAACATCAAAAAAGTCCACAAAATAATTTCTGATAACCGTAAAGTAAAGTTGATTGAGATAGCTGAGACCCTAAAGATATCAAAGGAAAGTGTTGGACATACAATCGACACAAAAAAACATCGAATTGATGATTCTAAGCAGTGTTTGGAGCTGTTCAATCGTAATAAACCCGAATTTTTTCGTTGATATGTGACAATGGATGAAACATGGCTCCATTACTTCACACCGGAGTTCAATCGACAGTCTGTCGAGTGGACTGCACATGATGAACCGACTCCAAAGCATGGAAAGACGCAAAAGTCGGCTGGCAAGGTTATGGCATCAATATTTTGAGATACGTATGGTATAATATTAATTGACTATCTTAAAAAGGAAAAAAACCATAAACAGCGACTATTACGTAGCGTTATTGGATCGTTTGAAAGAGGAAATCGCGGAAAAACGGCCTCATTTGAAGAAGAAAGTGCTGTTTCATCAAGACAATGCACTGTTCTCAGACCTCAAGAGGACAGAAATTTCGCGCCGATGAAGCGGTAATTGCCGAAACTGAAGCCTATTTTGAGGCTAAAGACAAATCGTACTTATAAAAATGGTATTGAAAAATTGTATGACCGCTGTAATCGTTGTATCGCCCTCGAAAGCAACTATATTGAATAATAAAATCAAATTCTATAAAAAAAAAAATTTTAAAAAATTTCTATGTTGGCCTACGAACTTTTCAGCTTACCTGGTAAATATGCATGCATGAAATTTTATTTTAAAATAATTGTAGATATATTTATAATGAAAAGTGATGAAAAGATGATTTTACAAAATTTATTGAGAGATAATGTTAGTCGCGTCCGTGATAATCTTAAGTCACACGTGTCTCCTTGGTGCTAAATGAGTAACTGATGGTGAGTAATGAGTAAAGGCTAGGGCTACTTGACCCCAGAAAAATGACTGTACATCATCCGAACTTTAAATTGAATATAAGACAGTCTGAGTCTGCTATAATAGCTAAAATAAAAGAAGATATCAAGTTCCTTAATTAAGAAGGTTAAATGCATCATTTTTCGGTGGATTCCATCACATGTTGGAGTGGATGGAAACGAAAGGGCAGATCTTCTGGCAAAAAAGGAAACAGAAGTTTCTGGACAGTGTCTTACCCCCTCTTGACTCTTTTAGGAGAACTATATGGGACAGAATTAAATCATCGTATATGAGTGAATTATTATCTAATACCCAAAAAAAAGTCTGGGAGACAATCGGGGATGACAAAAAATTGACTGGAAAAAATCGCTGTTGTCAATTTTAGATTAAGAACTCGACATCTGGTCAAAGAACGGACATCTGGTCAAAATAGGGATTGTGAACTCTGGTATATGTGTTCTATGCAAGACAGAGAAAATCAATAAGGCCCATCTACTTGTTGGCTCGGGATTGGACTCTAACTTATAGCAGAAACGATGATGTATGTATTCTTTACTGGAGGACCAGAGAAAACATGTCCTAATAACATGGACTTTTAATTATGGTGCCTCTAGCTTTTTAAATTTTTATCCGTTTAACTTGTTTTTAACTGTTCTTAAGGAATTTTTTTTAAGAATGTCTGGCCTTTTCCCTTTGTAATTTTCATTCGTTTATATGTTTTTTTTTTTTTTTTTTTGCTTCAACGGTAAGTAGCCAAATTTGTATGTATTGAGTTCTAATAAATCCATAGGTAACAATAACAACAATTCAATGTACTGTTGATGTTATACAATTTACTTAGATTTGGCTTAACCAGTAAGCACAACGCACTGAGGTCAAAAAGAGGGTGGAGTTCCAATAAAGCGCATAGGTAACAACAACAACGAAATTTATTATATTTATTTGATTTATATTTTTTTTACAAAATTCTCTGTTTTCAATATAAATTAATTAAATTTTTAATCTTAATTAAATTAGATTTTAGATGCTACATGTATAAAACAAGACGAAAGAAAACATATGCCTATAAAATTCTTATTATATTTCTATTTAAAAGAAAACAAAATTCAACTTGCAGTCAAAATGGTGCATGGTTTTTGACAGCATCCATATAGAAAAACGACAACTCAGAACAATTTTAGTTTTTCCATTTCATTTTTCATAATTAGAAGCTAAAAATAAGAGAATAAAAAAAGAATTCTTAACAAAACAAAACAAAACAAAAAAAAAAAAAAAAAAAAAAAAAAAAAAAATCGTCTGGTACACTAAAAAAAAAAAAATAATAAAAATAATAAAAAAAACCCACAAAAGTAAATTTATCTGTTTCACTTAAGCACAATTTTCGAACGCGCTCACAAATCGAAATAATTCTGTCCAATTTACATTCGAATGTCAAAATTTCGCAAAAAGCCAAACGATAATTTTCAAAAGACACCTTTTGTCTCTCTCCTTTCACCAAACGGTATTTTTGCACGAGAGGACATTTTTTTTTCACCAGCGGTGAAAATCGAGAGTCGATTTACGATTTGACGAGAAAACAGCTTTATAAATTTTCTCGTTTTTTTTATTTTTTTCTCTCCAGGTTCGTTTCGCCGATCTGGGTTCAAAGGGATTCAAAAATGTGTTTTTCGGAGAATTGGGTCAAACGCGCAAAGCCTTTCGCAGAAACGGATGTTTGAGCTTTTCGACCCCATTGTTTGGGTTACTTTTCGACGATCTTTTCACTTTCCAGTGTTTCAGGGAAAAAAACAAAGCAACGAGTTTTCCTTTGCAGCAGTTTCTTCCGCTAGAAACCAGCTACTGTAATATAAATAGTTTCCCAGAACATGAAAACATTTTTTTTCTAAAAACTTTTCCCATGATTTTTCTTCTTCTTTTTAATGGAAAAATTGTAAACAGAATCGTTTTTCTACCCTAATTTAATTTTTATTTTCCACACATTTTAAACAATTTTTATTTAAAAAAATTTTTTTTTTATTACAAAATTTTAAACAGAATTGTTTTTCCTTCCTAATTTAATTTTTATTTTGCACACTTTTTAAACAATTTTAATTCGAATTTTAAATATAAAAATTCCACATGTTTACTTATTATAATATTGTTTTTTACCTTCTAATCAAATTTTTATTTTGCACACATTTTAAACATAAAATTCTCTTGTGTTTTTTATTAAAAAATGGTAAACAGAATTGTTTTCCCCTCCTAATTTAATTTATATCTTGCACACATATTAAACAATTTTAATTGTAATTTTAAATATAAAATTTCTAAAAAATTTTTTTTTATTACAAAATTGTTTTTCCCCTCCTAATTTAATTTTTATTTTGCACACATTTTAAACAATTTTAATTCGAATTTTAAATATAAAATTTTAATTTTTTTTTTATTACAAAATTGTTTTTCCATCATAATTTAATTTTTATTTTGCACACATTTTATACAATTTTAATTATAAAATTTTCATGGGTTTTATAATAATTATTGAAAATAGTAAACAGAATTGTTTTTCCACCATAATTTAGTTTTTATTTTGCACATATTTTAAACAATTTTAATTCGAATTTTAAATATAAAATTTACATATTTTTTTTTTTATTACAAATTGTAAACATAATTGTTTTTCCTAATTTAATTTTTATTTTGCACACATTTAAAAAAAATTTAATTCGAATTTTATATATAACATTTTTATATGTTTTTTTTATTTTGAACACATTTTAAACAATTTAAATTTGAATTTAAAATATAAAATTTCCCGTCCTATTTATTGAAGCATAAAACATTTTCATTCTATGCTATTGTCCTGATTTTATTCTATCACGATAAACATCCTACTCGCTTATTAATTTCTTTGATGAGAGTTTAGTTTATAAATCGCTGCATTAAAAATTGTTTATTTACTTTAAAATCGCTAACATATTCTTATCATGGATTTTAAATAACTTAAATGATTTTTTTTTCATTCTTTTATTTATTATAAAACATTATTCATAGTAAACAAGATGTGAAACTAAACCGCAAACCATCGTTTATTTCGCAGATGTTAAGGGTTTGTTGTTGTGTATACAGTAAACTTTACCGAAAGTAGATTTGCTATTGCTACTACTACTACACCACACCACAACACTGTGCCTAGAGCTGTGTTGCCCCAATACAGTTTTTGAATGATGTGGGTGAGAAGTCTGATTGGGCTTTGGGATGTTCTACGTCATATAAGACCGGGACTTACGGCTTAAAGTGGATTTCGAACCACTACAAACATCCATGGTACCGCCGGGACTCATACCCGAAACCTGTGGTACCGAGTGCCAGAGCGCTAGACACTCGGCCATTCAGGCCCCAAGTGGACTTGCACAATGTGATTTTGCACACACACTGTTTAATTTGTTCAACATTAAAATTTCATACTAGTACATTAATTGATGTTGCCGTTGATTTGGCCAAAAGTTGTGAATAATTATAATGGATTGCCATGAATTGAAAATGGAGCCAAATTAATTCTACAAATTGCAAATAAACCAATTTGGCGATCAAGAATTATCAATATGGAAGGTGGATACGCTAAAAAGGCAATTGTAGACGACAATTGAAGAATTGAATGGTTTTGAATCGCCACCCAAAAAAGCACCGGAAATGAATGAAAATAAATAAATAAAAAAATGCTGGGAAACCATCTGATTCTACAATGGAGAAGACACCCAGAGAAAGAAGGAAGAGAACACTTGATGAGAAGCATAAAAAAATCCTGCAGTTCTTACCTCGAAACTTTTCAAGTGTCACGTCAATCAAAGTCCCAAGCAAAAATCGCCTACTTTTTATAAAAAACTAATTATACATCATGCAATCATGTATTTACCTATAAAGCACTAATAAAAATCTTTTCAATTAACAACAATTACTTCCTTTTTCTCTTTCAATTACAATACTCTTTAGGTGTGTTCAAATTATGTATATTTCTTTATCTGAACTATTATACATCTAATTCTGTGGAAAATTATATTCAAGGCGGAACTCGATTTTGGCGCAAGCGTGATATATTACTGACGTAATTTCAGCGATCAGCTATATACGAGCAGTTTTCATTGAATGTGTTGTAAGACAATTTTATATTATATGGAGATATTTAAGGGTTTGTATTTTAATGGATTGAAAAATATTGGTACATGTAAACACTCTAATTTTATGTTTTTTAAATATTAAATTGATTTAAGTTTATCACGTGATAGCTTTCATGGTAAAATCGCAGAACAGGGGCAGTTGGGATATGGCATCAAAAATTCTTTTCGCTAATGTTCGCCAAATAACGGGCTGTAAGTGAAGTGATTTGCAAACAATACTCGGGTTACCACAATTGGCGATTTTACACTCAGTTGGCACCAAAAAAAATCACCAAATGCCAACGACCGATATTTAGCGTTTTGGCCGATTTTAAATTATTAATTAAAAAAAAAATTAGGTTAAAATCTAGGATCCTGTACCCTTTGTGCCAAATACATCGCAAAGTTGCCAAGTCGGTAAGTAAGCATAGAAATGAATGGGCCAGGTAGTTTGAGCGGTAAAATGATATTACGCCAAAATCCTTTACTGGGTTGCCAAATCGCCAAGTAAACAGGCAAAATGGCTGCCGAAGTTTGGTGTCATTGTAAAATGCTATTTCGCCAAAATTTAAAGCCAAACAGTGCTTTTACGCCAACATTAATAGCCAAATAGCTATTACGTCAAAGTTTATTCCTGAAAAGGCTTTGAAGCCAAAGTTTATCGCTTTAACGCCAAATATTATCACTATCCTGCCAAAATTTTAATCCTCGAAATGTAAAATTTATCGCCAACATTTATCGCTTTATAGCCATTTTTCACTAAGCAAATTTTGTTACATAACTTGTTTTAAGCCAAAAAATGCTTTATCGCCAATATTTATCGCTTTATAGCCAAATTTTTTCACTAAGTGAATCTTGTTTTTTGAAGTGATTTTACGCCAAAAGGTAATGCTTTAGCGACAAATTTTTATCACTAAAATTTTTTATCTCTGGAATACTTTTGCGCCAAATGATACCGCTTTTACGCCGAAATTTAGCGCTATTATGCCAAAAAAATTATATCAAAATGCCTTTATGCCAATTTATATCGTTTTATCGCCAAATTTTTACCACTATTATGTCAAATTTTTAATGTTTTCTTTTTAAGCCACATATTGCCGCTTTAACGCCAAAATACATCATTATTTTGTCAACATTTTATTCCTAAATTGCTTTCACACCAAATTAAATAGCTTTATCGCCAAATTATTACGTGGAATTTTATTTTGCTAAATCACAAAAATGTATCATTTAGACAAAGATAACAATCACTGTTAATTGATAAAATTTCGATACGATAAAATTTAGCCAAAGTTATTCGCTAATTCGCCATTCTTTTTTTTTCTTTTTTTCTTTTTCTTTCTGTAATATTAAAAAATAAGTCATGTTCTTTACGAAGCCGAATTCGAATGATAAATTAATATTAATAAAAGATAAAAAAAAGAAGAAAAACTAGAGAATCACTTTCCCTTTATTGTGGTATGTCCTTCCTCTGTGGTGGAAACAAACATTTTATTCCATCGGTGAAATCATAAAATATTTTGCGGATGTCACATTTGTGCTGGCGCCGCCATGCACTCTGCCAGATAATTATCAAATGTTACGGACACATTATTTCATTAATATTAATTTATTTTAATTATTAAAAATTTAAATTGTAACGTTAACTAACGTTCTTGCTAAAGCTTCAAATATTCCGAGCGAATTCTAATTACGGTTGCCACAAAATCCTATCTAAACGAACATCTTTAAAAAGGAAATTAATTATTTAAGAATAAAATATAAGTTATTAATAAATAAAAAAAATCGTTTTTCTTGTTTGTTTCTTACTTTCCTGAGTGGCAACTTCATAAATATTGTTTATGTTCTGAATCAGTGACCGACGTACGTTGTAAGAATAAGTTCGGAATAATCAGTAATTTATTGGAATACTTATTTAAAAGAATATATATATTTTTATTATTTGCAGAATTCTTATTTGCAGTAAAGCAAATAAGAATTCTGCAAATAATAATATAATCACAATAATAATAAATAGTTGTTATATTGTTTGGAAAATGAAGCTACGAATTCCTCTAATTATAGTATTGCAACCCTAAAGAAATTGGCGAAATATTCAGGGTTGCAAGGTTGGCGACTTCCTCTGGGGTACAGTATCCTAGATTTTAACCAAAAATTATTCTTACGATGATCTCAAATGAACTTACACCACCTTCAAAGTCAACAAAATATGAAAACGATACATTGATGAAATATTAAATATAAGATATCAAATGAATCAAAACCAAATTTGTTATGAATTTTTTTATTAAATATGTTACAAAATAAAAATTACAATTAGCAATTTTAGAGGTAATCGTACTTATTTACTTCAAATTAAGTGAACAAACAGAATACTACCAACAGCGTTTCCAACTTTAACTACGGAGTCCTCCTCTGACGATGATACAGAAATAAACAAAATTCCAGTGAATGAACGAAAATTTTTACGTCATTAACAATGTTGCCACATATGTAAAAATGAGGCAGAGAAATTATGCAGTTACTAAATTTAATAAATTATAATGAATCCTTTATATATATATACAAAGGATTCATTATAATATATTAAATTTATAGATATATAAAAGTTTCATTCAACGTGTTACGCATGTTTAAATATTTTAAAATTATAATTTAGCGAACGCAATTCAATTGTAATTTTAATTGAATAAATAAATTGATATAGAACTTCAATTTTAGGTTTAACAGTAGCTAAGTATAGCCAGGTTTGCTAACTTTTAATAAAATAAATGTTATAGTGCGACATTTTATTTAGTTTATTTTTAAGTAAGCAACATGAGCGTAGTAAATGTTAAGACACCTAGTAAAAAAGTTGCAACAATAACTTTTAAACGTGTAATAATATCTATCTGAAAAAATAAAAAGAGAAGAAATTCAAACATTTATCTGTCAGACATATATATAGATGACATATGGAGAAAGGAAAGTGTCTCACAGCAATAAAATTCATTCAAGGATCTCATTTCATGTCTGAATCCAACCTTCCATTGCAAGCCTGTCATCATGAGATTAACCTTGTTACCATCCTTATCCGTGGTTAATCCTTTGGCACGATTGCTGTACCTAAGCTTTCATAATCGGATTCATGTTTTATTGCAAGGCTTCACCCATACATTTTTTCTTTCGAGTCAACATTTTTTTCTTGTGTGGGCGGATGGTAATTTTTTCATATTTCGAGATGCCAGACAATAAACTTGTCACTAAGAGATTCAACATCAACATCATCAGTGACGCAACAGCCTCATGGTAGACCAAGGCCGTTTGCCTACTGACAGATTTCAAGCTGCTTTCTTTTTAGATGGTGTGATTGTTTCTCCTACCTTTTACAGTCAAGTTAGATTGGGACCTACGGTTTAAAGCGGATTCCGAACCACCACAAACATCCATGGCACAGCCGGGACTCGAATACAAAGCCTGTGGCATCGAGCGCCAGAGCGCTAATTGAGAGATTAGTCCTTAAAAAATTATAGAGTAATATTTTTGAATCTCATCATCATCAGTGGCGCAACAGCCCCATGGTGGGACAATTTTGACTGCCTACTGACAGATTTCGAGATAAGGGGCCTGATGGCCGGGTGACTAGCGTTCTGATGCTGAGTTTAGATTTACAAGAGGTTTAAGGCTCGTATCCCGGCGGTGCCATGGATGTTTGTGAGTGGTTCGGAATCCACTTTAAATCGTAGGTTCTCGTCTAACATGATCGTACAGCGTTGTGGGAGTAGTGTTTACTCGCGTCTGTAGCATATCTTCCAACTACATGTGCCCCCTGGGTAGTACTAAGTGAGTAACAGCGTTCGTCGGGGCAGTCCATTTTGGATTGCTTACAGGAACATGGTCAATACGACCCAGTCATTAACGCAAATAAAAAAGAGAAGGAGAGAGACCACAGATGTTATCCTTTTATTATTCCGGGATATGGTTGGCAGCCCTACGATCAACGCTTTAGGATCATATTAGACCGGATCTACTGTTTTAAGTGGATTCCGAACCACTACAAGCATGTATGGCACCACCGGAACTTGAACCCGAAACCTGTGGCACCGAGCACCAGAACGCATGCAACGCGGCCATCAGGCCCTTTTTGAATTCGGGGGAATTTAATCTAAAACCGTTCGTAATTGATAAGGCAAGCCTGATTATACTTCTTTAGCGTTATAAGCATCTTTGAGAAAACTTTTCAATGATTCATATTTGTGTCACACGAAAGGGAATGAAGAAAACGTCCACATACATTTTCAAGCATGAACGATATCCAAGGATGTTCCAAAGGCGCAAATCAGTCGATCGCTTTCATAAAGCCAGGTTTAAAAGCGGAAAAGGAAGAATCTATTACTTGCTAGGGCTGTTAGTCAGACATACGCGGCGAAATGCATTTTGAAAGTATAATAGTTGTTGTATAAACTTTTTTTATGTAATTTTTCTTTTGATATTATGTAACTTAAACTTTTAATTATTAAAAATTAAAATTATTTTTATTGCAATTAAACTCCTTCTGAAATTACCTTTACCCCCTATTACACATCTATGCTTGAGTACGTCTAACTTGGCTGGTTGCCAGTTTTACACGTAATAGCTGATCAAACAGTAGTTAGGCAAAAGTCGACGGAGCCGTAATTTATTCTTCTCAAGCATGTGCTACTTAATTCCAGTCAATGATAAAATTATCATGCTATAGTTGACAATTAAATGGTAATAATGCTGTCTTTAATCGTTGTGCAATTTGTCACTAGATACACAACAGATTCAGCATTATAAATGGAAACCTGTTTCCATTTCATCCACATTCTGTCACAGCAACTTAGAAAGAACGCAACCTCAGACAGAATACGACATTAAAACTTCCTGGTCTACGGATTTATCAGATTTCTCAGGTTATATAGGGAATGTTTCGCTTCAGCATCACTTATTGGTTGTTGAACTGAGATCTCTTAGTTTGGAAGCCAACGTGGTATTTATCAGACCAGTCAAATGCTTCAAACAGTATTTAAATCCAATGAAAAGATATAAAAAAAACCTTTGGAAATCAAATATAAATAACAAAACACCAAAACTTTTTGGTTCTCGGAAGGAATGTCTCAAAAGTATTTTCTGAGGGACTTTGATCAGCAATCACTACTTTTTTATGGCTTCTGCAATTGGTCCCTAATTGTACCGAATTTTTTACCTGAATTTCTTTTTATTTCTTTAATTTTTGATTACCATTTTTTTTACCTTATTTTCTATTTTCATAATTAAATATTTTTTATTTTGGGTACCATTTTTAACATTAAGAAACTAAATATTTTACTTTACTAATATTTTAAACAGATTACTATAAATTGTAACTAGATATTATTAATTAATTTGACGAGGTTAACAGGTATTATCCCCATTGATACTTCGTACTCGGTTTGATTTGTCGCTCTATGGCCATTTTTTGCACACTTTAGGCTAAATAGACCGGGACCTATAGTTTAACGTAGATTCCGAATCACCAAAAAACATCCATGCCATCGCTAGGATTCGTATCTGAAGCCTGTGATACCAAAGACCAGAGCACTAGCCACTTGGCCATCGGGCCGCATCGGTATGCCAGTTGCCAGCATATCAAAAAGGAATCTTTGAAAATCCAAACTCATCAAACTGTTTTCATTAAAGAAAATTAACTGATTATTTTGAAAAATAAATATTACAAAATCTTTGCCAATAAACCTTAACTTTTTTTCCAAAAAGGCTAGAATTTACTCTTCGTCGCAGTTGCCTACAAACACATTAAGCTTATTGGTGAAATTGTTGTGAAATAACAGCACACCAGTGGGTTAAAATTGTTTCCTAGGTATGTATAAAGTTTTTTTTTATTTTTTATTTATTATTTTATTATTTATTTATTTATTTTTTTGATGGACGATTTACAGATGTAATTATTCCACAGTTACATAAAGCATTGACAAAAACCAGAAAAAAATTCAAACCAGACGGTCAAATGGTTGATTCTAGATATCCTGTCATAATTGCCACCAAGTCAACTTGATTTTCAAAGCTATGAAGAGCCGTTGGATTCAAAACTTCATCCTATTGCACATTATTTCTAAACAACGTATTTGGAATATGGTATCTCCCTTTGTTGATAACACAGAATCCAAAATATCCTTTAAAATTATATAAATTCATCAACATACCTATCTTGTATGCAGACATATCGTGCCAATATAAATATAGGAATATGACCGTTGGAAGGCTGAAAAAGTTAAAAATACTGTTCCTTTTTCTTTTGAGCTATAGAGCATCTGTTAGAGATTAAAATGCCTTCGTATGATATCTAACAACGAGTTAAGAGATCAGCAATTCAAACTCAGAGAAAATCTGGCAGCTTAAGCGTCAGAGTATCTCTTAACGATAACAAGATTCGAAAACATAAACAATGACTAAAAGTTAAAAAGAAAAAACTTGAATTAACTTGACATCAAACTTATTTTCGTTTTGACTAGATATCGAATCATGTTATGGCTAGAACATCCTCTAACATTCAAATGTTAGAATGTTCAACATCGTGCAGTCGTTACTAGTCTTTACTAGTCATCGTTACTAGTATTTTACTAGTGTTTTCTCTGAGTTTGTATATATAAAAAAATGATTGAGTTTTACTCGTCATTTGACATCATATGCAATCATTTTATTGTATATAACACACAAAAAAAATAAATAAAATAAAAAAGATTGATAGCGAACAAGTTATGTACTTCTCAGTCTTAGTACAATTTATAGTAGAAATACTAGAGAGTTTTTGCATACCGTATTTTGGACGTCCGTTAGCTTTTTCTCCCTAGCACGCATGCTCATAGGAAACATTATTACAGGTACGCATGCGCAATTTCCTATGAGCATGCGCGCTAGGGAAAAAAAGCTAACGGACGTCCAAAATACGGTATGCAAAAACTCTCTACTATCTTATAGTAGAAACACTAATTCTTTATCTATAGATGAAAATATTTATTTGATTAATATAAATATTGGTTTTTATATTTTTGAAATTTCTACCAACGGATGCTCCATCACAACAAAAGCTCCCCCTTCCTTGCATGAAACCACGAGGGTTGGCCAACACAAATGATCTTGCGGGCCACTTTGGAAATGCATCCTAACTCCGCTGGCAGCATATAAAATTCTATTATCCCCTATTAGATTTAGACCCACTAAACACATTTTTTTGGAGTGAAAAATTGAAACATGATGAGCTACTATTATTGTGCTTACAATTATTCTTACATGTAAACATAGTTAATATAATAATAATGATACTAAACGCACATTTGTAAAGAAATATACTTTCACTAAAAATGAAATATGAAAAGTATATAAACATAAATGAAAATAAAAATAATAAAATCATTAAAAAATATTTATTTCACTAGTGCGATATTATTTTACTAGTGTTTTACTAGTAACTAGTAAACATATTTATTTTACTAGTGTGTTTCTCCACTCTTTCACTTAGCTTTTGCAAATCGATGCGCGCATCATCAGTTCGCAGAACATAATTTAACTATTCTGCGAACTCATAACTGTAAACTAAATAAAGCAGGCAATATTTGTCACATATTCGCAAGAATGCTATTTTAAAATCAAAACTAATGTTTTTTCATAATTTTGACAGTTCATTTTTAAATAGATGGATGCACACATAATGCATTTTTTTAATACATTGGTTTTTCATTACATTTGGCCATTATAAAATATATATATTTTGTAAAAGCATGATCAATCTGACGAGCCGGAAAAATGTTCACAGCGGACCGCGGTTTGGCCACCCTTGGTCTAGATCAGAGGTCTCCAAACTTTTTAGCCTTAGGGCCATACCGTTTACTCCAGTAAGTACCAAGGGCCAAAACCGTTTTAATTTTTCTGCCATTATCTATAATTTTTAGACTATTCCGTTCCTGGGGGATTTTCAGGATAAAAATCATATGTTTGATTCAGGATATATACATTCCAAACATTGATATACATACATATGCGATACTCTTTACCCCAACATAACTCAATTATTTGTTAGTTGTTATGCTTAAGTTAAATTTTCTGCGTATTATGCTTGTCATTAAGCTTTACCTAGCAAGTCAATAAAACCGAGTTATTGTCATTCTGTATTTTTTTATCCAACCTATTACAGCAACAATAAGCTATTCGCTGTCGCAGGCCGGATTGATGACACTGGCGGGCCGGATTTGGCCCGTGGGCCGTAGTTTGGAGACCCCTGGTCTAGATGTTTTTATCTACTACACTGCGTAAAAAAAGTAGAAGGACAGTGTTTTTTTGCCAATTAATATCTCTTATTTTCTCCTAACTACCAGATATTTATGCAGATTTAGTTTAATGACCCTTTTTTCCATTTTAGGCAAAAATTAAACATCTACTATTAATATTAATAATAAAATTAGTAGATATAATTTCCGGTGCGTAAAAAAAGTAGAAGGACACTTGCTAATATATTTAATTTAGTGAGTTGTTCTTTAGTTAAATAGTGATTTTGTACTTTGTTTTATCCTTTTCGGTCAAAAAAAATCTAATTTATTTAAAAGTTACGCTGTTTCTCCGTTCTCAGAAATGCCTAAAGGAATACCTTTGAACGATTTTCAAAAGGCCAAATTTCCGCATGTCAAAATGATGGTAAAGGTGTCAGAGAGTTTGCTCGATTGTTGCAGGTGAGCCCCAATACAGTTTCAAACTTTATCAGAAATCCTTATAAAAATGGAAAGAAAAAGAAGACTGGTAGACCGAAAAAGTTAACACCACCTGATGAACGAAAACCTGTTCGTGTGCTTAAGAAGAGCAAAGGAAGTGTTTCAAAGGCAAGAAATCAAGCAGGACGTAATCATGTGACGAAACAAAGAAGTTTACAATTATATTAAAAGATCTAAAAAATTCATTTTCAAAAAACGGAAACATCATCCTAAGTGGACACAAGCTCACATTGATAACCGTTTAGTGTGGGCTAAGAGCACATGTCCTGGACTACAGAATGGACTTCTGTGATATTTTCCGATGAAAAGAAATTTAACTTCGACGGTCCAGACGGATATCAGCACTACTGGCATTGTCTGGGGAATGAAGACGAATACTATTCAACACGACAAATGGGAGGAGGGAGTTTAATGGTTTGGTTGGCTGTTGGATACGGAGGAAGAACAAGTCTGGTTTTCTTAAATGGTAGGCAAAAACATACAGACTACATTCAAGTGATGAATTCCGAGCTTCTATCTTATGGCTCTGACTTGGGGGGTGAAGAGTGGAAGTTTCAGCAAGACGGCGCTTTCATTCACACCGCGACTGGAGTCAAAAATTGGTTCCTAACAAATAATGTGGATGTTTTACCATGGCCAACCAAAACTCCTGACCTTAATATAGTGAAAAACATCTGGGCAATGCTAGTTCGTCGAGTTTATGCTGATAGAAGGCAATTTGATTAGCTAACTCAGCTTCGAGAAGCATTGAATGACTTGTGGGACAATTTTTGTCAAACAGAAGTTCAATCTCTATACAATTCACTTCCAAACAGAATATTTGAAGTTATAAAGGCCAATGGGAAGAACATTCCTTATTAAAATCACTATTTTTTCATTCATTATAATGCTGTCCTTCTACTTTTTTTACAAAGTTTCTAAAAAGAGAAACTATTTTTGTTGCCATTAATATTTTATGTTTGAATATCATAATTCTGATGTTAAAATTGTATTTTTAAAATATTTGTAAAATGTCTCTAATAAAAAATTTTAGTAAAAATAAAATATTTTTCGGTTATTGTTACAAAATCAAGTGTCCTTCTACTTTTTTTACGCAGTGTAAGTGGGATAAAAAACAACAAAAGAAACGAACAAAGAATTTTTGAAATGCATTAATATACAATGTGTTATGTTATAGTTCTGAAACATGACACACAAAAAAACCCCAGTTTTTTTAATTATAGTTTTAAAGTTTGTGCAAAAGAGGCCATGTTTCCATTCATAACTGATTCCATTTATAAATTTGTTGATACTAACGAATTTAAAAACCAAAACTGAATTAGATTGTTTATTTTTCATGATGTAATAATCAAAAGTTCGAAGTTTAAAGATAAGTTCAATGAATGAACAATGATCAACAAATACTATTATACAAACTCAAAATACGAGTATAGTATAAAATGATATTTGTGATGATACGCGTCATGTTTACAAAAACCTTATCTAGGTTTATTTTAAAACGGGAATTTCTAAATTTAGAAAAGCTTTCAACACGGAAGGATTGCTTCTAAACAAAGAATTATTTTTACGCCTTTTCGCAAAGATAAGGCAGCAGTTTTGAATCGTAATAAAAAAAAATAAAGAAAAATTTTATTTATTATGTTGAATCCCAACAGTTTTATACTGTTTGAAATAAAAATAACGATATGTCTTTCATTTATAAATATAAAATCTTTCTATACGTACAAGTGGTTATAAATGCGTCGTATGGACAGCTTTAACCTTTGTTTATATTTTGTTAGAATATTTTATTGCTAATAAAATAACAGTGGTTTAACAAAAATATTATACTGATTCATGAATTTGTTATAGATACTGAAGTTCTTGTGTTTTAAGTTGCTACTAATGTTAAACATAATGCTTCACCGGCAACTCAGTAGTAACAAGAGCAGAAGTATAAGAAGAAGATATTAGATTTCTGCTTTCTTTACGTACAAGTGGTTATAAATTCGTCGTCCGAACAGATTTAATATAAGTTTATTATAGTAAAATGTTTTATTGTTAATAACATAAGAGTGATTTTACAAAAACATTATACTGATAACATGAATTGGTTATACACTGTCCAGTCACATTAATGTGACCACCTGTCAAAAGCCAGAATATATACTCGACGACGATTTGTAGGTTGACGGAGCGCCTTGGTATGGGTAACCGCTAACTCCTTCTTTGCATGTGAGAGGGAAGTTACTTTAGCTTTAAGCCCATTGCATTCAAAATAAAATAATTAAAATAGAGATAGTAATATATGGAGAGGAGAAGTTTTTTTTCCTTCTTTTCAATAAAGTATTTAATAATTATTAATTATAATTTAATAATTAAAATAATAAAGTAAAAAGAGGATTTTGAAGAACTACAAACTGAACGTAGTTTGAAAGAGAACTTAAAAATAAAAATACTTTCAATAGGTTAATCTGGAATATACACTCTTCTATATTCTGGCTTTAAGTGGAGTGTGGTATTTAAGTGGTATTAAGTGCAGTTCTTTTTATACACTTTCACTGCAATGTGCTGCCACCTGCCTTTTGTGATTGGTTATTTCACGTTGTCGTCGAAAGTAGGTGGTGGTCACATTAATGTGACTAGACTGTGTATATACTGAAGTTCTTGCGTTGAAGTGTTACTAATGTTAAACATTTGCTTCACCGGTAACTCTGTAGTAAGGGAAGCAGAAGCGTAAGAAGAAGATATGAGATTTCTGCTAGTGGTTTGTGGAATAGACTCGGAGGAGGTTATAGGAAAGGTCTCGCAATGGCTGTCAGACTACAAAAATTAAAAAATACTTTCAATAGGTTAATCTAGAATATACATTCTTCTATATTCTGGCTTTAAGTGGAGTCTGAAATGTGGTATTTAAGTGGTATTAAGTGGAATTCTTTTTATACACTCCCCTGCAATGTGCTGCCGCCTGCCTTTTGTGATGGGTTATTTCACGTTGACGTCGAAAGTAGGTGGTGGTCACATTAATGTGACTGGACTGTGTATATGCTGAAGTTCTTGCGTTGAAGTGTTACTAATGTTAAACATTTGCTTCACCGGTAACTCTGTAGTAAGGGGAGCAGAAGCGTAAGAAGAAGATATCAGATTTCTGCCAGTGGTTTGTGGAATAGACTCGGAGGAGGTTATAGGAAAGGTCTCGCAATGGCTGTCAGACTACAAAAATTAAGTGTTTTACGTTTTCTCCAATATGATAAGCAAATGCATTTGATCCCTGAAAGTGTTTTGTAAAAAGCATTACTTAATTTCGCTTTGATAGTGTTAGTCATTATGAAGCTAAAGCAGATCATGAGTTAACATGCAAAAGCGTAAATTCATATTTTTACTTTCAAAATTATGATGGAATTACAGTTAAAGAACGACTATTTATCTGAGCAGTAAATGTTTTTTTAAGATTCCTTTTTCTCTCACTCTCTCTCTATTATATCAAACGAGAAAAAAAAAACTTGTAAAATGACCACTAAATTTCTATATACGACGAGTTTTAGACCAAAAAAATTTTGATTATCTTCTCATATGTTTTACAACATTAATGAATTAATGCATTAATGTTGCAACATTAATGAATTAACGCTTCTCATATGTTTGCAACATTAATAAATATTGCAACAGCATGAGTTTCGATTATTCAAGTAAGGTAGAGATTTGAATCTAAAATATTTTTTAGATTCAAAGAACATATTTAATAGCAATGTTTAATAACTAACTAATGATTTAACATGGGTTAGCAGAAATATTTTAGGCCTATTCTTCTTGTCAATCAGTTGAATTTGAGTCGTTAAATCTGAAAATGCGTCCCAGCCATCTAACACGACTTGCTTTTATAACTTTTACAATATCAGGTTCTTTGAATTTGTTGTAAATTGCATGGTTATATTAGATTCTGTAGATGTTTTACCTAACAGCCTATCTTTTTTATGCCTATTAACAAACATTTTACATCTTTTAGGTACAGGATGGTTATAATTAAAGTGATTCTATTCAGACCCCTCTAGAACCTGACGGATTTTGATGAAACTTAGTATATACGGTATGTGAACCATGGGGAAAAGATTTCTGCAATAAAAAATAGTTCACATTTTGAACATCAGGGGGAATTGTGGCGCCTAAAAAAGGACAAAAAATTGGTCAGAACCATTAAAATTTATTAAAGCACAGAATATGCTCAACGTGTGCTCCATTGACATCAATTACGTATTGAAAACGCATTATAGCGTGTTCAATGGTAGAGCGAAGAAACTCTCGATGGATTTCAGCAACATGGTGTGTAATGCTGGATTTCAACAGGTAAAGACCTAAATGCTCCTCCATAAACACGATCTTTTAGGAATCCCCATAATCAAAAATCACAGCGATTTAAGTCAGGTGAATGAGGAGGCCAGGCATCTGGAAAAGCTCTGGATATTATACGATTCTCGGCAAAGTTAGCGCGAAGGAGTTCTTTGACTGGGCTTCCAATGTGAGGATTTGCTCCATCTTACATGAAGACAGTGGTCTGCAAACATTGCCGTTTCTGTAAAGCAAAAATGGCCTGCTGTCGAAGGAGTTCGCTGTATCGTGCACTCGTGACAGGGCATGTTTTAGGACCTTGAGTAGTGAGAGTTTCAAAGAAAAACGGTACAAGGATAAAATCAATCAAGTTTTTACTAGTAAATCTCGATCTTTCTTCTGTAAGGGCAGGGGCCTGAATGGCCGAGTGGCTAGCGCTCTGGCGTTCGATACCACAGGTTTCGGGTTCGAGTCCCGGCGGTGTCATGGATGTTTGTAGTGGTTCGGAATCCACTTTAAACTGTAGGTCCCGGTCTGTTTAGCCCTCGTGAGCAGAAGATGACCGTAGAGCGACAAACCAAACCAAACCAATCTGTAAGGGCATGATTAACGATGACAAAGGCATGCAGAATGATTTTCTGGTTCTGACTGCAAATCTTTTTATAGGTTTGACTAATTTGCATAAGGAATCTTTGAAAAATGCCCCCTGGCGGTCAAAATTTTAACTATTTTTTTTTTATTGCAGAAATCTTTTCTCCATTGTCCATATACCGTATATACCCAGTTTCATCAGAATCCGTCAGGCAGAAAGGGTTCTAGAGGGATCTGTATAGGGTCACTTTAATTATAACCACCCTGTACTTCTGATTGAGATAAAAATAAAATAAGGCAGTAAACCCATAAAGCAAGTCACACCCAAAGGAGCCAGTAAACTCATCTTTGTATGAAAACTTCTGGAAAGGCAGCAATACAAGTGAGTTATATATCTCAGATGGCAGAACTTTCTTGTAAATACTTCTAAAAATATGTCTTAATTCCGGATCTTGGCAATTAGGAAAAGGCAACAGGAAATATCCATCGAAAATTAAATTAAAAAAGTAAGTCATTGACCAATTAATTCGTTTGATCTGATGCTTTTCAATATCCACTGAAATCATTAACTACACAAGAATCACGTGTAAAGCGAATGTTTCTGATACAGATATAAAAAAAGCTTGATTAATTTTCGTAATCCAGTAATTTCTAGTAAAAGAAATAGATAAGAATTTTACTTCCTATCCGCTGGCTTTCAGCAGTTCTGAGAAAAGTTTATAGCGTTGCAGCAAAAAGAATAAAACCTCCGTCATTCTTATCCTAGCTTTCTTCAATATTGCATGAATTTAACATGATTATTGAGAGGTAAGATATTGAAATCATTGAGAGATATAAGATATTATTATCTTTTGAGATAGATAGTGAAATCATTGAGAGATATAAGATATTATTATCTTTTGAGATAGATATTGAAATCATTGCGAAATATATTATCCTTTGAGATGTAAGACATTGAAATCATTGAGAGATATAAGATATTGAAATCACTGAGGTATTGAAGTATATTGCAATCATTGAGAGATATAAGATATTGAAATCCCTGAGATATTGAAATATAGAGATATTGAAGTATATTGCAATCATTGAGAGATATAAGATATTATCCTTTGTGATATAAGATATTTGAATCAGAGAGGGAAAATATATTATTCTTTGAGATATAAGATACTGAAATCATTGAGAGATATAAGATATTATCCTTTGTGATATAAGATATTGAAATCACAGAGAGAAAATATATTATTCTTTGAGATATAAGATACTGAAATCATTGAGAGATATAAGATAATATCCTTTGTGATATAAGATATTGAAATCAGAGAGAGAAAATATATTATTCTTTGAGATATAAGATACCGAAATCATTGAGAGATATAAGATATTATCCTTTGTGATATAAGATATTGATATCGGAGAGAGAAAAAATATTATTCTTTGAGATATAAGATACTGAAATCATTAAGAGATATAAGATATTATCCTTTGTGATATAAGATATTGAAATCAGAGAGAGAAAACATATTATTCTTTGAGATATAAGATACTAAAATCATTGAGAGATATAAGATATTGAAATCACTGAGAGATATAAGCTATTATCCTCTCAGATATTGAAATTATTGAATTTTTTTTATATACCCTATGCGTATAATTTCTAAACAGAGAAATTTTTAACAATAATTCATATTAATTATTTTTAAATCATTTTAATCTCATGCATTATATAACTAGTCAAAAACATTTGTCTGACGGTTATAAACTACTTATGAGATGTATGATAAGAACATCGGATTATCTTCAAAAGACCAAGAAAAGATAAATAATAATAAGTTTCATTGTGAATATTGATGATTGCGATAATTGCGAATATTTGATTATTTTGGTTGTAGTTATAATTAGCAGTGAATGAATGAATCAGCAATTATTACCCATTATCATTTCATGATGAATAATAATTTTTAAAATAATGACGACATGAAAACATTGACGGCTTCTTTAAGTAATTTCAAAATTTAGACAATTTTATTCAATGACAGTTCGAACAACAATACAAATGACGGGAAATAATTATTAATTATTGCATTATTTAACATTTGCAGACGCATTAAATGAAAATTTGATAATGACCTTCGCTTAATAAGCAATTATCTGAAGATAATTAGTTTCTATTGAAATTGACAATGTTTTATACGAGGAAATCTTGCTTCATTAATAATTAGCCGAAGTTGCGCCCATCTATTATGTAGTCATTGCACTTTTATACGGGAATGATTGACATTAATTGGTCAATAAACGATCGACATTAAGGTTTAGACTGATGGAAAAATGCATGTGTGTAGGTGCACGTTCATTCATTATGTAGGATTGCAAGCCATCAGTATGGCTATTAATAGACATTGGCTTTTTGATGAAATATAATGATTAAACGATATCGATTATTGCATTAAGGATCGTAATGAGAGTTCCATTTATTTCTGAAAATGGCTCTTTCAGAATTTCATAATAAAAGTGCAATACGTACCAGAGGATTATGTGTGGATATAATTATATCTTCTCACCATAAAATTTAAAAGTTAATAGAGAGTTTTTGCATACCGTATTTTGGACGTCCGTTAGCTTTTTCTCCCTAGCGCGCATGCTCATAGGAAATATTATTACAAATATGCATGCGCAATTTCTTATGAGCATGCACGCTAGGGAGAAAAAGCTAACGGACGTCCAAAATACGGTATGCAGAAACTCTCTAATTTTTTATGAGATAGATTTTAAATATTCATAGTTAGAAGTTTATGAAATTTAAATAAGCGGCATAAAGAAAGAAGAAAATTTAAAACTTTGATTTATTTTAAAGTAGTATATCCTTTCTGAAGGTAATACATATAAAATAATATATATATATGTTTCGTATATAAATAGCAATACGTGCAGGGAATTATGTGTGGATATAATAATATCTTCTCACCATAAAATTTAAAATTTAATTTTTTATGAGATATTTCAAATATTCATTAGTTAGAAGTTTATGAAAATTAAACAAGCGTACTCCTACCAGCATAAAGAAGGAAAAAACGTAAAAAGTTCGATTTATTTTAATTTAGTGCCACAGATTTCGAGTCCCGGTTATGTCATGGAGGCTTGTAGTGGTTCGGAATCTACTTTAATCCATAGGTCCCTGTCTACTTTGACTACTACTACTATATCACACCACATCACTGTGCCTAGAGCTGAGTTGCCCCTATACAGTGTGGGAATGATATGGGTGAGAAATCTGACAGGGCTCCAGTCGTCATACTACATGTCAAATAAATGTACTCCTATCAGCATAAAAAAATAATTTTAAAAATTAAATTTTTTTTAATGTAGTATATCCTTTCTGAAGATAATATATATACATGCAACAACCAGAAATCGCAATCGAAATTCAAATGAATTTTTATCGATAAATTGAAAGACGTTAAAGTATTTTCTTCAATTTATTACCCTTTTTTTTTAAAAAAGAAATTTAAGGTTTGGTTTGGATTGTCGCTTTGCGGTTATTTTGTGCACAATTTGGGCTAATTAGATTGGGACGTACAGTTTAACGTGGATTCCGAACCACTCACAAACATCCATGCCATTGCCAGGATTCGAACCTGAAGCACCAAAGGCCAGAGCGCTAGCCAATTGGCCATCAAGCCGCTAGAAATTTAAGAAGTTTGTGCCCAGTTCTAAGTGACCAACGACAGAACGGAAAGCACACAGGTCCACGAACTTCGAAATGCACATTATGCACTTACAAATGACATTTATGCATTTGCACTGTTTATACTACTTTCTTGAACTGTTTACACTACTTTCTGATACAATTTGCACTTACTTTCTTGCACTGTTTATACTACTTTCTTGAACTGTTTACACTACTTTCTGATACAATTTACACTTACTTTCTTGCACTGTTTACACTATTTCTTGGCAATGTTTACACTACATTCTTGCAATGCTTACACTACTTTCTTGCAGTGTTTACACTACTTTCTTGCAATGCTTACACTACTTTCTTACAATGTTTACACTACTTTCTTGCAATGCTTACATTACTTTCTTGCTATGCTTACACTACTTTCTTGCAATGCTCACACTACTTTCTTGCAATGTTTACACTACTTTCTTGCAATGTTTACACTACTTTCTTGCAATGCTTACACCTTTCTTGCACTGTTTACACTATTTTTTTTGCAATGCTTACACTATTGATTTGCAATTTTGAGCGAGTATTGTTATTCTGAGTCGAGCGATTGTTGTGACTTCTGATTCACTTATATATGTGTGAGACTTATTGTGTATATCTATCAGATTTTTTCTGTACACTATCAGATTTTTTCTGTACACTATCAGAATCCATCAGATTTTTTTTTGTGTATTTTTAGTAGCTCTTATAAAAAACTGTAAAAAAAAAAAAAAAAAAAAAAAAAAAAAAAAAAATATTGGTCAAAACAAGATAAAAAAAAAAAAGGTCAAAAAAAGATTGGTCAAAACGGGATAAAAAAGTGTAAAAAAAGAATACTCAAAACGGAATAAAAAAGGGTAAAAAAAAAGAATGGTCAAAACGGGATAAAAAAAAAGGAGCAAAAAGATTATAAAAGCAGAATAAAAAAAAAAGGGGATAAAAAAAAGATTAGACAAAACGGGATAAAAAAGGGTCAAAAAAAGATTGGTCAAAGCAGGATAAAAAAAGATTGTCCAAAATGGGATAAAAAAAAATGTAAAAAAAGATTGGTCAAAGCAGGATAAAAAAAGATTGGTCAAAATGGGATAAAAAAAAGTGTAAAAAAAGATTGGTCAAAATGGGATTAAAAAAAGTGTAAAAAAAGATTGGTCAAGGCAGGATAAAAAAAAAAAAAGGATCAAAAAAAGATTGGACAAAACGGGATAAAAGACGGTCAAAAAAGATTCGTCAAAATGGGATAAAAATAAGAGTCAAAAAAAGATTGGTCGAAACGAGATGGTTCCGAAACAACCTAAAAACGGTACAGTTTCACTTTATAACGAGACGTAACGATGACATGCAGTGTATTCAACCTCACAACACTAATAAATTGAACAAAGATGAGACACACCTCCTCACTGTACAAGAGCAGCCACACATTCCACCTTATAAAGCAATCCAGCGATTCGCCTTGCGTAAGACATGTCTTGTGCAGGCGAAACGTCTTACTATCACGAGGTGAAAAGATTCCAGGATCCATAAATAACCTCCCGTAGACGAAGTGAATGGCGGTGGTGATTTACGGCGCACAATTAACGGCGCAATTTACGATTTCCGATTATCCGAATTATTGCAGTGGCCTTGCAGCGAGTTGTGCGTCATGGCGGGGACGTGTCAAATGCAGTCCGAGTCAAGTGGCTTCTTAAATGGGCGATAAAATACCTAGTTGGCGAGGCCTTGGCATTAACGCGTGATCTCCAGTCGTTGGCCCAGAAGCCTTGTGATGGAACACAAACGGATGATACTACACCATGGAGGAAAAATGTTCGTTAGAAAGAATTGTGAAACGGACTTACGTAAGAGAAAAAGGATTTCTGATACATCACTTGTGGGTGATATGTCAAAAACAATCTAAGCCATATTGGCGGTATAAAGTATCTAATTGGATAGTCCTTGGCATCATTGCCGTTGAATTTGAAATGGTGCTAAGAGAGTTGTGTAATAAAAATAAGACACATATGACGAATTTGTCTCAGTAAATATCTGAATGATATCAAAATATTGGCGGATTTAGACTTGTTTAAGAGAAAGAAAAGGTTCATAATTTTGATACATCACTACTATTAAACACAATAAAAACCAGATTGGCGATAAAATATCCAAAGGGCGAGGCCTTGGCATCATTATATTTGAAGCGTTATATAACAGATGTGCAATAACCATATGCACAAATAGGATGAATTTAATTCTGGAAATATGGGCTCTCTTAGTAGGGTTGTCAGAATCGAATTGGTGGTATATTGCCAAATACAATCACTGAAATTAGTGAACCTTTGCAGTTTGTCTTGAATGAGTTTGTCTTGACGTCATAGGTCACGTGAGGGCAGTCAGTGCGCGCAGTATAAAATTACAAAAGGATAGTACAGACAATAAAATACCGAAAATCTTTTCAAGTACAGTTGCATTCATACATGTAGCATGGATAGGAGAAACTAACTAGATGAGTTTAAACGCATTAGCTTGAGGATCGACAAGCTTGAGGTTTGTAGTAGCATGACAACCATAACATAAGAAGTGTCGAATCGATAAAATGGTGTTTCACGAATTTGGAAAAAGATAGCGTTTTACTGTGGCTGGGCGAGTTCATAAAAATGACCTACTCATCCGCGGTCTATCGCATAGGTGGCAACATTTAGACTTGTGTAAGGAACACAAAGGTTGGACATCTCATCAATGAAGTCACGTCCTATTTGTAGAGCCATTTGAGTGTCACAAGTGATTCTCATCGTGAAGTTGACATGGAAAGTACAAAGTTTTGTCCAACAATCATCAATGAAAAAGACAGTTATGGTGGTCCTGCCGTGCTCGTCTCTACTGTTATTAAAAATTCCTATTATCTGCAACCGATCTTTATCCATGTTATCAGCACAGAAGTGCCATTGGTGCAAGACTTACATACAAAAACACCAGGTCTCATCAGAAGGTGCTTTTAATGAAATGACAAGACTGGATTGTCCTACTTACATTCCTGTTCAAATAGTACAGGTGTGCCATGCTTTGGGTAGATGTCTTTATCCACCAAAAAATGCCTAACACTTGTAAAAATGGTCAATTAGAAATTGGAACTCTTTCCTCAACAACTTTTGGATAATTTGGTGTTAAGTATGGAGAGATGGTGTCCAGTCAATCATTGTAATTAAAGGAGGTCTATCTCTAGGGACATCTGTTTGCTGTCCTTCCTCCTGGACGGACAGCAAACTTTTAGCTTTAAGGCCAGCAAACTTTTAGGAGCTTTAAATAAGACTCTTTATTTGATACCATAGTGTATGCCCTCTATTTACTTTGGCTTCAGTAAGATTTCTTCATCCTTTAAGTACAAAAATACAGGCTTTGCTTTCTGAATTTCATGTTTTTCATGTGATTTTTAGCAGTGTTAAGAATATATATATACATTAAAAAAAACAGCTGTTGCTTAAATTTTGTATACCAGTGTAATTAGATATCTCCCGGTTATTCAGAGAACAAACACTATAAAAGTGGGATAAATACTTGTAACAGCAACAGAAAAAATCAGTGACAAAAATTAGAAACATGCAACAATTGATCTTCATACTGATGCTCCATGGTGGGCTAAGGCCGTTTGCGTGCTGGCAGATTTCGAGATAGAAGATGATTTTTATTTTTACGGGTACGGTTGTCAGTCCTACGCTCAACGCTCTTCAATCATATCAAACAGGGACCTACGGTTTAAAGTATATTCCGAACCACTACAAACATCCATGGCCACATCGGGACTCCTACTGATCATAACTGTAAAAAAGATTTATAAAATGATTATGATTTCTACAAAACCAATTTCGATTTTTTTAAAGAAAATCAGCCAATTAAAATAAATATTGTGCCGTGAATTTTTCAATTTTTTTGCAACAAAAATGGATTCCCAAAAAAAAAAAAAGACATGCGCTTTTGTAAACAGTGTTTGTAAACAAGACAGTTTATTGAATATTTTTTGTCTGTAAATATTCTTTTTTTGGGAATTTAATTCATACACTTCAGGTAATTTGATATTTTCTTATTAATCATCAAAATATACTGGTTTCTAATTTTTTTTCTAACTATAGATTGTGACAAAAAAAGCAATCAGAATGATTTTTTTCATTGACAAAAACTCATCACAGTGACAGTAAAGCCCTCATGAAAAATTAGTGACAATATTTTTCTTTATCTATTTCTGACATTTCAAGTCCATTTTTCTTTTATGCTTGATGCCAAATAGAAATATAAATGAAATAAACGTAGCAACCACTTGAGCGATTAGCATGTTAAATGCAGATAGGAACAGCCATTCTTCTTTCTCTATTAGGAAATTAGCCATTCTTCTTTATTAGCATTAGGAAAGTAATTGATGTAAACAAACAAATGTAATCAATTTGCAACAAACATATGACAGTAATTCAATCAAATAGATCAATTTGTGTATAAAAATAGCAACGTTATCAATTCACGCGTATATGATCCATTTAACAAATTACTTGCTCTTAAATACATCAATAAAAAATTAAATGTTATTGCAGCATTTATCTTCTTAAAAATGAAAAATGTTTAATTTGTAAGAATATATTATCATTTATACAATTTATTTATTATTAAATGAATTGTATAGATGGGGATGTACAAATTATAAATGTACACTGAAGTGACAAAAGTCATGGGATATCTCTTAATATCGTGTCGGCCCTCATTTCGCCCGGCGAAGTGCAGCAACTCGACGTGGCATGGACTCAACAAGTCGTTGGAAGTCTTCTGCAGGAATATTGAGCCATGCTGTCTCGATAGACGTCCATAATTGTGAAAGCGTTGATGGTGCAGGATTTTGGGCACGAACAGACCTCTCGATGATGTCCCATAAATGCTCGATGGGATTCATGTCGGGAGATCTAGGTGGCCAGATCATTCGTTGGAATTATCCAGAATGTTCTTCAAACCAATCGCGAACAGTTGTGGCCCGGTGACATGGCGCATTGTCATCCATAAAAATCCCATCGTTGTTTGGGTACATGAAGTCCATGAATGGCTGCAAGTGATCTCCAAGTAGCTGAACATAAGCATTTTCAGTCAATGTTCGGTTCAGTCACACCAGAGGACCAAGTCCATGCCATGACAAAACAGCCCACACCATTACGGAGCCACCACCAGCTTGAACAGTGCCTTGCTGACAGTTTGGGTTCATGGCTTCGTGGGGTCTGCGCCACACTCGAACCCTACCACCAGCTCTTACCAACTGAAATCGTGACTCATCGGACCAGGCCACGGTTTTCCATTCATCTAGGGACCAACCGATATGCTCACGTGCCCACGAGAGTCGCTGCAAGCGATGTCGTTCTGTCAGTAAAGGCACTCGAGTCGGTCTTCTGCTGGAATAGCCCAAGAAAGCCAAATTTTTCCGCACAGTTCTAACAGACAAGTTCCTCGTACGTCCCACATTGATTTCTGCGGTTATTTGACGCAGTGTTGCTTGTCTGTTAGAATTTACGACTCTTTGCAGACGTCGCCGGTCTCGGTCGTTAAGTGCATGCCTGAAATTTCATACTCTCGGCACACTCTTGACACAGTGGATCTGGGAATGTTGAATTCCCTAACGATTTCCGAAATGGCATGACCCCTGCGTCTAGCTCCAACTAACATTCCGCGTTCAAAGTCTGTTAATTCCCGTCGTGCGGTCATCATCACGTCAAAACCTCTTCACATGAATAACTTGAACAGAAATGAAAGCTCTGCGAAAGCACTGCGCATTTATACCTGTTCTACGCGATGCTACTGCCATCTGAAAATTTGCATATTGCTATCCCATGACTTTTGTCACTTCAGTGTATAAGTTGTAGAAATTGTATAGATGATAATTGATCTGATGCTGTATTCTTACATGTTAAAGAAAATGTAGTATTAAAAATAATCTTAAATAAATTGAAACAAATTAAAAAATGAGAACAATTTATTGACGTATTTTTTTCATTATAATTCATAGTAATTAACAGCAATTTTAGTTTGTCTTAAACACATTTAACAATAATTTTGAAGAATGCAGTTGAAAAAGCTTAACTTATGGTTAAACTTAAATTAAGTGGAATAGTTGATTTATATATATTTTTTTTTCCGGAATCATTTAAAAAAACCCATGCATTTACATTACATTTTTTTTTATAAAATCTATTAATGTTTATTTTTCTTTAAATCTATCCATGAGAAATTAATATGTTTATTTTTCTTTAAATCTATCCATGGGAAATTAATATGTTTAGTTTTCTTCCATTGTTTCCTCTCATACTAAAATCAAGAATAAAGAATACAAATTTGACTACGCCATACAATTCATTTCATATTTTAACCTTGATTAAATTGAAACAAGTGAAAAAAAATGAGAATAATTTAATTACATGTATTTTCATTATAATTAAAACAGCAACTTCAATTTCTAGTCAACATATTTAACAATAATTTTGAAGAATGCAGTAAAAAATGTTTTAACTTAGAATAAGTGGAATAATGAAATAATTTATTTATATTTATTTTTTCTTCGAAAGCATTAAAAAAATCGATGCATTTACATGTGATTTGTTTTTATAAAACCTACTGAAAGATTAAAAAAAAAAAAAAAAAAAAAGAATACAAATTTTACTACTTCATACAATTCCTTTCATCTTTTAATATTAATTAAATTAAACATCGAAAATATTTTTAAAAAATGAGAATAATCTATTTACTTATTTTTCCATTATAATTAAAACAGCAACCTCAGTGTCTGATCCTAAATACGTTTAACATTAATTTTGAAGAATGCAGTTAAAAATGTTCTAACTTAGAATAACTGGAATAATGGAATAGTTTATATATATATATATTTTTTTTCGGAATCATTTAAAAAAACCCGCGGTATTTACATTTAATTTGTTTTTATGAAATCTGCTAATGATTATTTTTTCTTTACATCTCTCCATAAGGAATTGATATGTTTATTTTTTTCTCTAAATCTATCCATTAAGAACAGATATATTTATTTTTTTCTTTAAATCTATCCATAAGGTATTGATATGTTTTATTTCTCTTCCATTTTTCCTCTTATATTTAGATCAAGAATAAATAATACAAATTTCACTACGTCATATTTTTATATCATCTTTTAAATGATAATTTTGGAAAAAAAAATTCAATTTTAGAGAGACTAAACTGTTTAGTAAAGTACAATTTAATTTTATAAAATAATTTGTATATTTATTACTCTTCCATTTTTTCCTCTTATATTGAGATCAAGAATACAGAATATAAATTTTACTACGTCATAAAATTAATTCACTTCATCTATTAAATGATAATTTTGAAGAAAAAAAAATAATATTTCGGTTTTAGTGGAACTAGACAATTACTAAAGTACAATTTAATATTTAATTTTATAAAAGAATTTATATGTTTATTATTCTTTCATTTTTCCTCTTATATTAAGATCAAGAATAAAGAACACAATTTGACATACGTCATACAATTCGTTTCATCTTTTAAATAATAAATTTGAATAAAAAAATAATAACTCTGTTTTAGTGAGACACTGTTTAGTAAAGTAAAATTTAATATTTAATTTTATAAAAGAATATATATGTTTATTATTCTTCCATTTTTTTTCCCTCTTATATTAAGATCAAGAATAAAGAACACAATTTGACATACGTCATACAATTCGTTTCATCTTTTAAATGATAATTTTGAAAAAAAAATAATAATAACTCTGTTTTAGTGAGACACTGTTTAGTAAAGTAAAATTTAATATTTAATTTTATAAAAGAATATATATGTTTATTATTCTTCCATTTTTTTTCCTCTTATATTAAGATCAAGAATAAAGAATACAATTTGACTACGTCATACAATTCATTTCATCTTCTAAATGATAATTTTGAAAAAAAAAAATTTCTAGTGAGACTAGACTATTTAGTAAAATACAAAGTAATATTTAATTTTATAAAAATCTTTTTAAATATATATAAAAAAAATTGACGCTGAAGAAGAGGAAGAATTACCAAAAACATCAAAATAAAAACATAAATAGAAAAAATTCCGAAGCAGACGATTTTCCGCTTCATCGAACGCAAAGCCGCCATTCCAAATTGTCAAATCAGAATTAGGGCAAGAAGAACATGACTCTTAATGAAACAACGTAATATTTAAGATTTCTTACTTAAATGCCCTTCGCTTTTTTCTTTTCTTTTCTGTGTTCGAATTCATTCTTACACAACACATTCTTTCTGGTTGCAAAAATTATGTTTTGGCGATGAGAAAGTTTTCAAATTCGGCAATATCTTTTATCTTTATGTATATTTTTTTTTATCAGCTTGCCATAAATCCGTTACGTCAAAAAATATTTTAAGTATATTATGAAATTTAAAACGTAATGAATATTTACAAAGCAAAATTCGTCATCATGTTTATCAGTCCCTATCCAAATTCACAATTATGTGACTAATTTTTTCAATTTTTTAGGTGTATTAAAATAAATATATATATTTTTTTCCAATTTTTTACTTTTTTTATGTATCTAAACTCTCTTTAATTTTAATTTTGTAAATCTTAATAAGCAAATACGTACATTATGTAAAAATATTAGAAGATAAAAATTAATTAAAACATATTTTCATTAAAAATACAGTGTTTTAAAAATAAACAAAAATTTTGAAAAAATATGAAAAAATATTGATAATAAAATATATAATGAATTTTGAAAACAAATATTGAAAATGAACAAAATTTTAATGAATTTTGAAAAAAAATATTGATAATGAACAAAATATATAATGAATTTTGAAAAAACATTCATAATGAACAATATATATAACGAGTTTTGAAAAAATATTAATAACGAACAAATGAATTTTGAAAAAATATTGATAATGACCAAAATATATAATGAATTTTGAAAAACATTGATAATGAACAATATAACGAACAAAATGAATTTTGAAAAAATATTCATAATGAACAAAATAAATAATGAATTTTGAAAAAAATATTGATAATAAACAAAATATATAACGAATTTTGAAAAAAGTAGTGATGATGAACAAAATATATAATGCATTTCGAAAAAATATTGATATTAAACAAAATATATAATGAATTTTGGAAAAATATTGATAATAAGCATTATTAACATTTCAAGTAATTGAATGCACGAGTGGAAATAATATTCAATATTATTTATATATTATCTATATTATAATACTAGATATATCTTATACTATCGGAAATAAGGAAGAATTTTTTCAGAGAAATATTTTTTCAGTTCTTTTGAAATATTTGGGTTTTATATATTGTTAACCATGTTCGAATATATTTAAACCGTTGAATGTAGAATAAAATATTTAAAATATAAGTCAATGCAATAAACAACATCAATTAATATTTAAAAATAAGGATATAAAATGCATCAACAGTTTTTATAACCTTCGCTTAGGAAACAGTTTTAATTATTTCCCAATCTTGTTGTATGCATTTTAACTAATTGATCTATAGTTTGCCCATAAAGTGATGATGGGAGTAGTAGCTGCTTTAGAGCGAGATACTGTAGATTGGATCTGGTTTAATCGGGCATTAATATACATAGTGGTACCTCAGTATCCTTAATCCGTTCCAGATCCATGGATTTATGCCAAACTGAGCGTATACAAACAAATTTTTTTCGGAAGAAATAAATGGAAAATGACTAATGAAAAAAATATTTTATTGGTATATTATAGGAGTTATGTAAAGGGACTTAAACGTTGATTCATGCTAAATGACATAAATACAAAAGCGGTTTAAAGTGAAATACATACATACTAAATACATGCATAGTAAATGAAAAATGACCAAATTTAATTTTTTCGTTTGAGTTAATTTAATATTGGAACTGTTTGAGACGGTTCTTGGAACTGTTGAAGACAGTATCTGACGCTACAAAAAAACTGTCCAAAAGAATATACACTCTTGTATATTCTGGCTTTAAGTGGAGTGTGGAATGTGGTATTAAGTGGAATTCTTTATATAGACTCCACTGCAATGTGCTGCCACGTGCCTTTTGTGATTGGTTATTTCACATTGACGTCGAAAGTAGGTGATGGTCACATTAATGTGACTGGACTGTGTAGTTGGGGTGCGACAATAGATCTATCTGCACGTGGTGCACCCTAGTAATGTCCTAGGCGGCTAAAAGATCTACTACTATCGGCATACAGCAGCGCTCCAAGAGTGATCACCTTCGTGGGACTGCGTGTAGGTTGAGTGTTTTACAATGGAATGTGGGCTTCCTGCCCCAATCTAAGGAAGTTGAGATTCAACATTCCCTCGCCAGCTACGATGTTGATGTCTTTGCAATCATGAAGACCCTGGACTTATGAGACCTGGATATACAAGATATAGACGATTCATATGAGACCCTATATGAGACCTATATTTCATATGAGACACTGGATTCCCGGAATACTCTCTAAATCTCCTACTTAAATATAGGCAAGTTGCTATTGGAATTCTTGTCGGGATATTAGGTAGGATATTAAGATGGGGAACACCCAAGTCAAATATGAGATTAAGGTTTCAAGTTCCTGGAGGACTTTTAAGATCTATGCTCCTTATATTCCGCCTGACAGCAAGCCTGATCTCTCTGAATTATGTGTCTGAAACAAGAGCTCGTATCTCCTCGAGTTGGAGGAACATTTCGGAACACAGTATTTCGGACAAACCTAGTGAAAAAGCTGTCGCGGAATTTAGACTTGTGGTGGACCATGACTATTTGGCGAGCCATTTGCCCCGCATTAGAATTTTTGATGGCCCGAATTGCCTGCTCTGTGGGAAAGACGAGTTTCTTTGTAAGGAAGAGGGTCCGATGGAAGCACCGATGGATGATGAATGAATGGCACAGATGGAATAACATCGTCCATCGGTGCCATTCATTGAAAATTATGATGGCACTAAAACAGTAGTAGTATAACATTGTTGCACCACAATAGAATGTTACATCTGGACCATATATTTCTATATGCCTATCAAGCCGAAATGAAAACTCCCATGCCAACGCAGAGTATGGTATACAATAAATTATTTGTTCGAAAGTAATTTTGTTGGAAAGAAGAGGATGGAAGAATATCGTCCATCGGAAGTGTTCATTCAAAATTGCGATGGACCTAAAACAGTAGTAGTATAACATTGTTGCTCCTCAATAGAATGTTGCATCTGGACCATATATTTCTATATGCCTATCAAGCCGAAATGAAAACTCCCATGCCAACGCAGAGTATGGTATACAATAAATTATTTGTTCGAAAGTAATTTTGTTGGAAAGAAGAGGATGGAAGAATATCGTCCATCGGAAGTGTTCATTCAAAATTGCGATGGACCTAAAACAGAAGTAGTATAACATTGTTGCTCCTCAATAGAATGTTGCATCTGGACCATATATTTCTATATGCCTATCAAGCCGAAATGAAAACTCCCATGCCAACGCAGAGTATGGTATACAATAAATTATTTGTTCGAAAGTAATTTTGTTGGAAAGAAGAGGATGGAAGAATATCGTCCATCGGAAGTGTTCATTCAAAATTGCGATGGACCTAAAACAGAAGTAGTATAACATTGTTGCTCCTCAATAGAATGTTGCATCTGGACCATATATTTCTATATGCCTATCAAGCCGAAATGAAAACTCCCATGCCAACGCAGAGTATGGTATACAATAAATTATTTGTTCGAAAGTAATTTTGTTGGAAAGAAGAGGATGGAAGAATATCGTCCATCGGAAGTGTTCGTTCAAAATTGCGATGGACCTAAAACAGAAGTAGTATAACATTGTTGCTCCTCAATAGAATGTTGCATCTGGACCATATATTTCTATATGCCTATCAAGCCGAAATGAAAACTCCCATGCCAACGCAGAGTATGGTATACAATAAATTATTTGTTCGAAAGTAATTTTGTTGGAAAGAAGAGGATGGAAGAATATCGTCCATCGGAAGTGTTCATTCAAAATTGCGATGGACCTAAAACAGAAGTAGTATAACATTGTTGCTCCTCAATAGAATGTTGCATCTGGACCATATATTTCTATATGCCTATCAAGCCGAAATGAAAACTCCCATGCCAACGCAGAGTATGGTATACAATAAATTATTTGTTCGAAAGTAATTTTGTTGGAAAGAAGAGGATGGAAGAATATCGTCCATCGGAAGTGTTCATTCAAAATTGCGATGGACCTAAAACAGTAGTAGTATAACATTGTTGCTCCTCAATAGAATGTTGCATCTGGACCATATATTTCTATATGCCTATCAAGCCGAAATGAAAACTCCCATGCCAACGCAGAGTATGGTATACAATAAATTATTTGTTCGAAAGTAATTTTGTTGGAAAGAAGAGGATGGAAGAATATCGTCCATCGGAAGTGTTCATTCAAAATTGCGATGGACCTAAAACAGAAGTAGTATAACATTGTTGCTCCTCAATAGAATGTTGCATCTGGACCATATATTTCTATATGCCTATCAAGCCGAAATGAAAACTCCCATGCCAACGCAGAGTATGGTATACAATAAATTATTTGTTCGAAAGTAATTTTGTTGGAAAGAAGAGGATGGAAGAATATCGTCCATCGGAAGTGTTCATTCAAAATTGCGATGGACCTAAAACAGTAGTAGTATAACATTGTTGCTCCTCAATAGAATGTTGCATCTGGACCATATATTTCTATATGCCTATCAAGCCGAAATGAAAACTCCCATGCCAACGCAGAGTATGGTATACAATAAATTATTTGTTCGAAAGTAATTTTGTTGGAAAGAAGAGGATGGAAGAATATCGTCCATCGGAAGTGTTCATTCAAAATTGCGATGGACCTAAAACAGAAGTAGTATAACATTGTTGCTCCTCAATAGAATGTTGCATCTGGACCATATATTTCTATATGCCTATCAAGCCGAAATGAAAACTCCCATGCCAACGCAGAGTATGGTATACAATAAATTATTTGTTCGAAAGTAATTTTGTTGGAAAGAAGAGGATGGAAGAATATCGTCCATCGGAAGTGTTCATTCAAAATTGCGATGGACCTAAAACAGTAGTAGTATAACATTGTTGCTCCTCAATAGAATGTTGCATCTGGACCATATATTTCTATATGCCTATCAAGCCGAAATGAAAACTCCCATGCCAACGCAGAGTATGGTATACAATAAATTATTTGTTCGAAAGTAATTTTGTTGGAAAGAAGAGGATGGAAGAATATCGTCCATCGGAAGTGTTCGTTCAAAATTGCGATGGACCTAAAACAGAAGTAGTATAACATTGTTGCTCCTCAATAGAATGTTGCATCTGGACCATATATTTCTATATGCCTATCAAGCCGAAATGAAAACTCCCATGCCAACGCAGAGTATGGTATACAATAAATTATTTGTTCGAAAGTAATTTTGTTGGAAAGAAGAGGATGGAAGAATATCGTCCATCGGAAGTGTTCATTCAAAATTGCGATGGACCTAAAACAGAAGTAGTATAACATTGTTGCTCCTCAATAGAATGTTGCATCTGGACCATATATTTCTATATGCCTATCAAGCCGAAATGAAAACTCCCATGCCAACGCAGAGTATGGTATACAATAAATTATTTGTTCGAAAGTAATTTTGTTGGAAAGAAGAGGATGGAAGAATATCGTCCATCGGAAGTGTTCATTCAAAATTGCGATGGACCTAAAACAGAAGTAGTATAACATTGTTGCTCCTCAATAGAATGTTGCATCTGGACCATATATTTCTATATGCCTATCAAGCCGAAATGAAAACTCCCATGCCAACGCAGAGTATGGTATACAATAAATTATTTGTTCGAAAGTAATTTTGTTGGAAAGAAGAGGATGGAAGAATATCGTCCATCGGAAGTGTTCGTTCAAAATTGCGATGGACCTAAAACAGAAGTAGTATAACATTGTTGCTCCTCAATAGAATGTTGCATCTGGACCATATATTTCTATATGCCTATCAAGCCGAAATGAAAACTCCCATGCCAACGCAGAGTATGGTATACAATAAATTATTTGTTCGAAAGTAATTTTGTTGGAAAGAAGAGGATGGAAGAATATCGTCCATCGGAAGTGTTCATTCAAAATTGCGATGGACCTAAAACAGTAGTAGTATAACATTGTTGCTCCTCAATAGAATGTTGCATCTGGACCATATATTTCTATATGCCTATCAAGCCGAAATGAAAACTCCCATGCCAACGCAGAGTATGGTATACAATAAATTATTTGTTCGAAAGTAATTTTGTTGGAAAGAAGAGGATGGAAGAATATCGTCCATCGGAAGTGTTCATTCAAAATTGCGATGGACCTAAAACAGAAGTAGTATAACATTGTTGCTCCTCAATAGAATGTTGCATCTGGACCATATATTTCTATATGCCTATCAAGCCGAAATGAAAACTCCCATGCCAACGCAGAGTATGGTATACAATAAATTATTTGTTCGAAAGTAATTTTGTTGGAAAGAAGAGGATGGAAGAATATCGTCCATCGGAAGTGTTCGTTCAAAATTGCGATGGACCTAAAACAGAAGTAGTATAACATTGTTGCTCCTCAATAGAATGTTGCATCTGGACCATATATTTCTATATGCCTATCAAGCCGAAATGAAAACTCCCATGCCAACGCAGAGTATGGTATACAATAAATTATTTGTTCGAAAGTAATTTTGTTGGAAAGAAGAGGATGGAAGAATATCGTCCATCGGAAGTGTTCATTCAAAATTGCGATGGACCTAAAACAGTAGTAGTATAACATTGTTGCTCCTCAATAGAATGTTGCATCTGGACCATATGCAGTCCAGTTACATTAATATGATCACCTGTCAAACGCCAGAATATACACTCAAGAGCCAAAACATTATGACCACCCCTACATTTTGCAATGAACTCGCCTGGATGACGTGGAAGGCACGTGATCAGGTGGAAGTGGTATTTAACTGGTATTACGTGGTGGTATTAATCCATGCCAAGGCGGGTTGAAGCTGTGTTGTGCGCCAAAGGTGGGCCAACTCGTTATAGACAGGTGGTCATAATGTTTTGGCTCTTGTGTGTACACTCTTGTACATTCTGGCTTTAAGTGGAGTGTGGAATGTGGTATTAAGTGAAATTCTTTATATACACTCCACTGCAATGTGCTGCCACCTGCCTTTTGTGACTGGTTATTTCACGTTGACGTCGAAAGTAAGTGGTGGTCACATTAATGTGACTGGACTGTGTATTTCCAAATATGTTGTCCGACATTTAAAAGCACTAAGTCCAGCCCAAAACGGCTTGATATAAAAATGCTCTACAATAAAAAAAATATTGGATAAAATCATATTCAAAGGTGTCAGAAATCCTTCAACAGCAGAATGAGGCAAAATTACCACATTCAGTTTCAAAGGTTGCGCAAGATGCTGACAAACGCCCTTTTTTTCCCAGCTGCATGTACTGATATCAAACCACAATCAAATCTGTCACTTTCCATCAAAGGATGGGATCTCCGAAATTAGTAATTAGCGATAAAAAAAATAGAAAAACGCAGCATCACTTCCTGTTTCCGAGTTGTTAGGGAGCGCCATCATCCCTGAAGTTTCCGGACGTACAGGTGTGATTTGCTCGTTCATGGTCATGTAGTGATTTTTTTCCCTTTTGTTTCAAGTATTAAAGGTTCAATGGGGAAAAATAGGGTTTTCTTTAACACTAAATTTGATCATTATATACGTGCGTTACAGAAACTTTGATCATAGATGATGGCGATAACATCATGGCATCTTTCAATTTACTTAAAAAACATAAATGATAGGGATATTATATTTTCGGAAGTTTTTTAGATTTTAGTGAAAGATTTTTTTTCATCACATTAACTGCACGGTTTAATAGACCTGTGAACTATTTGATGGGGAAAAAAAGAATTCCTACTTTTTTTTAAAGTTTTAAGTTTTTAGATAAAATTAAAATTTGTAAAAGGGTAAGAAAGGGTTATAAAACGATGAGACCAGTTCGTGCAGTAAATATTTAATTTACATTAAGTTTATACATGAAGAAATATCTAGTGTTAATTACAAAAAAAGGAGGAGAAGGAAAGGCGTAACATTCATAAGGAAGTTTTGGTCACAATTGGGGCAGTTCAGTCAGTCTAAAGAGGGCGCTGTTGATGTCTTTCAGCTGGCGTTGCCTTATTCATACTAGAAATTTTATTTTTTTAATGTAAATAATAGACCAATGAAATATTTGCTGGGAAAAAAGAAGAATGTATAGACTATTTCTGAATGTACTATGATTTTAGATAAAATTAAAATTTGTAAAAGAGTATGAAAGAGTCATAAAATTATGAGACCAGTTTTTGTCATAAGTATTTAATAGTTTATACAAGAACAAACATCTAGTATTGATTACATAAAAAAAAAAAAGAAGATGGAGAAGAAAAGGCGTGACATTCACAAAGAAGTTTTGGCCACAGCTAGGGAAGTTCAGTCAGTCTAAAGAAGGCGCTGCTAATGCTCTTCAATTGGAGTTGCCTTATTCACATTAGAAATCTTATTTTTTTAATGTAAATTTATAGAACTTTTAATAAATCCTTAGTATGTTATTTGAAAGAAAAAAATGAACATATTATTATTATTTAATTTTTAATAAAAATTATTAGAAGCAGTAGAATAGAGATGTTGATGTATTAAACTTTTATGAATTAAACTTGAAATAGACCATCTTACACTTTCTCATATAACTATTTTACATAAAAAAAATACAATTAATAGTTTTTCTGAAAAATTTTCTGAATTAGAAGAAAGATTAGAGTAACGAACATGATTCAGATTCAGTTCAATAAAAAATAAACGTTATATTAGAAAAGCATTTTATTCAATGTTTTCCATTTTATTGCAGAAGAAGATTAGATTTTTATCAAATTAGAAGATCCTTCATCCTTAATATACTAGTTTGAAAGCAAGATACTTATCTACGTAATTTAGATAAGAATCCTGCATTCGGACATCAGATTTAGTTCAATAAAAAAATACTTATTATTAGAAAAATATTTTATTCAATGTTTTACGTTTAATTGCAGAAAAATATTAGATCTTTATCAAATTAAAAGATCAGATCATTCGTTATTAACATACTAGTCTGAATGCAGGATTCTTATTTACGTAATTTAGATAAGAATACTGTATTCAGACTTCAGATTAAGTTAAATAAAAAGTAAATATTTTAATATTAGGAAACCATTTAATTCAATGTTTTCCGTTTTATTGAAGTAGTAAATTTGATTCTTCGTTATTAACTTACTAGTCTGAAGTCTGAATGCAGGATTTTTTTAGATAAGAATCCTGCATTCAGACTTCAGACTAGATATGATACATTAAAATAAGTAAGGCTGCTTTAGGATGTACATATGAGTATGAAAAGGTCATAAAATTATGAGACCAGTTTTTGTAATAAGTATTTAATAGTTTACACAGAAACAAACATCTAGTATTGATTACATAAAAAAAAAGTTTCTGAACAAACATTTTTAGGCTTTTATATAAATATCGAATAATAAAAACCAATTGAGTTGCAATATAAAGCATCAAATAAATACGTTATTTATTTTTATTATTATATTATTCATTATTGCATATAATGAAATTAAATATATATGACTTTATATCTTACTTTTTTTTTTATCAAGGGTATAAGAATTTCTTCAAAATTGTTTAATGCTAATGTTTTCTGTATATTTATGGATGATCCAACAATAAGAAAACGTAACCCAAAAATGAAACTTTTTTGGTTACAGTCAGATTTTTATTTTGTGCATATACGATTTTAAGTTATTTCGAATTAGAGGGGGTTAAAGGGCTTGACACCCCCCCTCCCTTCCAAAGCCCTTAAGTGAAATGTGTGCACGAATTCGACGACGATTTGTAGGGTTAATGGAGCTCCTTGGTTGCTGGGCAACCTCTAGCTCCTTCTTTGCATATGAAAGGGAAGGTGCATTAGCTTGCCCAGTGCTTTAAATTAAATTTAAACAATTAAAGAAGAAAGGAAAGAACCTTTTTTTTTAACATAATTATTATTATAAAATTTAAAAGAAGAGGAAATTTAAATTAGGAATAAAGTTAAAAAATAAAAGTGGATAAAGAGGTTACATAGTAACTAATTCAAAAATAAATAAAAGTTAAAATCTTAAAGACTCATTCAAAAGGAGAACAAAGATAAAAAAGAACAAAAATAATTCAGAGCAATTTGCTGCATTAGAATGAAATGATAATGACTGTTCGCGCCTACGCGCAAGGATACCCCTAGCGGCGAAAAAAGTGTGTGTGTACACATGCGCCTGCGTGCGCATAAGTCCGAGTCTGAGTCAGTGTAAAGCCAGAGCGGCAAGAGAGAATAGCACGACTGCGAGTGGCTGTGTAGTGAAATAAAACGTTGTTAAGTTTTCATTGTGATTATTTATTGTGTTAGTGTGAGTGTGATACAGTCCGCTTGTGTAAGAGAACATGTGTGAGTGCTCTGTTAGTGCTATTGACGAGAACAATGACAATAATCGGACCCACGAATTCAAACTTTGCGAATTCTACTATAATGTAAGTGGATTCTACCATAGTATAAGAATGTCGACAAATTCCTGTTTTGACGCCAAATTATAGGGTAACCAAACAAAGATAATTAATTAAATTTGATCCACTACTATTATGGGCTTATATTTTATGATAACCTTGTTCTTAATGCCGACATGACCGGCATAAGGTCAGCCTTACATTCTCTTAATAAAGGTTTCTCAAGTATGATTTCGAACATTACAATGGATCCCTGCTCATGTGGATTTGGAATTGAATGAAATTGCAGAATCATTGGCGAAGAATTCTTTGGATCAGACTGTCATTCCTATTTATCTTGCAGATGCAAATGCTTTGGCAACATCTAAACCTATGATTCCTTCTAATATCAAAACTAATCGCCAAATTAAAGATACTAAATGTCGACAGAAAAACAGCTACTTTCTCACAAGATTGAGAGTGAAGCATCCCAAAAATATGGAAATTTCTGCTTATGGCAGAATACCAAAAAATGTAACAACTGCCCTGATGTCGAGCTTATTCCTCATCATGTCTTCGATTGCCGAAATGTTGCAGCCGTCATGCATTGTCTGGAACCTCCCTCGGAAGAGGATTTATATTCCGAGCTGGCAATCAACATAGCCAATATCATTCGGGAGCACTACGATATTGGATTCCCTTGCACTCTTCATGAGATACGAGAGCAAAAACAACAACCGGCATAAGTTAATTTTTTATGACATTCACATATGGTCATTTCTTACTTCCGTCTTGATTCAGGAGGTGTTTTTTTGTGTGTCACTGTTAATTGATATTTTCAGTATTCTCAAAATATTTCTCATCGTCAACGTAAGAATACTTTTTTAGATAATATTATTTAATTGCTTTTTAATTATTGCTACTTAAATCTCAATTCTAATAATCATCCTTTTATAATCCTTTCATATCCACTACAGAAGATTTTATTTCAAATTCTTATGTCCTACATGTTACGAATTACGTTAATTACAGCAATTACGTTAATAAACAACAATATATATATAAGTTGTTCTTTTATATATCATACATATATAAAAGAACAAATTATTAAACATATATAAACTGTAATAAACAAATTTAAAAAAAAGTATAAAAGCAAAAATTAAAATCTAAAACTGAATTAATATGCTTTTAGCTTATATATATATAATATAATATAATATAATATATAATAAAGTTCACAACCAAAATCAAGATAATAATCACAATGTTGTAAATTTCCCATTTCTATGTCGCACCAAAACTTTGTATCCGAGAGTTACTGCTGACAACCCTAACATGAAACAGCTTCTATATAGATATCTATGCAAATAATTTCACAATATTTGTAGTCCGTAAAACCATCGTTATAGAAAATCGTTTTTTAAAATTAAAAAACCGGGAAAACAATAGAGAAGTAGGAAAAATAGTCATTTATAATTTCAAAATATATTTTTTTATCTATGCAAAAAATCAAGATCAAAGATAAAAAAAATCAAGATATCTATGCAAAAAGTTCACAACCAAAATCAAGATAATAATCACAACGTTGTAAATTTCCCATTTCTATGTAGCACCAAAACTTTGTATCCGAGAGTTACTGCTGACAACCCTAACATGAAACAGCTTCAATAATCGCTTTAACACCCAGTAGTCCTACTCCAGATGCATAATTCAAGGACATGCTTACAGGAGGAAGTGTATATTTTGATCCTGCCCTTAATGGTAAAAGTGCCCATTACCTGGCGAACCCCCCCCTACCCCCAAGGCATTGTCGAGGCGTCAGGGTGAAGGTTAAAGTAATCATTACTGAACAACGTCGCATGCAAATGAAGACACAAACTGTTCTTTTTGGAACGAACTGCGTGGTTGAATCATAAAGCACGGGGGGGGGGGAGAGACTCTAAACTGAGCAGGTACACTTAAAGGCACCAAATAAAGCAGTTTAAATTATCGACTGGGGTATTATTTACAAGAACTATGGAGAAAAGGATAATCATCAACGTTGTCTTGGTCTTTATTTATTTATTTTTATTCCAGTATTAGTAGTACATAAGGTCCCAAGTTTTAAGTTTCAAATATTTGTAGTCCGTAAAACCATCGTTATAGAAAATCGTTTTTTAAAATTAAAAAACCGGGAAAACAATAGAGAAGTAGGAAAAATAGTCATTTATAATTTCAAAACATACTTTTTAATCTATGCAAAAAAAAAAATATCATTAAATTCAATACTATATATAAATGCATACATACATTATATACATAACTACATACAGAATTTAACATACATACATTATACATGCATACATTACGTAATTACACACAGAATCTAATGTACATACATTACATACATAATTGCATGCAGAACATACAGAATTTAACAAACATGCATTACATAAATAAATATATACAGAACATACAGAATTTAGCATACGTACATTACATACAGAATCATTTAAATTTTTATGAATTAAAACTTTAAGTCACATATTAACGAAAGGAAATATAGGTAAATATTTTCATCTAATTTTTTCTTTTGTTAATAAGTAATTTAAAATTTTAATTCATAAAAATTTAAATGAATCTTATTGTAATTAAAATCTTTCTCTCCCCCATGACGAATCTTTTTTTGAATCCGTCCGACTTGGACACTTGCCAATTTTCCACACAATCGACGATCGAACTGCATGTATTTATTTATTTATTTTTTAACACAACAGAGCAGTTGAATAGGGTTGAACCAGTTGTTAAATGGTTTTAAGATAAAACCACAACAGTTTAGAAGTGGGATATACAGGGAAAAATTTTAGGGAATTTTTCCCTCGTTTTCTGCAAATGAGAAACATATTAAAAATTCTAAGCCACTATATTTAGCTAAATAAATCGAATGGTATATATGACAAGTATATATCTATCTATTTATCTCTCTCTCTGTATATATATATATATATATCGTTTAGAATTTTAAAAATTTTCCTATTTGCAGAAATTGCGAGAAAAATCCCTTACCTTTTTCCCTATCTATCCCACTTCTAAACTGTTGCGGTTTTGTCTTAAAACCATATAACAACTGGATCTACTGTTCTGTTGTGTTAAAAAATAATATATATAGATGCCATTTTCTGGATTTCAATATTTTGAAATTTTTTTCATAAATTGCATTTGTGAAATATAAAAATAAAGAAATAAAAATATTAAATTTTTTTTTCTGTTTTTTTTTTAACCAGTTATCAATGAAAATACAAATAAAAAGTGGTTGTTGTACAATCATAACATTGAAATTTAACGTACGAAATAAATTAATTGGAAAAAAAAATCATTCATTCTTTTTTCTATAACGTCAGTTTATTACTAAACGTACGTTTATTTCAAAATATTTATTTATCTGTAATTAAACGCCGCCAATCTGGCGCCCTCGTGGCACAAATTCTTCTTAATACCACATCATGCAAGAACACAAAACAGCAAATGAATCACGGAATAAAAACTTTTTAAGAAAATATTAACGAAAACAAATTATCAAAACTAAAATAAAATTTAAAATAAAATAAAATAAATAAATAAAAGAGTGCATGACAAAACTGTAAAACCGGAATGTAAAAATTTTAATTTCAATTTTCCAGTGCTGAATAAATTTATTTATTTATTTATTTTACGGAGAAAGATACACATAGTATTTCATCAGAAACAATAGAGGAATTTTTGAGTGCTGAATTTTAAATTCGAGTAACCTTGAGATAGGGCGACAACTGTAATAATAATGCAGAAAAATTGTTTGGAAGTGGTTGTACTCAGTCAACCTGATACACTGCTTTTAAGGTTTAGTTCCCATGACCTAAAAACAACGCTCTTTAACAAAAAATTAAAAAAAAAGACAAAAACGACAAAGACATCTTTAAACTCAAACATCATAACTTTTGGATGTTGTTTTTATTTATTTATTTAATAGATACTTTAATACTGATGCAAGCTAAAACGAAGTTTTAATTTTTCGAAGTTTGAAATTTCTTTTCGTGAAAAATTAATAGCAGACGATATCTTAAAAAAAGTTTTCGAAAAAATAAATAAATAAACAAGTAATATAAAAAAATAGTTTTTAAAGTCAATTCCTACTTTTTTTTCACTCTATTGCAGAAAGTTCTTAATAAATAATTTTCATTCATTTTTTTTAAGTTTATCTAGTGCCATCTATTGGTAGATATATGCAACTTAAATCTAAAAAAAACTAAAATTAATTAATTTAATTTAATTACTGAATTAATATTTGAAAAAAACTGTATTAACATCCAGTGTCATCCATTACAAGTTGAAAAAAATGCATTTGAACGTGAGTGAATGAATAAAAAGTATTTTATGAACGATTGAAAATTTGAACAAGATATATATAGGGAGAGTGTGAGCTAATAGAAGGAATTGAATAAATAAAACTAGAACATCATAACTTGTTAATGCTGTTCTGTTTTATTTATTTAATAGATATTTTAAAACTGAAAGTTTTAATTTTTCGAAATTTGAAATTTCTTCTTCATGAAAAATTGATAGCAGACGATATGTTAAAAAAAGTTTTCGAAAAAAAATAAATAAATAAAACTAGAACATCATAACTTGAAACTTAACTATAGAACAACATAACTTGTTAATGTTGTTTTTTTGTTTTATTTATTTAATAGATATTTTAAAACTGACACAAAGAAACAAAAGTTTTAATTTTTCGAATTTTGAAATTTCTTTTCGTGAAAAATTAATAGCAGACGATATTAATTTAAAAAAAAAAAAGTTTTCATAAACATTTTTAAAAAAAATTTCAAAAAAAAAAATAATAAATAAATAAATAAAACTAGAACATCAAAACTTGAAACTTAACTATAGAACATCATAACTTTTTAATGTTGTTTTGTTTTATTTATATAATAGATGTTTTAATACTGACACTAGTTAAAACAAAGTTTTAATTTTTCGAAATTTGAAATTTCTTTTGATGAAAAATTGATAGCAGACGATATGTTAAAAAAAGTTTTCGAAAAAAAATAAATAAAACTAGAACATCATAACTAGAAACTTAACTATAGAACATCCAAACTTAAAGTTGTTTTGTTTTACTTATTAAATAGATATTTCAAAACTGATACTAGTTAAAACAAAATTTTAATTTTTCGTAATTTGAAATTTCGTTTTTATGAAAAATTTATAGCAGACGATATCTTTAAAAAGTTTTTGAAAAAAAATAAAACTGTTTGATTATCTATGTGTTGAGTTTTTTTAAATTTTTTGTTAGTGTCACAAAAGTAAACTTCTTTTTATGAAGATCTATTGCTAAATTCTTTATTTTACAGTATAATTAATATATTTTTATAATCTTTGTTCCTTATAGAAAGAAGTGTTGATTTACAGAATTAATTCTTTAACTCAGACGATATCTTAAAAAAAAATTCGAGAAAAAAAAAAAAATAAATAAATAAAACTCTGTTTTTTTTTTTTCTTAAAGTTTTTGTTAGTGTCACAAAAGAAAACCACATCTTTTTATGAATGTATTGCCAAGTTCTTTATTTTACGGTATAATATCCTTATAGAAAGAAGTGTTGATTTACAGAATTAATTCTTTTACTGAAAAATCATAATTTTTTGATGTTTTTATTTATTTATTTAATAGATATTTTAATACTGATACAAAGAAACAGAGTTTTAATTTTTCGAAATTTGAAATTTCTTTTCATGAAAAATTAATAGCACACGATATCTTAAGAGAGTTTTCGAAAAAAAATAAATAAAATTCTGTTTGATTATGTTAAATGAAATTACATTTATTTACATTTAACTAAAATCAACTTATCCAGTTTTCGCTTTCATTTAAACCAGCCTATTCATTTTATGTAAAAGTATATGACAGTTTATTATTATTGAACTCAAGTTATTATTGAACTCAATAATCAATAATAACTTGTAATTTGAACTTTAAACTAAAATAATTTATTATTGAACTCATTATTGAACTCAATTGAACTCAAGTTTTTCTTTTATTTCCCTTTTAAAAAATAAACGAAATTAAATTTATTTTGCATTTAACTAAAAACAAATTATCCAGCTTTCTCTTTCGATTAAAACAGCCAAATCGTTTTATTTAAAAATGGAATTTTATTATTATTGTACACAAGTTACAATGTAACAATTACCGAGAGAATTTATACTTACTATATTTCAAAATTTTTATTTGCCTTTTAAAAAAATAAATGAAATTGCATTTATTTTGCATTTAACTAAAACCAAATTATTAAGTTTTCGCTTTCGATTAAATCAGTCAATTCATTTTATGTAAAATGTGTTATATGGTAGTTTATTATTATTGAACTCAAGTTATAATGTAACAATAACCAAGAGAATTTATTCTAACTATATTTAAAAAAAAATAATTTACTTAAAAAAAAAAGTAAGTGAAATTTCATTTATTTTGCATTTAACTATAACCAAATTATTCGGTTTTGGCTTGTGATTAAATCAGCAAATTCATTTTGTTTAAAATGGCAATTCATATCTATATGGCTGTTTATTATTATTGAACTCAAGTTATAATGTAACAATAACCAAGAGAATTTATTCTAACTATATTAAAAAAAATTAATTTACTTTAAAAAAAAAGTAAGTGAAATTTTATTTATTTTGCATTTAACTATAACCAAATTATTCGGTTTTGGCTTGTGATTAAACCAGCAAATTCATTTTGTTTAAAATGGCAATTCATATCTATATGGCTGTTTATTATTATTGAACTCAAGTTATAATCTAACAATAACCAAGAGAATTTATACTAAATATATTTCAATTTTTTTTTTATTTTCCTTTTAGAAAATAAATGAAATTAGATTTATTTTGCATTTAACTAAAACCAAATGATCCAGTTTTCGCTTTCTATTAAACCAGTCAATTCGTTTTATGTAAAATGTGTTATATGATAGTTTATTATTATTCAACTCAAGTTATAATGTAAAAATAATCAAGAGAATTTATACTAATTATATATAATTTTTTTTTATTTCTCTTTTTAAAAATAAATGAGATTATTCAATTATGAATTGAATGCAAGTTCTTTGCTCAATGAATTCAGACATTTCAAAAATCGCCGGAATCAGTTTTAGCGTCTCACAAAGGCAAGCATAACTCAAACACTAATGCATATTTTGATGTGAAATTTCACACAGATGTCAAAGACAGTGCCAGCAACCTTTAAAAAAAAAAAAAAATTAAAATTCCGTAAGCCCCGGAAATTTTAAATTGAAAATTGGTCTTACTTTTTGGACACATATACTAAACTATAATTCATAAATATTTTACTTCCCTTTTAAAAAACAAATGAAATTGCATTTATTTTGCATTTAAACAAAAACCAATTATCCAGTTTTCGCTTTCGTTTAAATCAGCCAATTCATTTTATACAAAATGTTATTATATGGCAGTTTATTATTATTGAAGTCAAGTTACAATGTAACAATAATCAGCATTTTTACAAATTCCAACACTGAGTAAAATTCCTCCAATAGGCTCTAGTCAATCCACCAAAACAATCGTCATCCACTCCCCCACCCCAAACCTTGGCATAGTGCCAGTAAATATTTTTCTTCACCAGGTTCACTGATTTCTTCTCTTCACTTCTCTCTCACACCCCCTTCAACCTCAATATCAGTGGAGGGCGGAGGTGTGCGCTCGTCCAATAACAATAATAAAAAGAACGCGAAGGGTTGGGAATGATATGCTGTCACGGGAGGAAGTCTGATTGGAAATTATCGTTTGCTGCTTTTTTTCTTTACTTATTATTATTATTTTTTTTCATTCTTCAATTTGTTACTTCTTTTTATATACATACGCATGTGCTTACATTAGACAGCATTTATTTTGATTTGTTTCGCATTGAAATTTCTCTAAGATTTTATTCGTTCATTATTGTAGAAATTCTGCATTTATTATTCGTTCATTATTGTAGAAATTCTGCGTTCATTATTCGTTCATTATTGTAAAAATTATTGTGTAAAGTCTGCTTTTTTTTTTTTGTATTTGGTTTAATGCTATTTAATATTATGAATATAACACAATCTTTTTAGTAATGTACTTTGAAAAATTAAGATATGTAAGTATATCCTAATTTTTTCAATGCTTTTATTACTAAAACAAGTAATATAAAAAAAAAAATTTTAAAGTCAATTCCTACTCTTTTTTCACTATATTGCAGAAAATTCATATATAAATAAAGCTGAAATTTTCCTCTTACATCTGGCTCCATCTATTATTAGATACATGCAACTTAAATCTAAAAAAAACCTAAAATTAATTAATTAAATTTAATTACTGAATTAATATTATAAAAAAACTGTATTAACGTCCAGTGTCATCCACTACAAGTTCAAAAAAAATTTATTTGAACTTGAGTGGATGAATAAAAAGTATTTTATGAACGATTGAAAATTTGAACAAGATATATATAGGGACAGTGTGAACTAATAGTAAGAATTGAAAAAAGTTTGTGTTATATTCACATTAAATTATTTATAATATAACAGAAGTATAATATATGAACATTTTTACAATATTGAATAAATGGATGCCCTTAAATTGTTATACAATTCTTAAAATGATTTTGTATGTAATCTACGTAATTCAGAAAGCAATAGCAAAATTAAATAAACAATAAAAGTGCAAAAAAATATAATTCTTCAACAAAAAAAATTTTTTAACTGCAAATTTAGTTCTGAAAGAAACAAAAAAGAAGCATGCAAAAAGTAAACAATAAAGCATACCAAACGATTATTTTTATAAGTATATTAATTAATTCATAATTAAAAAATTAAAATATCAGAACAGAAAAATAATTTTTACTATACAAATAAGAAATCACACCACTAAAGCTATAATAAACAAACATTTTAGAAATAGCAAAATAAACAAAATAAAATTTATTTAATAAAACGAAAAACAGCTAAGTTTTCTAAATAATTTTAAAATATTGGAAAAGTAAAATATATATTTATTTCAACTAAAAAAAACTAAATTTTAAGAAATATCAAAACGGATGATAAAATTATGATATTTATGCAAAAAATTACCGTATTTTGTATTTATTAACTTTAAGCTTTGATTATTTTTTACATAATTTTAATGTGTTTTTAGAAATAAATTCAAGTAATAAAATATTTAACTATTAAAATCATAAAATATTTAACTATTAAAATCATAAAATATTTAGTATTGTAACCATGCTTCCTTCTAAGACTACAGGTCTCTACACCTACAGACTCTCACCCGGAGAGGAAGTATATTTCGCGCATCCAGCGCGTACCCGAGTATCTTTATTTCCGGTTTAGAAGTGGAATCCTTCCACCAATCTATAATTATATATTTTTAACTGTGTTAAATATTGTCTGTCTCTAATTGTTTGTGCGTGTGTCTCAAGTCTTAACCCAACCACAGCCAACTACAATCCAGTTGCACTACAGTATATATATTCTGTTCATTATCTAAGTAAACTGTCCGTCAATTTACGTTTTCCTTTGTAAATATTCTTCGTAATAACATCAACAAATTTAATTTTTTTTTTTTTTTATAACTCAATATTTTATCTTTAAAAAAATGTTTCTATGTTTTGTCTCTAAAAAAACGTTTTTCATAAAAATCACCATCCCATATGAATTTTGTTCCTTTTTCAAATGTAAATTACATCAAAATAAATAAATATATATATTTATAAATTTTATAATTAGAAAGTGACTTAAAATTTTCTAATGTTCTAAAATTTAACAATGTTATTTATTGTTGAGATTTAATAATCTCGACAATAAATAACATTGTTAAAAATATAATAAAGTATAATAAACAGAACAGAAGAAAATAAAATTAATAAATTAAAATAATTATTGTAAAGTAATAAGTTCAGTAGCAAAAGTGAAATGACAAAAAAAATCTTTTTATAAAAAAAAAATTATATTGTTGGTTAAAAACTTGATTTGAATTTTTTTTAATGGCATAAATAATTGAAAGTGATAATAAAAAAATTGGATAAACGTGGATAACATGTTTTCGATTCAATCTTGAAGCTTGAAGTTTTAATGTTCTTGAAAACAGTAACAGTAATAATAATAAATATCATTTAATTATTACATCCAATTTTGAATGAATATACATTTTCTAGTATTTGTAACGAATATGGTCATAAATAATCTTCAGTATATATATATACATAATAATGCAAATATGTATATATATTTGCTACCTAATTAAGAAATTTGCCTCCTTTATTTATCACAATTATTTTTTTTTAAATAAACATATTTACAATTTTATTTTCCATTAATTTTTAAAAAAATTATGAACAAATATAAAAAAAAATTCTAAAGCTCATAAAGTATTTTTCAAATAATTAAGATATTTATCATAATGATATCACATTTTTAACAATCTTCATTAATATTTTCATTCTTTTTAAATTTTTAACGAAATTTATTAATTTATAATTTCACATAAATATAACATAAAATTCATTAATTTACAAATAAATAACGTTTGGTAAATTGTTTGGAAACAAATATATATACCTATATATTATAAAATTAAAAGAGTAGCGTTCTAGAAACATGAACAGACAATATTTATGGTGAAAAAAGAACAAATTAACAGAAAACAAACCGGAATTATTATTAAAAAAATGATTATTATTCTTTTTAAATGTTTAATGAAATACAGTAATTTATAAGTTTGGATAAATATGATATAAAAATTTATTAACATACAAATAAATATCGTTTGGCAAATCGTTTGTAATCATATATATATATATATATATATTGTAAAATTGAATCAGTAGCATTCTTAAAATATGAGCAGACGACATTTATGGTTAAAAAAAGAACAATTTAATAAAAAAATTAGTAGTAGTAATAGTAAAAAAATTATTATTTTTCTTTTTAAATTTAGAATTAAATACAGTAATTCATAATTAATTGTGGATGAATATGATATAAAAATTCATTAATTTAGAAATAAATATCGTTTGGTAAATTGCTTGTAAACATATATATATGTGTGTGTGTGTTATAGAACTGAATCAGTAGCATTCTAGAAATATGAGCAGACGTCATTTAGTGTTAATAAAAGTTTAGCAGCAAAAAAAAAAAAAATTATCGCTACAAAAATTAGCAAAATTGTTATTATTCTTTTTAAATTTTAATGAAATACAGTAATTTATATTTTTACATAAATATGATATAAAAATTCATTGAATTACAAATAAGTAACGTTTGGTAAATTGTTTGTAAACAAATATATAAATATATTTGTTGACAAACAATTTATTCAGTTTTATAATATATATATATATATATCTATTGTAAAATTGAATCAGTAGCCTTCTAGAAATATGAGCAGACGACATTTATGGTTAAAAAAAAAGCAGGTTAACTCGTCAACTACTAAAGCACATTTTTGCCTTCTTCCCATAGTATTTATCTTTTCCGGAAGTGGCAACGTCCTTGGGATGAAAGACATTTTCCTCCATTCTGTCGCCAATGTTTTTTTGACACGAGTTTCTTTTTATTTTTATTTTAATATATGGGGAAGATGATACTTCTAATCAGAAGAAAGTGTATCTACAATCAAATGCGTGCCATGGTCCAAGTAGAGCATATCTATTTCACCATATTAATATTTGGATTCAGATTTCGTTTATGGATGGTAATCTCAACAAATTAATCCTTTTTAAGGATATGATGTTTCTAATTTGTAAATAAAATGTACTATCTTTGGGTTTTTAATTAATACCGATTTTTAAATTTAAAATTTAAATAACGAAATATAATACAAGAAATTTTTTTAGAGAACCTAAAGAAAAAAAAATGACTTAAAATATTTTCATTTTTTCAATTAAATCCATTGATAATTGGTTTCGTTAAAAAGTTTAATATCACATACGTTGTTTTAAAAGTAGTCTTTTAACTTTTATTGACTTTTTAATTTTTAAAATCTTATTGTTAGAAAAAAAAATCTTTTTAATGAGAAATTTTTAATGATTTATTAATTATTGAGAATTTCTGATAAAAGTTATTTTTATAACAATCATCGTTATTTTTTTAATTCGAATTCATTAGTGGAATCTCACATCCTTAGAAATGCCTAAAATAAATACAATCTCTTTCAGATCAATTTTTAAATGTAAGAAAATTAAATTGTAGGTTTTAATTCAAGTTTTCTTTAAACAATTAAAATTCACCGATCAAGAAGTTTAGAATTAGAGAAATATAATATCTGTATAACCATTTGTATATATGTTATAAAAATTATATGATAAAATGTTAATAATATTGTTAAGCTAAATTTAATAATATGTTATAAAAAATGGATATATTGCAGTATTTTAAAATTAAATCGTTAATCATGTTTATGGGCCAGATGACCGTGAAATTAATGCGGTGCCATGAATGCTTTTAATGGTTAAGAATCCACTTTAAACCGTAAGTTCCGGTCTGAGCGTTGGGCGTAGGGACCCCGTAAAAAGAAAACATCTGCTGTCTCGAAATCTACCAGTAGGTAGATGGCCTCGGTCCACCATGGGGCTGTTGCGTCAGTGAAAAAGAAGAATCATGTGTAGCACCCCCCCCAACAGGTGGTAAAAAAAGATATTGACTTTCAGTAGAGCTTCTTAGGGTTACTGCCCCGAATTTGAGAGTCTTAAAGAAAACACGGGAAAACTCCCACCAGCCAACGTAGCTGTCAATACAAATTTTTACACATTGTCACGATATGTACAGAATTTCCTTGTTTCAGAAACAGTGACTGCAACCCATACCACCAGTGGAATCGAGGTCATTTGGATTGTAGCATATTTTTCTCACGAGAAGAGTTTTTGCATTTCACTCCCAGGAGAGAGGAATGTATGTTATTTGACAAGTATATAATAACCTATCACTCAGATTTGACAGCAGAATAGCAGTGTTTTTGGTAGTTATATCACATGCAATTAGTATTTTGCACTCATGAGAACAACCTGTCACTCAAATCTGATAGCAGATATTCGGTGTCATGTATAATGAGACCTCATGAAATTAGCGATTGAAAGTCGAAACAATTACAGATGGAATATGAACTATACCTTGAGTTGCTCCATCATGATGGGTGATAGACCCCAAGATGATCAATGTCTACTCCAATACAAAGTGAGGATCTATCTATCTATCTATCTATCTATCTATATATATATTTGATTATATAACAGACAGTATATATAATGTTAGACTATGTAGGATTATATAGGTGTCTATAATAGACTGTATTTATAATGTCAGACTACGTAGAACAATACAGATCTTTATAACATAGCCTTTACATCTAGCTTTATTTTACAACAATAAAGCTAGGTTATTTAGGTCTATATAGGTTTCTATAACAGATAATAACAGTAATGTTAGATTACGTAGGATTGTATAGGTTTTTATAACATATATTATAAGTAATTTTAGACAATGTAAGACCATATAAGCTTCCGAATATAAAGTAGATTCCGAACCACTACAAACATCTATGGCACAGCCGGGATTCCAACCCTAAACCTGTGGTACCGAGCGCCAGAGCGCTAGCCCCTCGGCCAACAGGCCCCTAATCCTAATATTAGACCGGGACCTACGGTTTAAAGTGGACTCCAACCACTACAAACGTCTATGGCACCGCCGGGACTCAAACGTGAACCGCTAGTCACTCGGCCAACTGAAACCATATTAAATATTTGCATATATAAAATATAACTACTAATACTACTACTACATCACAATACATCAATCACTGTGACTAGAGCTGAGTTGCCTCTGTATAGTTTGGGAATGATGTGGGTGAGAAGTCTGAGCTCTGTGACGCTCTACAGTCATATGAGACCACTACTACTACTACACCACGCCACATCACTGTGCATAGAGCGAGTCATAAAAGAGACTGGGACCTACAGCGTAAAGTGAATTCTGAACCACTACTAACATCTACAGCACCACCGGGACTCGAACATGAAGCGCTAGCCACTCAGGCGTTAGGCCCCATATTAAATATTTGCATACATAAAATGTAACATTTGTAAACATATTGCTATCAAATTTCTATCAAATATTTCTACTTTACAAAAACAATGATTTGCATTTCGTTTACTTAAATATTCATAAAAATAGAAAGTTTTCTGGAAAAAAATATATTGTTGTTCATTATTTTAACCATATAATTTTGTGAAATATAGCATATATATACACTCAAGAGCCAAAAGATTATGACCACCTGTCAATAACGAGTTGGCCATATATCCAGCAGCAGTTAAATACCACTTCCACCTGATCACGTGCCTTCCACGTCATCCAGGCGAGTTCATTGCAAAATGTAGGGGTGGTCATAATGTTTTGGCTCTTGAGTGTATGTATACTGTGATTCGCTTTAAAGAGAAGAAACATTTCTTCTGTTTATCGTATTAAATTCCACAACTAGATAATTATGTTTGAAAATAAAAATCAAATAAACAAAATGTTAATCTTGTAATCAATGAATTGCTACATTTTAAAATAATCAGTTGTTTTAACTGAGGTTTATAACTAGCAATAAGAAAAACTGATTATTTACTTATTATTAAAAGTATATTTACCGATTAGCGACGTCATCCCGGAATGACGTAGATAAAAATCATTGACGCACAAAGCGTGAGTCAGCGTGCGCAATAACAAAACGCTAGAACACTCGAGTGTCTGGCGCTAGGTGCTACGGGTTTTGGATTCGAATCCCGGCGGTGCCATGGATGTCTGTAGTGGTTCGGAATCCACTTTAAGCAGTAGGTCCCGGTCTCAAATGTTTTTAGAGCTTCACAGAGCCCAATCAGATTTCTTCTCATCCACATCATTTCCAAACTGTAAATGGGCAACTCAGCTCTAGGCACAATGATGTGGTGTGGAGTCGTAGTAGTCATATGAGACTGGGATCTACAGCTTAAAGTGGATTCTGAACCACTACAAACAACCATGGTACCGCCGGGACTCAAAATCAAAACTTGCGGCAGCGAGAGCCTGCCTCATATTAGACTACTACTACACCACACCACATTACTGTGTCTAGCGCTGAGTTGCCACTTTACAGTTTGGAAATGATGTGGATGACACTCTACGATCATATAAGACCGGTAGCTTAAAGTGGATTCCGAACCCCTACAAACAGCCACAAAAGCCAAACGTCCGGACTCGAACCCGAACTGCTATTCACTCGGTCATCTGTCCCCATAATATTTACACACATAGAATGTAACACCAGAAAACACATTTTTATCAAACAAACGATACGTGAACAATTATTTAGATTTGGTTTAATTAGATATTGATAAAAAAAAGTTTGTTGAAAATATGTTGTTGTTCATTATTTTAACCATATGTTGTTATTGTTCTAATGCAGCTGCCAGTACAATTAATCTTTATGCTATCAGCAATGGGTTTGCACCGTCTTTACTCACCTAGCACTACCCAGGGACGCGTGTAACTTGAAGATAAGCCAGCGGTGTAACAATGCCCCCGCAACGCTCTACGATCCTATTAGACCGGGACCTACGGTTTAAAGTGGATTCCGAACCACTACAAACATCCATGACACAGTCGGGACAGCCGGACTAGTATATATCTATATATATCTATATATATATATACATACTAATTTTATTTCCTTTTAAAATGAAGAAAATATTTCTTCTAATTTTTAAATTTTTATTTTAAATTCCATAACTGCATAATTACATTTGAAAATAGAATCAAATAATCTTATAATCAATTAATTGCTACATTTTAAAATAATCAATTTTTTTAACAGAGGTTTATAACCATCAATAAAAAAAACTGATTATTTACTTATTATTAAAAGTAAATTTACCGATTAGCGACGTCATCCCCGAATGACGTAGATCAAAAATCATTGACGCACAAAGCGTGAGACAGCATGCGCAATAACAACACCCGAAATACTCTCTTTTAACAAGAAATGGAAGCTCAGGAGCATGGATGCCCGTTTCCATCCTTTCCTCCTCCTCAGCATCTTTCTCCAATCTGCGTGGGGTCACGTGACAGCAGAAAACTTGGCACCGCGCCAGGCGCTCTCATCACATCGCGTAGGCTGATTCAGAAAGCAGGGGTGGGAGGGTTGGGACGGTAAACGGTCGGGTTTAAATTTCACTCCGGGATGGGGTAAGGGGTAGAGAACGACAGATAGTGTAAAATCGTCTGCGTGAATGTCACAGTGAAGACGGGGAGAGCTAATTTTAAGAGGCAAGAAACGTCTGTCGGGAGGGAGGATTTTTTTGTTGATATTTATGTGTGTGTGCAAGCTTTTTTATCGCTCGGTTTGTTTCAAATGGGAAAAGATGAAATGTTATTAAGTAAAAATGGTGCAGCTTAAATGGATACATAGTTAAGAAAAGTATAATGTTCTAAAAAAGTATAAAAGCGAAGTACTTTTCGCCAGTGTTTGACTACTGTAACAGAAATACATATGAGTACAATATACATATATATATATATATATATATATATATATATATATATCATTTCTTAGAAAAAGACATTATTTGGAATAAATTTAAGGTACAGTTGGAAGCATCACTAAACGATTATTGTTCAAAAAATTATTATTTTCATTGTATAATGATAAAAAAGAGGCATGATGCCATAGGTTTCGGGTTCGAGTACCGGCGGTGCCATGGATGTTTGTAGTGGTTCGGAATCCACTTTAAAACGTAGGTCCCGGTCTAATATGACTGGGGCTTGATGGCAGAGTGTCTAGCGCTCTGGCGCTCAGTAGCACGGGTTTCGGATTCAAATCCCTGCGGTGCCATGGATGTTTTTAGTGGTTTGGAATCCACTTGAAGCAGTAGTCCAGGTTTCATATGACCGTAGAGCATCAGGGAACCCAGTCAGATTTCTCTCTCACCCACATCATTCGCAAACTGTAAAGGAGTAACTCAGTACTAGGCACAGTGATGTGGTGTGGCATAGTTGTAGTGGTCTAATATGACTGCAGAGCGTTTGGTGTCGGGCTGACAACCCCACCGCGTAAAAAGAAATCTCCTGTCTAGCAATCTTCTAGTAGGCAGACGGACTTGATCCACCATGGGGCTGTTACGCCACTGATGATGATGATGAATGATAAAAAAGCTCAGACGCTCGGTGCCACAGGTGTCAAATTCGATTTCCGGTGGTGCAATGGTTGCTTGTAGTGGTTTGGAATCCCCTTTAAACTATAGGTATCGGTACAATATATCAGTTGGCGCAAATCTAACAACACTACCAAGTATCAATATCAATAACCATGTATAATAAACAAGTATAATAACCAATAGTATAATAACCAAGTATATTATCAGTGTTTTGAAATCTTCCAGTAATCAGACGGCCTTGGCCCACCATGGGGCTGTCGTGCCAATGATGATGATGAATGATATAAAAAAATCTACGTTCAAACTTATACACTTTTATGAAACACTAAATAAAATATACTATACAATAAAATTAAAAATTTTTTTTTTACTATTTCTGAACGTTTTGGTCGATTTATATAAAGCTGAATGCATTTTCATTTATACCTGAAAAATAACTACTTTTTAAATACAGAGAAACTGAAATTAAATAATTAAATACTTTTTTTTAAATTCAATGTTCGTGTTTTACATAAAAAGTATACATTGATCAATTTATCTTTTCTTCTTCTATTTCAAGAACAATTCGATTTGTTTTTTTTTTTTTTCACAACTTGAGAAATTCAATTACTGAAGGGTTGAGGAAAAAATTTAAATAGTTAATGTGTTCGAATGTCAAGGACGGCCGAGTGTTATTTTGCGTGCAGACGATTTCTCGGTAAAATGAAAACGATTTTCTAGAAAATTGAATTATAAAGGCTATTATGTAACTATGTAGCAACGGAATGATTATTTTCTCTCTTTTGAACCTATATTTTTTATTTTTTTTTTTCAATTTTTCTGAGGTTTTCGATATATTATTATCGGAATATTCATGAATAGATTACATTAACATTAAAACTTTATTTTTAACAAAACCAAAATAAAAAATTAAAAAAAAAAATACTTTTGGCACACTACAGTTTATTTTAATCAAAAAACATCAAAATATACTATCATCAGCGGCGCAACAGCCCCATGAAGGTCGTCTGCCTACTGGCAGGTTTCGAGACAGGAGATGTTTTCTTTTTATGGGGTAGGGTTGTCAGCCTTACCCTCTACACTCATATTATAAAGTGTAGTGACAGTTTATTAATGGAAGTATGTTGTATTAGTGGCTTTTCTACAGCTTTTAATATAATTTCTGATGCTATTGATACGTAAATGATGGCCGAGTGGCTAGCGCTCTGGCGCTCGGTACAGGTTTCGGGTTCGAAACTCGGCGATGTCATCGGTGTGTCATGGTTCAGAATCCACTTTAAACCTTGTCTCATATGACCATAGAGTGCCAAGAAGCCCAGTCAGACTTCTCTCTCACCCACATCGTTTCCAAACTGTAAAGTGGCAACTCAGCTCTAGGTAAAGTGGTGTGGTGTGGTATAGTAGTAGATACGCAAATGTACAGCAGTTTCCAATGGATTTGGTGTGGTTTGTCGCTCTAAGATCATTTTGTGCACGGTCCTCACTCACAAACCGCCAGGATTCAAACCTGAAGCTTGTGGCACCAGTTTCCGTGGAAGTTCAACTGATATACCACGAACAGTTTCTGGCGGAAGTGATTGGCATTTAGAATAAAGAATTGCGAAAGAAAAAAAATGCTATATTCTAGGCGCCAAAGAAAAACAATATGTGTTTTCGTCTGTCCGAGTCGATAAACTAACAATATTCAGTTATGCGACTCTCTCATTTACAGCTTGTTGGTAGGTCCCTTGGAGCAAGGTAGGGCCTGTTAAAAATTACTGAAATTCCTATTTTTTACAGTCGCAGGTTATAAGAAACGCGTTTGCTTTCAATGAATATGGCACTAATACCAATTTTAAATTCTTTATAGCAGGGGTAGCCAACCCAAATGATCTTGCGGGCCACTTTGGAAATGCAGCATAACTATGCATCATAGGCCTCCATAAAATTATATATCCCCCTTATTAGATTTACACCCACTATAGACATTTTTTGGAGTGAAAAATTGAAACAGAATTAGTTATTATGTTTATGTTTACTTTTATTCTCACATGTAAAAATAGATAATATAATAATAGTAATGATACTAAACGCGCATTGTAAAGAAATATATAACACTACAAATGCAATATAAAATATATATGAATGTAAACGAAATAAAGGAAATGAAATCATTAAAAAATATCTATTTGAATAGTGCGATATTTGTTTCTTTATCCTTTCACTTAGCTTTTGCAAATCGATCTCAATTTTGGGTATTTGCACATCGTAATGAGTGTTACGTTCGTTATGTTGGAGTGTATTTTGTGTATTTGTGTGTATTTTCGAAAAAAACATTAGTTGGTGTAAGTTGAGCTAAAAGCACTAACAACTTTTGGTGCCAGAAATACTCAAATTGAAAAACTTCTTTTTTGTGAAGTAAGCGTTATAAAAATCTAATTTTGATATGATGATCAACTGTGCGTATCTAGGGATGGTCACTGAGGTCACTTAAAGTGAAACAAAACTGTTATATTAGATGTTTCAAGATGCGCATGCATCATGGTTTGGTTTGTCGCTCTACGATCATCTTACGCACACGAGAGCTAAACGGACCGGGACCTACATTTAAAAGTGGATTCCGAACCACTCACAAGCATCCATGGCACCGCCAGGAGTCGAACCGAAACCTGTGGTACCGACCGCCAGAGCGCCAGCCACTCGGCCATCAGGCCCAGCGCGTGCATTATGAATTCGCAGAATATAATTTAATTACTCTGCGAACTCATAACTGTAAACTCATGAATAAAACAGACAATATCTGTCCAATATTCACAAGAAAATTAGTTTAAAACCAAAATTAATTTTTTCTCATCATTTCGGCAGTTAATTTTTGAAAATATGGATGCACACATAATGTATTTTTTAATGCATTCGTTTTCACTACTTGGGCCATTATAAAATAAATATTTTTTCTAAAAGTGTAATAAACTTCACATGCCTGAAAAATATTCAAATGCAGCCCGCGGGTTGGCCACCCCTGTTTTATAGCCTATTTTATCTCACACTAAACAACACCTTCATTCCTCAATGTAAGAGCAGTCATCCTATCAACATTTCGTAGTTATTTTTAGTCTAAAATAGACTTAAAACACAAGGGTTTTTCTATGTGTTGAAAATAGATAATTAGAGACGGGAATAAAAAAAAAATAATTAAAAACAAAAACAAAACATATCAGCTTTCTCTTCCTAGCCGCATAAATCAAAAATATGCCAAGAAAAGCTTTCACTAACATAGTTTCCGAAAGCTGTTGCTTCTTCCAAAATGTAAACAAACACCACCTCTACCTCCGCTGTCCGTATCCTGCCTCCCCTCCCCTAGCTCCAAATCGGCACGCTCCTCTGGGTCGTTGCTATGACAACATTTTTCCCCACCCGTTTCAATGTCTTCCCTCCCCGCAGCGTCTAGGCGTAAAAATAGGGAACCCCACAGTTCACGGTTCATCGAACGGCAATATTTTTGTAAGAGAACGTTTGTGGGGATTTTTTTTTTCTCATTCTTTTTTCCCCTCTCTTTCTCTCTCTCTTTCTTTTGTTTTGTTTGTTTATTTTTTGTGTTCACGCAAAAGAGAGTGCATTTGTACTTAAAAGAGTTTCACAAAAGGTTTCGTTGGGATGAGACCGCAAAAGAGCGTTTCGTTTAAGAATAAATACAAAATAAAAAGTTCTTTTTGAAGTACAATTTCCGGAAAATAAGACATGAATAAATGACGTAGTTTCTTTTCAAGTGGTACCGTTTTAGTCTAGCTTTAGTCCTTTAATATTCTTCACAATAGAATGAACAATTTAAAATCTAAATTTGTTTAAATCTAATCGTTACATGTTTAAATCTAATCGTTAAATGTTTAAATCTAATGCTTCAATCTAATCGCTAAATGTTTAAATCTAATGCTTAAATTTAGTCGTTAAATGTTCAATATTTAATGCTTAAATCTAATTGTTAAATGTTTAAATCTAATAGTTAAATGCTTAAATCTATTCGTTAAATGTTTAAATCTGCTTAATCTAGTGGTGCTTAAATCTAGTCGTTAAATGTTTAAATCTAATCTTTAAATGTTTAAATCTAAAGTTTAAATCTAATCGTTAAATGATTAAATCTAATCTTTAAATGTTTAAATCTAAAGTTTAAATCTAATCGTTAAATGTTTAAATCTAATCGTTACATGTTTAAATCTAGTCGTTAGATATTTAAATCTAATCGTTAAATGCTTAAATATAATCGTTAAATGCTTAAATCTAGTCGTTAAATGTTTAAATCTAGTCGTTAGATGTTTACATCTAGTCGTTAAATGATTAAATCTTGTTGTAAAATGTTTAAATCTAGTCGTTAAATGTTTAAATCTAGTCGTTAAATAATTAAATCTTGTTGTAAAATCTTTAAATTTAGTCGTTAAATAATTCAATCTTGCTGTAAAATGTTTAAATCTAACCGTTAAACGTTTAAATCTAATGCTTAAATCTAATCATTAAGTGTTTAAATCTAATTGTTAAATGTTTAATTCTAGTCGTTGTTTAAATCTAATCGTTAAATGTTTAAATCTAGTCGTTAGATGTTTAAATCTAATCGTTAAATGTTTAAATCTAATTGTTAAATTTTTAAATCTAGTCGTTAGATGTTTAAGTCTAATGTTTAAATCTAATCGTTAAATATCGTTTGATCTAAATATGTTCATTTTGTATTTCGCGTTGGAAAATATTTGAAGTAAATATTTCTTTCGTTTTCAAATTTAGTGACGTATACAGATAACAATATAACTATTACAATATTCTTTTTAATATAAATTTCCATTTATGTAGTTATAAATATTTTTATAATACAAATTTAGTGAAAAATAATTATTTCTTTTACAAAAACTATTAATGTAATAGATAAATATTCCTTTGCAGAAATTATTTTTATTATGTGCAATAATTAAATAAAAATATTACTTTAAAAATATATTAATCAATCGGTTAAATGCAACTTTATAAATGGAACAAATTTATGTTCTTTAAACATAAATATTTTAATTCAATACTTTTTTGATTTGTGGCTTTTATATTATTTAAAAGCCAATAGAAATAAAATTTTTATAAGTACATATGTAATTAGTGAAAAAAATTGAATGATTTAATCTATTTCGAACATTGCACTATTATAAAAAAATAATTTAAAATTATTTATATATTATTATCAATAAGGTTGAAAAAATGAAAATATAACAAAAATATTTTATAAATCCTAGCAAACTATAATATAAAAAAATTAGAGTAAACAGGAATTTCTTTTTATTTTTAAAAAAAAATATTTTCTAGAATATATACATCTTTAATTTTTAAAATTATTATTATTATTTATTTTTTTTACCATAATGAACAAAATTAGAATTTTTCTTTAAAATCCATTTATGAACAAATGAGCTAAATAAATTATTTAAGAGCCAATAGAAATAAAATTATTATATTAAATAAAATTTTATGGCAACGTGTTAGCAATAATACACACACACACACATATACTATATATATATAATATTGCTAAAATTAATACTATTAGAGAAATATTATAATTCCAACAAATAGAAATAAAATATTGTTTTAAGAAAAAATTTTAGTTTTTAAAGACTTTGTTTAATTATATTTATTAAATTTCAAAAAACAAATAACATTTTAATGTGTATTTGAAAAAAAAAATTATATTTTATGTATATTTTTACTGATTTTATTAAAAGTATCATAGATACGTCTAATTCCCCAACTGTATATGAGGAAAGTTGGCAATGTTAACTTTTGGCACAGCTCCGAAATACACATATTTTTTTCTTGAGCATTTTCGATTTTCAGTTCAATGTCAAAGTAATTTCTTTCGGCCATTTTTGTTTTTCTAATGTATTAAAATAATCAACTAATGCATAATTAAAATATAATTATAATAATTATCTAGAATCAGTTTTCGTATCATGCATAGAATATATATGATATGAAATAACATTGTGATAATATAATAATAATATTGTGATAACATTGTTTCTACAAATGCATAGAATATATATTTATAAATTTTTTTTTTAATTTTGCACTATCATAAAACTGTACAGTGTTATGAAAACATTGTTTAGAGTAACATCGTAACCTGTGAGGATAACATAACATTGTTTCCACAAATATATATAATATACATTAATGGAAACAATGTTGTTTTTTTACATTCATTTGCTTAAAATATTTAGATTCAGACATTTTATGTTTTAAACTTTTTTTATGTTTAAAAAACTTAAAAGTCTCTACATATTATAATATTAATGAGCATTCTTATAGTAATAAATAATTCAAATGACTTCTTTTCATTAAATCTTGATTCATTAAATTTATTGAAGTTGTTTAATTCTTTTAATACCAATAATAATTAAATGTTGGCCCACTGAAGTGGTGTCACCATCCTACAGATGTTTACAATTTGGCGGACTTTTTAAAAACATTAAAAGTAGACAAAATAAATATTATTTAAAATGGGCAATTTTTAATTATTTTGTCTATGAAACAAACTATACTAATCGTATATTGCTTTACGTAACTATTTATGTCTCCATATATCATTTAAAAAATTGTTTTTTATATATTATTTTTCAAAAAGATATATATTGTGTTTATGTGTATATATTGTGTTTATATATTGTGTTTATTTATATTGTGTTTGTTTTATTTTGGTTATAAAATTTGTTTTTATTGTGTTTATGTAATTTTTAAGGATTTTTTTAATTTGTTGTCATTTGTATGCATTTTAAAATGATCGTTATTGCTTTATATATGTGTTTGTATATATTGTGTTTATATATATTATGTATATATTGTTTGCATATCTTGTGTTTATGTATATTATGTATATTTCGTTTTTATATATTGTGTTTGCTTTATATATATTGTGTATATATTGTTTGCATATCTTGTGTTATGTATATTGTGTATATTTCGTTTTTATATATTGTGTTTGCTTTATATATATTGCTTTAATCGTATATTACTTTATATAAATATTTATGTTTCCATATAGCATTTAAAAATATTGTTTTTGAAATATTATTTAAAAAAAAACTAAATACGTGCATGTATTGAAAGTTTGGAAATTTTTTTTAATTTGTTGTCATTTGTATGCATTTTAAAACGAGGAAGTTAATTAACAGAGATGGAATTTTATCAGCGCACTTTCAACATATTCAATGATATCGTTTCCATTTTACAAAGTAATATACAGTTTTAAATTCCTTTAGAAGTCTTTTTTCCAACGATCCAAGAATACAAATGAATTCACAAAATCATAAAGAGTTCAAGTGCTCGAATGCTAATTTATCACGTACAAGTTTCAAGGAATTTCTTGATTTCATAACTGGATAGTTACGTAATGAAATTCCACTCTTACTTTACTTTTGCTTTATGTTTTGGAGATATAAAATATACATACATATTATTTTCACGAGGTAACAGCTACTCGTCGTTAACCAAGTATGTCGTTATTTAAGATCGTAGGTAACCATTAAAACACCTAATTTTTCAATAAGAACAGAGAAGTAAAATAAATTATTGATAAGATTCATCCGTTTTACACAGTTAAAATAGAATGACAAGCTCGACTCGGAAATCGCGTAGTGGTAGCTTGAGCAGCTAGGTGAAAAGAGCTGACGTTTGAATAGCGTCCTGAATAAAGTCACTGCTTTCAGAAACGATATAGCTGTATCTATATCCAAACCTATCTAACTATAGATTCAATATATGTAATATATATACACTTCACACTATATGTAATATATATACACGTTTTGTACTTCCTTCAGATTTAATTGTTGTATTAGCCCCTAATAGCCTGGAGTTCAACTTCTACAATTTAAAGCATAAGGGTCACTGCTCTTTTTTTCTCTGGACTCTACAAGATACTAGAGAGTTTTTGTATACCGTACGTTAGTTACCGTAGGACGTCCGTTAGCTTTTTCTCCCTAGCGCGCATGCTCATAGGAAACATTATTACAGATACGCATGCGCAGTTTCCTATGAGCATGCGCGCTAGGGAGAAAAAGGTAACGGACGTCCGAAATACGGTATGCAAAAACCCTCTAATATTGCCAATTTTTACAGAACAATATTCTCAATCTATCACGGCAAATGCTTTGAAACTTTCGCAACTCGTGGACGTTTGCATTTCGCTCTTTTGGAGCTGGTCACTTAACTCTTTTTAAACTCCTTAAATATTTAAATCAATAAATTCGTTACTTTTTCCACTTGGTTTTCGACGACAACTTGCAAAAGCTTCAGTGCTGTCACATAAATATTACTATACCGCATATATCACATACAGCAAGGGAAATATATCCAAAAATAAATCAAAGTTGCAATGTTCAGCCTGAGCAAACATGTAGTAACTGAGTGTGGTTGGGTATACATGAAGCACAAGTTGGTGAATTCACAGTTTATTTACACATGCACAAACACCACATATATACAGTTAGAGACACATACTATTTAACACATTTAAAGACAAATAATTATAGATTCGGAGACGGACTCCAGTTCTAAATCGAAAACCCAAAACTCGGATATGCGCAGGGTGCGAAAAATATACTTCCTCTCAGGGTGAGATTCTGTAGGCTAACTAATGCACCGTGATCCGCTATATATATTTTTCCTCGGGATGAGAGACTATAAAACTAAACGTTTCTCAGCGAGACAGTAGGTGGCGCTGTATTTCCTCTCGAGTGAGAGTCTCGAGGTCGACTGATCATTTCTCTTGAACACCACAGGGGGCGCTCTTTCGAGTGGGTAGGAGAATCATGGTTACAAACTATTAAAAAAAATTGGCCTTATGCCACTATCACTTTATTATATATACTACATGTGATAAGACTGGAGGCATAAATGTATGCATGTATTAACTGACTAAATCTTTTTTAAATAAAAATTTTCAATATACATTTTTTGAGTTTTCGCTTTATGAAAATAAAGAATTCAGAGACAAAAAATACCAGAATCCGAAAATAGTCTTAACACTTATAGAGATCAGAAAGTTGAACATAAAACTCAAAGTGGGGTATTATAAGATCTAAAATTAATGGCGCAAAACGAAGACAATCTCAGTTTCGTAATCAGTGAGGTATGTCCAAAAATAAATCGAACTTTTAAAATAAAACTAACAAAATGGCCGCACGCCAATACAATTTTAACTTACTTGTTAAAACTAGTCACAAGTTTTGCAAACCACGAGACTTGGCCGTTTGAAGAAGAACAGAAAAATCAATATTTTTAGAAGCAAAATTACAGCTGTATGACCTTGAAATTATTTAGTCTACTTATATTCTATTCGGTTGCTATAACATCGCATGCCGATTCTTTACTTATGGCTTGCCTTACATACAAAATTCAGATTTTGATTAAAACAGGGAATATGATGTTTTAGTGCAATAAAAAGTTAACTTTTAATATATTTGTAATATATATATATATAACAAAATGAATGATGCCCCAGCAAATTTTATAAAATATAAAATTGTTTTCTAATTCGTTTTCACTAAATTTACTATTATTTTATCTGGTGTGTACTGAAATATTTCGGAAAAATTTTTTTTACTTATTTTTTAACTAAACAAAACCTTATTTTGTGGCTGGCGCCATCTAGTGGAATGGTCCCTTTATTTATAGTTCTTTCGTTTTAAAATATTTCCTTATTGAAATGATAAAATTTTTAAAGTTTATGCGATTATAATTTTTTAAATCATTTTGTTTGTTTCAAATGTTCTATTAAATAGGTTTATTTATATTATATAGGCAATATTTATTTCAAATGTTCTGTTATATAGGCTTATTTATTAAAATGGTAATTTTTGAAAGTAATTATAATCTTTTAAATTATTTTGTTTATTTCAAATTTTCTATTAAATAAGCAATATTTATTTCAAATGTTATATTGTATAGGCTTATTTCTATTATATAGGCAATATTTTAATCAAGCGTTCTATTATATAAGCGTATTTCTATTATACAGGCAATATTTATTTCGAATGTTCTATTAAACAGGTTTATTTATATTATATAGGCAATATTTATTTTAAATGTTCTATTATATAGGCTTATTAATTAAAATGGTAATTTTTTAATGTTTATATGATTATAATCTTTTAAATTAGTTTGTTTGTTTTCAAATCTTCTATTATATAGGCAATATTTATTTCAAATGTTTTATTATATTATTAGAATATATATTATATTATATATATTGGAATATTTGAAATAAATATTGCCTATCATATGGGCTTATTCATAGTATATAAGCAATATTTATTTCAAATGTTCTATTCTATAAGCTTATTATATACGTAGGCAATATTTATTCAAATGTTCTATTATAAATGCTTATTTATTAAAATGATAAATTTTTAAAGTTTATGTGATCATAATCTTTTAAATTATTTTGTTTGTTTCAAATGTTCTATTATATAACCTAATTCATATTTTACAATTTACTCATATTTTTTTTAATTCATAAATATTTATTCAGGATAATTTTTCTTTTACATTTTGCCAAACGATAATTTGTTCTTTTCACTGACATAAAGACAAACGATAATTTGTTCTTTTTACCATATCACTGGGGCATATCTGCTAGTTAAAAAATATAAACATCACAATGCAATGGCACAGCTGACAGTTTTTACAATGGTACTTATGGGTTAACACACGATTATTCAAATTAACCATACGCAACAACACACGTTTAATAGAATTACTGAAGGTAATCCACTTACACACGAGGCTACTGATCAATATTTTAATTAAAATTTAATTTTAATGAATAAAATTGATGAATAATTATCCGCCGCAAATTAAACGAGTATAGCAGCCAAGGCTAAAGCAAATAAAACAAAGCTATTCTTAATTGAAAAGAAATCGTGATTCTTCAAGGGAAGATTTAAAAAGTTCAAGAATTATAATTATCATCTTAAAAAATAAATAAACAGGTGAAAAAAATCTGTAGAATCGACATTTGATTAATGTATTTAAGGTTTTTTTTTTGTTTGTAACCTAGATAGACTATTGTTAGTAAGAATGATTTTAAAGTAACAGAGAGAAACAATGTATAAGTTCGCGATCAAATCTTGTTAAATGTGTAAAACACATTAAAAAATAATAACTATAATCTGAAAGTAGTCTATTATTTTTTAAATAAATTAAACTGGTGATCGCAAATTAAATTGCTTTACTGATATAAATTACAAAATCGATTATCTTTTTCTTTAAAAAGAAAAAAAAAATAGATGTCAATTTTTATATTATTAAGCTAGTTACTGCAGTTTTAATTTATATAATGCATTAATCCTTTATTGGATAAGGTTTTTTTTTCTTTCACATAACATTTTTTTTCCTGGACATTATTTTTAAATTTTTATCACCAAAATCGATAACTTGCATTGTAAGAATTATGATCAATAGGTTTTTATTTATTTTTCATTATAATTGAGAATAAAATTCCATTCAAATAAAATCCAAATATTGTTTCTTATCCCACTTGGTCAACAGCAACATCTAGAACAAGTCCATGAACTCATGAGTGTTCTCATGAGATGGTAGAGGTAGCTTCTGTTGAGATGTAGTACCCGTACGTAAAAATCTGACTTGGCTTCGTGACGCTGAAGAAGGATGGGTTTGTCGCTCAATGGACATTTTGTTCACACTTCAGGCTAATTCTACAATTTAACGCGGATTCCAAACCTCTCACAAACATCCATGCCACCGCCAAGATTCGAACCTGAAGTCTGTGTTACCAAAGGCCACATCACTAGCCAGTTGACCATCAGGTCACCGCTGAACAAGGAAGTCAGTACCTTCGGAAGGACGTTTAAAGGGGACTACCCCGCCTTCGCGTTTCATACAAGAGAAAAACACGGAAAACTCCCACCAGGTCGTCCGACTCACGAGGCAAGATTCTGAACATCCCTAATATCGTCGAGTTCCCTTGTTTTTTGAAACAGTGTCTGCAACAAAGCCGTCACCGGATTGAACCTCAGCACTAACGCTCATCAGCGGCGCACGTTACCATTGAGCCACGAATTGGACAAATTCAAATATAAATTTATCTATTAGTATTCAAATCGGATTGCATATTAGAATTAGAACTATAATCCCCTGATTCGTTACCAAAGCTTTCGAAATCATCATTCAATACATCGCTTCTATTATCATTAAAAATATCGTCACGGGCGTATTTAGAAATATATATATAAATAATGGAAAGTAAATATAAGTTGTCATAAGCAGTAAATAATAAGCAGTCCTTGGCCATTTAAAAAAAAAATTATTATTATTATTTTTTTTTTTATTGAAGGACTGTAAAATAACATGAAATCGTGATAGAATAACTGTTAATAAGAAGCATGATATCGTGAGTGAACTTGGGTTTGACTTAGATTAAGCCAAGGTAACCCAAAATACTCGTGCGCTTAATTTATTTAACTTTTGAATTAATTAAATTAATTTAAGCTAATTCGTGAAGTCCCGAAAAGATACTAACTTGCGATAAAAGTGTATTCGGGATAACGTTTTGTGAGATTAATACAATTTGCTTCATATTTTTTCGTATGTGTCATGCTGTTCTTAGTTATCTGAGAAGTGTTTTCCGAGTGTTGTTCCTTTTTATTATTTTAAAGATAAATAGTTTGTTTAATTATTTTTTTTAAATATTAATTGCGTCCCTCCCACCCCCAAGATCTGCTCGTTTGCCGACAAACCATATAAACGTTGTTGACTGTTATTTGCCACGAAAGCAGATTCAACGTTACCAATAGGTTATGAAGTAAAACCACTGGGTACTTATTTTGCATCTTCTTCTCCATTAGCGGGCTGATGGCCAATTGGCTAGCGCTCTGGCAGTTGGTACCACAAGCTTCAGGTTCGAATCCTGGTGGTGGCATGGATGTTTGTGAGTGCTTCGGAATCCGCATTAAACCGTAGGTCCCGGTCTGTTTAGCCTAATTGTGCACAAGATGACCATAGAGCGACAAACCAAACCAAATCTTCTCCATTAGTGCAACAACCCCAAGTAGGCCAAGAATGTCTGAATAATGGCAGATTTCGAGACAGGAGATGTTCTCTTTTTACGGGATAGGGTTGTCAGTCCAACGACCAACAGTCATATTATACCGTGACCTACGGCTTAAAAGGGATTCCGAACCACTACAAACATCCATGGCACCGCCGGGACTGAAAACCAAAATCTACGGCACCGAGTGCCAGAGCCCTAGTCACTCGGCCATCAGGCCCCACTTACTATACATCACTTTATATTTTAACAAATACCCTTAAGAATTTTGTTTATTTACACTCTCCAACTTTATCCTAGTGCCCAAGGAAAGGACATTTCGAATTATAGATTTATTGTGCCCATTCCTGGCATAGACGAGAAAATATCAGTTTGGCTCGCCCACAAGTTTTCGAAGTGGGTTTCTTCTAGAATAAGATATTCGGAAAAAATTTGATATTGTAATGTTTAAGCACTTGAAAAAAAAACAAAAAAACTTTTTTTAAAAAAAAATTTTACTTTTAGTATGAGAGGTAATTTTAAAAAAATAGCACAATGTTTTCATCTGAAAATTATAATATTTATTTTTATTATAATTTGCAGGTAAAGCATGTTGAAACTATTACAGTTTAAAAAATACCACAGTGTTTTTAAAAATATGTTAAAATCTATTTTTCTCCGTAAATTACCCGTGAAATTTTGTATACTTGTAGAAAATTCTATAAAAATGAATAAATTGCATAAAAAAAATAAATACATAAATGACAAAAAATCAGCCACTTATTTCGAGGCCTTAAAATAGTACTTATTCAAAGCTTTAAAATGTTGACCTATAAAAAGTATTTATATACTGCTAATAAACTGAATAAAACGCCAAATATATATATATATATATATTTGAGGTAAAAGGATTCTGAAATTTGGGTATTGTTATCATAACACGTCCTTAATTATATTTATCAAGAAAATAATCCCTGTTCATAAAACTTAATTACTATTTTCATATCACTGCATTAACAGAAATAATTATTGTTTTTCCTACAACCCAGTAAGTGTTCATACATGACGGCGAATATGATAAATTACAGAGCCCAACTGATCTGAATGAAAAACCATTAATCACAACACGCCAGTACTAAACAGGATTTTGGCGAGAATTATTACAGTCTGAATAAGAACTGGTACTTATGAGGTTCAGGCGGTACATGCACCGGCAAAGGCACTGTTTACCATAGAAAAGCAATTAAGTGCCAGTACATGATTGTACCATAAACACTATACTTAAAGAAAGTAAAGAACCATTAGTTATCATATCACTAGGACAAAAATAGTGAATTGTTATTTGCTTATGGCCTTGAAACTGTGCTGCTGCGATGTATAACAGCGCGCGGTGTATATTTTATCTTTTATAAACAAACAGAAAACATGAAATTTGACTTAAAAATTATATTTTTAGAACTATTTTAATGTTAGGAATAATATTTTTAAAGAGAAGACAATTTTTTATTAAAAAATACTCAAATATCTCTTTTTGAATTGTTTTTTAAAATTTCTTCCTATAATTCCTTTGTTTAATAACGCAGTTTTTCTTAAAGACTCAGTATTATTATAAATAAAGATCATTCAGTTGTGATTCTTAGATAGATTTATTTATATACAAGATCTATTTTAATGGTCTGATAGTCGAATGACTATCGCTCTGGCGCTCGTTGCCACAGGTTTCTAGTAAGAGTCCCGGCGGTGCCATGGATGGCACCCAGTACCAGACCCAGTACCAGAGTACTTTTTTATACGATACGCAAATGAATAGCAGATTCATTTAAAATCTGGAAAGCACCATTTCCTCATTTCCATAAAGAGGCTGTTTGGGGGTAATAAATCCCGAAATCTCAAATATATATAAAATTTAAAAAAAATAATAAATAAAAAATAGTGATTTCTATGTTGTGGATGCACTGTATACATCGCCATGTTTATACACTCGAAGTCTCAAATATGTCATAAAATTAAAAAAATTAATAAATAAAAAATAGTGATTTCTATGTTGTGGATGCACTATATACATCGTCATGTGCATACACTCGAAATCTCAAATATGTCATAAAATTAAAAAAATTAATAAATAAAAAATAACGATTTCTATGTCATGGATGCACTGTATACACCGCCATGTGTATGCAGTGCCGTGTGTATGCACTCCATATCGTGTATAAACTGGCACCTCATAGTAATGTGAAATGAGTACTTACCGTAGTGGGTGCGAGATGGTACCCGGACATGTTGCCCTCGGATCTAACCATGCAGATAGGATTTGGAGGCTGCAAATAGAAAAACATTTCTTAAAACCAGTTAGATAATAATATTTATCTCACATATAAAAAAAACAGAACTCATATATTATAGTGAGGAATTGAAAGATATGGAATGTTTCTTCCTTTTGAGGATTCTCTCCTTCATCTACGTGGCTCTAAAGGAGGATTCATACATTCTCGTCGTTGAAAAGTCACAGTTTTCTTAGAAAATTTTAATTATTAAATCAGATAATAGATAAAAATATATCTTGTGTCTGAATTCTTCATTTTAACGTTTTTATTAATTAAATTGTTTTTTATTAGATTTAATTAATTTTTTACGCGATTATGCTCTATGTCAATGGTTCTCAAACATTTTGAAGTCAGGGCAAACTTTTTGAAGCTTTTTTTAAAAACTTACAAATAATTGTAGGCTTACTACATACAAATAACCATCCGCTACACTTTATCCAAATACTGATATCCAGACTTCCACTTACAGACGGCAAAGTCTCAGAGGCAGCAATGGAAATTATTTTTAATAATAAAAATCACATAGACACCAATGCTACTACGAACCAACCATGGAAGTTACCACTCCTAGTTTCTCGGAAACCTTCTTTGGCGCGTTATTACTGTTTAGCGACTTTTTATGTAAAGAAAGAAGAAAAAAAGCAACTAGAAAGGATGTTGTTTGTAATGAAAGCTGTCTTTGAATGGGAAAATTGACAAGAAATGTGTAACTACATTTATATCTATTTCTGGATGATTATTTATCTCGAATACCACAGGGCGCACCCGGAAATCTTAATCGTAAATTTTTTTTCTTCTTTCTAAATGATATCTAAAATTCTTAAGAAGTTAATGTTTTCATTTCTAATGTATTTATTTTAAATTCTTAATTGAATTTATTTTATTTTCTGACCGTCCGCGGGGAAACATGTTACGGAATTCTAATTGTACCTGAGTAACTTAACTTACTTCTTTCTTTTTATCATTTAACTTAATAGCGTAAATTTTCTTTTTTTTTTTTAATCTAAATTCACGAAGTAATTTCAATAATGTAAATTTAACTATATTAAATATTAGTTGGGCCTGAATGGCCGAGTGGCCAGCGCTCTGGTGCTTGGTACCACAGGTTTCGGGTTCAAGTCAGGCGGGGCCATGAATGTCTGTAGTGGTTCGGAATCCACTTTAAGCCGTAGGTCCCGGTCTAATAGGATCGTAGAGCGTTGCGGGGGCATTGTTACTCCGCGGCTTATCTTCAAGTTACACGCGCCCCCTGGGTAATGCAAAGTGAGTAACGTCTGTGCAGAGCTTGCCTTAAGGCCTCCAAGATAATTGTCTAAGTGTATGCCAGCTGCATTAAAAAAAAAAAAAAAATTATTAGGTGGAGGTTTTCGGGGTATATTTACCCCATTGGTACTCCGAAACAGGTAAGTCAGTTTCCGAAAATCTTATAGGGCGCTTCATTGCGCCCTGGAGCACCGTTTGAGAACTATTCTTCTAGGTGTACATAGGCACAGAAATATTGTCCGCTACATTGAAAAAAGAGATATAATATGGCGAACAATACTGCTTATTTGAAATGCTATTGAACCAAATAATGATGTTGATATGCATCATTATTGATTCAAATATTTCGATATGTTACAACAGTAATTCTCAAGGTGCGCTGGTGAACCTAGAAGATTTCAGGGTGTATCCTATGGTATTCCAGAGAAATATGCGTGCAAATATAAAAATAAATATAATTACTCTTTTTCTCATCAGTTGTTCCATTGAAATGTGTCATGTGTTCCATTGAAAATGTCATTATAAACAACTAACCTAGTTTTTTTTTTCTTCTTTTATTCACCAAATAGCGATAATGCACTAAAGAATGTCACCCGGAAACTAGGATGGCTAATAGAAGAGTTATCTCTATGTGATTTTCAAGTTTAAAAAAATTTCTATTGCAGCCTATGAGACTCTGCCATCTGTAAGTAGTACTCGGTGGAATTAAACATAATTTTCTCTTGGAACTTTCTGAATTCTTATAAAAGAAAAATGCATGTCTATGTGTCTTAACAATGCCTTGAAACTTTTACTATAATTTTCAAGGTCTTATTTATGAGTATTAGAATTTTCTACCTTCACCACAATTAAGTGTAAAAAGAGAGCAAATTAAAACACAACACAAGTTTTTTAACACAATTTTCAAAATTTTTATAAGAATTAAATAATTACTATGCTTGTTTTAAAATTCACCTATATTTCTATATATTATTATTTCTACAAATCTTATTTACAGTAATGGAAAACCAAAGACAAATAAGTAATATAAAAAATAAATATTCTGTGTTGCATATTTTGAAAAAATAATTTTCTTAAATAACTTTCTTTTTTAAATTTTTTAATAGGGAAAAAATAATAAATAAATAATCCAATGTTTCTTCTATTATAATTTTTAGCATATAACCTGTCTTTCTCCCAAAACTACTATAAATACCTTAATAAATTTTTTTAAAATGGCAATTATTTTATATTAATGCATCTTTTAATAATGACATGAAATAAATAAACAAAGCATTATTAATATTATTCAATTTTAAAAAATGAACGATTTTATCTTAAAATTATTTTTAGTACTTAGGGTGAGAATTTTTTTTTTCACATAAAAAACAAACTTTCTGTTTTACATATTTTGAAAAACACAATTTTCTTAAATACATGTTTTCTTTATTTTTTTTTAAATATGAAAACAATTAAATAATCCAATGTTTTTTCTACGACAATTTTTAGCATATAATTTGACTTTCTCCAAAAACTACTATAAATATCCAAATATATTTTTCTTAAAATGGCAATTATTTTATGTTCATACATTTTTTAGTGATGACATATAATCAATAACAATGCATTAGTATTATTAAATTCCAAACAATGAACAATTTTATATTAAAATTATTTTATTACTTTTAGCACTTAAGGTGAGAATTTCTTTCTTTTTTTTGTGTAAATTGTATATGCCCATATTAGATTTAGACCCAGTATAGACATTTTTTTTTAAGTGAAAATTTGAAACACAGTGAGTTATTATTATTGTGTTTATTTTATTCTTACATATAAACTTAGATAATATAATAATGATGATACTCAACGCAAATTGCAAAGAAACATAGAACACTCAAAAGGAAATATAAAAAATACTTAAATATAAATGAATTAAAAGAAAAGAAATCACTAAAAAATATTTATTTTGCAAGTGCGATATTTGTTTCTCCACTTATCATGAGTTCTTAGAATATAATTTAATTATTCTGTAAACTCATACATAAAACAGGCAATATCTCTGTCCTATATTCGCAAGAATATTATTTTAAAATCAAAGTTAATTTTTTCTCATCATTTCGACAGTTCATTTTTGAATGTATGGATGCACACATAATGTATTTTTTAATATAGATCTCACTACTTTAGCCCTTATAAAATAAATATTTTTTCTTAAAGTGCGATACATCTCACGGGCCGGAAAAATATTCAAGGCGGGCAGCGGGTTGGCCATCCCTAAAACAATGAACAATTTTATCGCAAAATTATTTTATTATTTTTAGCACATTGGGTGAGATTTTTTTTTCTTTTTTTCCCTCCTTTTAGATAGCAGAATATACAATACTACAAAAAGTACTTTTTTGTAAGACAATGATAACTTTCACACAGGAACTGTATATATCTCTACAAAAACATCCTCCTCATTGAAAAAACGGAGAAAGTAAATAAAAAAAAGTAAAGAATGTAAACCGAGATAGAAAAAAAAAGAAAGAAAAAGAAGAAAAAAAGGGAATCCACTTTTCCCATTGAGACAAATATTTTTCTCGTAAAACCCACGAAGTTCATACAACCCTAATCTCATTCATTGGCCCTAAAACTCTTGAGATTCCAACTTTTTTTTCTCTCTCTTCTCTCTCCCCTCCCCGAGTACCAAGGGGCGTGGTCACAGTTAAAGGTCACTCCTTGAGAATTTTCCATTCATTACTTTTCCCGCCATTTTACTCAACAGGGTTGCAACGAAGTTTCCCCGCGAAAAACCGTGGGACAACAACGCGAGTAACCAATTTTTTTTTATTTATTCTGCTTGCCCCTGAATTTGTTTTTACCTCTTTTTTTTTCCAAGGGGGAAGAGTTTTTCCCGCAAGGAAGGAATGCAAATTTTTAGGATCAAAAGTGGTAGGTCAAATACGAAAGTCGATATGTTTCATTTATACGGTTAATAAATAAAAGAAATTTTGTCTGAAAGGAATCAATGAAGTTGTCAGTGAAATGTTTTGAATCATTTTTGATTTTCAAATATATTTTCGATTCGGTGTTTTAGTGTTTACTGTTTTTAGAATAGTGTAATTCTAATTTTGCTAACAATTTGAATTAGCCTAAAGGAAAGTCCGGTCCTCTCTGTATCTGAAGGTGGATTTCTACAAGATACTTTGTGTAATACTTAGTCGTAAATTTAATCAAAGATTACAATTTAGTCACCAGATTTTTTGTCAGGTTTTTTGTTGTTGTTGTGAAAGGTATTGTGGGTATAGTTCCATTGGGTCAACGAGGAATGTATGACTCCTCAAAATTTCATCTCTGAAAGGTGCTCATTCAAAAGTAAGGGTACAAATACATTGGACACAAAGATGAGTATACGATTTCTCCAAATTTCTCCAACTTCTCTTTCTTACGATTTTTCCAACAATTTCTCCAGTCTACGATTCTACCAATCCGTAGGTGTTCATTCAGAAGTGTGGGTACAGTTTTATTGGAATCAAAGAGGAGTATACGACTCCTCCAAATTCCATTCCTGATCGGTGTTCATTCAAAAGAGCGGGTTCAGTTTCATTAGGCTTTAAGAGAAGTACACGATCTCTTCAATTTCATTCCTTGTCGGAGCCTCATTAAAAAATGGGGATATACTTCACTGGGCTTAAACAGGAGCATACAAAACCTCTAAATTCTATCTATAATTTGTATTCATTCAAAAGATCTGGTACAATTTCATTCTGCTCAAGGAGGATTATATGACCTCTCCAAACTCCATCCCTCATTGGTGTTCATTCAAACGTGCGAGTACAATTTCATTCTGCTCAAAAAAGTTTATACAAGTCCCTTCCAAATTCCATCCGTCGTCAGGATTCATTCAAAAGTGCTGGTATTGTTTCATTGTGCTCAAAGAGTATACGACCTCTTGAAATTCCATCTATCGTCGGAATTCATTCAAAAGTGCTGGTATAGTTTCATTGTGTTCAAAGAGTATATGACCTCTTGAAATTCCATCCCTCGTCGGAATTCATTCAAAAGTGCGGGGATAGTTTCATTGTGTTCAAAGAGTATACGACCTCTTCAAAATCCATCCCTCGTCGGAATTCATGCAAAAGTGCGGGGATAGTTTCATTGTGCTCAAAGAGTATACGACCTCTTGAAATTCCATCTCTCGTCGGAATTCATTCAAAAGTGCGGGGATAGTTTCATTGTGTTCAAAGAGTATACGACCTCTTGAAATTCCATCCCTCGTCGGAATTCATGCAAAAGTGCGGGGATAGTTTCATTGTGCTCAAAGAGTATACGACCTCTTGAAATTCCATCTCTCGTCGGAATTCATTCAAAAGTGCGGGGATAGTTTCATTGTGTTCAAAAGAGTATACGACCTCTTGAAATTCCATCCCTCGTCGGAATTCATGCAAAAGTGCGGGGATAGTTTCATTGTGCTCAAAGTGTATACGACCTCTTCAAAATCCATCCCTCGTCGGAATTCATGCAAAAGTGCGGGGATAGTTTCATTGTGCTCAAAGAGTATACGACCTCTTGAAATTCCATCTCTCGTCGGAATTCATTCAAAAGTGCGGGGATAGTTTCATTGTGTTCAAAGAGTATACGACCTCTTGAAATTCCATCCCTCGTCGGAATTCATGCAAAAGTGCGGGGATAGTTTCATTGTGCTCAAAGAGTATACGACCTCTTGAAATTCGATCCCTCGTCGGAATTCATTCGAAAGTGCGGGGATAGTTTCATTGTGTTCAAAGAGTATACGACCTCTTCAAAATCCATGCCTCGTCGGAATTCATGCAAAAGTGCGGGGATAGTTTCATTGTGCTCAAAGAGTATACTACCTCTTGAAATTCCATCCCTCGTCGGAATTCATGAAAAAGTGCGGGGATAGTTTCATTGTGTTCAAAGAGTATACGACCTCTTCAAAATCCATCTGTCGTCGGTATTCATGCAAAAGTGCGGGTATAGTTTGAATGGACTTAAACAGGAGTATACGACCCTTACAAATTTCAACCCTGATTGTTATTCATTCAAAACTGTGGGTTTCATTGTCTTCTATACTGCAATATTACACTGAAGTGACAAAAGTCATGGGATAGCAATATGCAAATTTTCAGATGGCAGTAGCATCGCGTAGAACAGGTATAAATGCGCAGTGCTTTCGCAGAGCTTTCATTTCTGTTCAAGTTATTCATGTGAAGAGGTTTTGACGTGATGATGACCGCACGACGGGAATTAACAGACTTTGAACGCGGAATGTTAGTTGGAGCTAGACGCATGGGTCATGCCATTTCGGAAATCGTTAGGGAATTCAACATTCCCAGACCCACTGTGACAAGAGTGTGCCGAGAGTATGAAATTTCAGGCATAACATCCCACCATGGACAGCGCAGTGGTCGACCGCCTGCACTTAACGACCGAGACCGGCGACGTCTGCAAAGAGTCGTAAATTCTAACAGACAAGCAACACTGCGTCAAATAACCGCAGAAATCAATGTGGGACGTACAAGGGACTCGTCTGTTAGAACTGTGCGGAGAAATTTGGCTTTCTTGGGCTATTCCAGCAGAAGACCGACTCGAGTGCCTTTACTGACAGAACGACATCGCTTGCAGCGACTCTCGTGGGCACGTGAGCATATCGGTTGGTCCCTAGATGAATGGAAAACCGTGGCCTGGTCCGATGAGTCACGATTTCAGTTGGTAAGAGCTGATGGTAGGGTTCGAGTGTGGCGCAGACCCCACGAAGCCATGGACCCAAACTGTCAGCAAGGCACTGTTAAAGCTGGTGGTGGCTCCGTAATGGTGTGGGCTGTTTTTTCATGGCATGGACTTGGTCCTCTGGTGCAACTGGACCGAACATTGACTGGAAATGCTTATGTTCAGCTACTTGGAGATCACTTGCAGCCATTCATGGACTTCATGTACCCAAACAACGATGGGCTTTTTATGGATGACAATGCGCCATGTCACCGGGCCACAACTGTTCGCGATTGGTTTGAAGAACATTCTGGACAATTCCAACGAATGATCTGGCCACCTAGATCGCCCGACATGAATCCCATCGAGCATTTATGGGACATCATCGATAGGTCTGTTCGTGCCCAAAATCCTGCACCATCAACGCTTTCACAATTATGGACGTCTATCGAGACAGCATGGCTCAATATTCCTGCAGAAGACTTCCAACGACTTGTTGAGTCCATGCCACGTCGAGTTGCTGCACTTCGCCGGGCGAAAGGAGGGCCGACACGATATTAAGAGGTATCCCATGACTTTTGTCACTTCAGTGTATAAAGTTGTAAAACATACTTTGTTATGGGAAAACTATCTTTATAGATATGAATCATTGAATTTGTTATCACACATTCTTCTAAATACATTACTAAAGATCATATTATATAAAATTATGAAAATCAGTCGGGAGTCTGAATAAAAAATTCGACTCAGGAGTCGGAAATCTTTCGGTCAACTCCTTATCCCTGGTTAAGAGACCTTTCTCAGCACTAGGGCTTATAAAAAGCTATCTTGGATCCACAACGAAAAAGATAATAAAGAAGGTATTCCATCAATAAGATTTAATATATTACAATTATAACATCTTTATGCTTAAAAGTTGTACTTTTATTTATCTTAATCTATTCTATAATACTTTGGTACCTGATAATTTATTTTTATTTTTATAGTAAATATATGTTATTGTTGTAAGCAAAGTTATAGCACAAAAATATCATATTAGTTAGTGCAAACACAGTGTAACGCTTTAATGTTACAAAACATACACTCAAGAGCCAAAATATTATGACCACCTGTCACCTTTCACTTACTTCTGTGTGTGTTCCCATCACACACAGAAGTAAGTGAAAGAATGATTCTTCAGACTCTCCAGCAGCAGTTAAATATCACTTCCACCTGATCACGTGGCTTCCACGTCATCCAGGCGAGTTCATTGCAAAATGTAGGGGTGGTCATAATGTTTTGGCTCTTGAGTGTATTTTGTTATGAAAACACTGTTTTTAAAGATATAGGAATTCAATAAAAGTCACCGAATTTATTTAATATATTCTACAAAATCCATTTTTAAAGATAGTTGTACATATATGACGGAAAAAAGTCAGCAGCCGGTATAAAAAAATCCGGCTCATTATATAAATATATTTGAAGAAGGGGGAAACGGTATGGCATCAAAAAAAGTTCCACCGATTTTTCCTATCCAGTTTGGTATGACCTTGTTGTGGTGGATGGGCTTTCTACTAACAGTGTTCACAACTGTTGAATGACTTGGAAGTCCTTTTTTCCGTCAAAAAGCCGAAACTCAAGCCCATTGAACACTACAGTTGGTTTAACGTGCAACTCATGCCAAATAAGTTGTCATTTCGATTCAAAATATAGGCAGCCGAATTCACTTTCTTTATGCCGCTTACAACGTCATCTATTAATACACTTTGAAATTTACTTTTGATGCCGTACCAATTTCCCGTTCTTCATTACAAATTTGAACTCATTGTGATGAATGTTTCTTTTTTTACGGCATTATATATATATATATATATATATATATATATATATCATGAGTCGTTATAAAAAATCCGACTTATCATATATAAATCCGTCGGAAAGTTTTTGACCGTCTTCCATGCAGTTTTAGTAAATAAATTAAAAAACGCATACACTTATTTTAATTCAATAAATAAGCAAGCTTAATAAATTATTTTTAACACTTCTACCACTTTGATTATTTTGACCTAGAAAGGATAATACTTCCTTGTGTACAAACAAAACATAATAAACACTCAAAAAAAAAAAAAAAAAAAAAAAAAAAAAAAAAAAAAAAATCCAGCTGTCTAAAATAGCCACGCCACCATTCTTTTCTGTGAGAAGATAAAAGCCGCTATAATGTTTATAATATTCGGTTACTATTTCGCCTATATAAATAAATCATCAAGCAAGATAATCTCTTCAAAGTGTGTTGGCACGGTAACAATTGCCCACCATTACGAGAATAGTTTGCATTGATTTATAGCTGCATGCTTTTCGTTTTTCTCTTTTTAACCTTGGGGAAATATTTGATGCTTTGTGTTTTGTTGGGAAAATAAAAGATACAATGTTTGGTAAACTTGTTTTTCTTTTTTTATTATGCGTTTGTGAAATCGAATAATAATAAATGGCCACCATTATAATTAAGCAAAGTGCCATTATTCCAACACGAATTCAGCAAAACGAATTATTATTTTATCACATATTATACTGCTACAATAAACTTTTGTGAGCTGGATTTGAAGAATGCCATTATAAGCATAGTCATTATATTTAGTTTGTTCCATTTAATTTGGTCAATGATACAACTTTAGGCAATAGCAGTTCGCTAGAAAGCTGTTGTTAATAATTTTAAAGAATTTACATCAGTTGAAAATGAGATCAAAGACATAACACAAAATGCAAAAAAACAATTAAATCACAAAGATTTTCAAGAAGAATGATTCAATGAATTAAAAGAACAGATTAAATTCAGATTAAAATTTTTTAAATAATGCTTTCATGTAAATTTTTTTATTGATGCTATTGTTAGATTAGGCTATAAAAAAATTGAAATGAGTATTTTTTGTTAAAATTTTTATATTGTCATATTTAATTATATATTAAAAATTTTATATTTCTTTACTTTATCCGAACACTTTTAAAACGGCCAGATGTCTACTAGCGCTCTAAACATTGGTACCATGGTCTTCAGGTTAGAATCTTTACGGCGGCATGGATGTTTGTGAGTGGTTCGGAATTCACGTTAAAATGTAGGTCCCAATCTAATTAGCCTAAAGTGTGCAAAAAAAAAAAAAAAAAAGGTCCGTAGAGCGACAAAACCAAACAAACCTAGGAAGTATGAGGTTTGTGGGCTACAATTAGGATATCCAACAATTATCCTCATCCTTGATAATTAGGATATTCAACTATATACCTTTTGGAACTAGAACTAGGGCCAGGTGCAAGTTGAGAAGGACAGTTTGTATTTCAGGCATGGCAGGCAGATTTTAAAGTTTTAAGGCTTACTAACTAGAAAACTGTCGCAAAGCAGAGATTGGAGTGGATGGGGGTTCTTGGAAAGGCCTTGGCCTACCATAGGCTGTCGAGTAAATAGAAGAATATGTGATCTAAAAGAATATGTGAAACATACCACACTGACTTGCATAAACTTTTTGGAACTAGAACTAGGAATAGGGCTAGGCCCATGTAGAGATGTACCTATTGTGTTGAGGCAGATTTTAAATTTTAAGAGTTATTAACTGGAAAACTGTTGCAAAGCAGAGATTGGAATGGAAGAAGGTTCTAAGGAAGGCCTTGGTGAATAGAAGAAGAAGAAACATTTCCAACTAAAAGAATATGTGAAACATACCACATTCACATCTTCATATTATATTGGATAAATTGTAGATATATATCCATCCTAGCACGCAATGAGCTAAAAGAAATGCAATTCTAAAGTATGATTTCTGTTTGAGGGCTTTTTATGTGAAGAACTAACGCTTCACAATTTTATATCCAGATGGCCAATTCCACAAACTACTACTTACACACGGTGGAGTCTCGGAGGAAATTTTTGTAATGTTGAAGATCATATAGACGCTAGCACTCCTAGTAACCAACAGTGCAAGTTACAGTTCTTAGTTTCTCGGAAACTTTCTTTGAAGTATGATTTCTGTTAGGGGACTTTTTATGTGAAAAATTAAAGCGAATGTGTACTAATGCTTCATAATTTTATATCCAGATGATCAACTCCAGAGACTACTACTTTTCCTCTGAAACAAGGTGGAATTTCAGAGGAAATGTTTTTTAACATTGAAAATCACATAGACGCTAGCGTGGTCAACCATGGAAGTTACAGCTCCTAGTTTCTCGGAAACTTTCTTTGAAGTATGATTTCTGTTAGGGGACTTTTTATGTGAAAAATTAAAGCGAATGTGTACTAATGCTTCATAATTTTATATCCAGATGATCAACTCCAGAGACTACTACTTTTCCTCTGAAACAAGGTGGAATTTCAGAGGAAATGTTTTAACATTGAAAATCACATAGACGCTAGCGTGGTCAACCATGGAAGTTACAGCTCCTAGTTTCTCGGAAACTTTCTTTGAAGTATGATTTCTGTTAGGGGACTTTTTATGTGAAAAATTAAAGCGAATGTGTACTAATGCTTCATAATTTTATATCCAGATGATCAACTCCAGAGACTACTACTTTTCCTCTGAAACAAGGTGGAATTTCAGAGGAAATGTTTTTAACATTGAAAATCACATAGACGCTAGCGTGGTCAACCATGGAAGTTACAGCTCCTAGTTTCTCGGAAACTTTCTTTGAAGTATGATTTCTGTTAGGGGACTTTTTATGTGAAAAATTAAAGCGAATGTGTACTAATGCTTCATAATTTTATATCCAGATGATCAACTCCAGAGACTACTACTTTTCCTCTGAAACAAGGTGGAATTTCAGAGGAAATGTTTTTTAACATTGAAAATCACATAGACGCTAGCGTGGTCAACCATGGAAGTTACAGCTCCTAGTTTCTCGGAAACTTTCTTTGCAGCATGATTTCTGTTTGGGAACTTTTTATATGAAGAAAGAAGACAAAAAGCCACCAGAAAGTTTAATTGTTTATAATAGCTGCCTCAGAATGGGAAAACCGGTAACAAAAAGAGTAACTACAGCTATTTTTATATCTAGAGATACATTTTATGGAATACCCCAGGGCCCACCTGGAAATCTTTTATGGGGCACCAGTACACCCTGGAGAACGATTGGTGTAGGGTATTAGTAGTTCCTCTCGGTTGAAGTTGAATTTGCCGCTCTGGTTGTGAATGAACTAAGGTGATTGTGTTCGGCAATCGTAAATAATAGCACACTTTTAGTAAGGCAATATGACAGGGAGAAAGAAAAATTAAACTATAAAGCCACTCTGAAACATAATAGATCATCAGTTATCGATTAGCTTCTAACGATTAGTGCAGAAATTATTTCGTTCATTACTTGGAAAATCAGGAAGTATAATTATGGAAAATTAAAATTATTAGTACTGTACGGAAGTGGGAGTTACCATTATTTTGGTTAAAACGTAACTGATGCGTTAATCAAAGATATCAGGTAAATCACATCTGGATTTGGTTTGGTTTGTTGCTCTACGGTCATTTTGTGCATTTTATCACATTTTAGGCTAATTAGACCGGGACCAACAATTTAATGTGGACTCCGAACCACCAGCAAACATCCAACAAACAAACTCTAACAAACGTTAGGATTGGAACTTGAAGTCTATGGTACCAATGGCCAGAGCGCTAACCATTTGGCCATCAGACGCCATTATCTAAACAAACTCCATAGAAAATGCGTAGTAAATTTTTTAATATAATCAATTTTAAGAATCTCCTTATCGGATGCAAATCACGGTTCAATTTTTGGCATTCACCATCTACAGCAATTAATTTGTAATCCCTCAATTATCTATACAGATTGATGGCTGTTTTTCGAGACATAGATAAAGAGTGATCTGAATGTAAAACAGCGAGAGTTTGCTTAGTCATAGAAATCAATTCCCAATCATTTATCTAGATACCTAAATAAATCAATTCCAAAAACAAATACTAGTTTTATGTCGTACCAACGGCCAGAGCACTAACCAGTTGGCCATCAGACCACCATCATTTAGACAAACTCCATCGAAAAGTGTGTGGTAAATTTTTTAATATAATCAATTCTAAGAATCATCTTACTGAGTACAAATCAAGGTTAAATTTTTGACATTCAGCATCTAGTGCCATTAATTTGTAATCCATCAATTATCTATATAGATTGATGGGTATATTTTGAGAGACAGATAAAGAATGATCTGAATGTAAAACAGCGAGAGTTTGCTTAGTCATAGAAATCAATTCCCAATCATTTATCTAGATACCTAAATAAATCAATTCCAAAAACAAATACTAGTTTTATGTCGTACCAACGGCCAGAGCACTAACCAGTTGGCCATCAGACCACCATCATTTAGACAAACTCCATCGAAAAGTGTGTGGTAAATTTTTTAATATAATCAATTCTAAGAATCATCTTACTGAGTACAAATCAAGGTTAAATTTTTGACATTCAGCATCTAGTGCCATTAATTTGTAATCCATCAATTATCTATATAGATTGATGGGTATATTTTGAGAGACAGATAAAGAATGATCTGAATGTAAAACAGCGAGAGTTTGCTTAGTCATAGAAATCAATTCCTAATCCTCCATCCAGATGCCTAGATCCCTCCACCAAGATAAATTAATTCCAAAAACAAATACTAGTATTAGGAACTAACGGCCAGTTGACCATCATCTAGAAAGAAGTGTATAGTATATTTTTTAATATAATCACTTCTAAGTATCACTTTATTGGGTTAAATTTTTGTTTTTACATAACATGGTTAAATTGTTTACAACCATCTAGTGCAATTAATTTGTGTTCCATCATTATCTATGTAGATTGATGGTTATATTTCGACAGATAAATAATAATCTGAATGTAAAACGGAGAGAGAGTTAAAATCAATTCCCATCATTCATCCAATGACTCCACCACTCTGATCCCCAAAACAAATACTAATTTCAGAAACTAACAATTTAAACGATTGATAATTTAAACTGAGACGGAAAGAACAAATTATACCAAACATTCCTCAATAATCGCTTCTATCAAATCCAAAACTTACCACTAACCACAATAATTCTACTAGATTTATCAGAAATCAGTCCAACTGAACTCAGTCCTCTAATAACATTGTACTTGTCATCTGAGTATGCAACGCAATCCATCACTCAAGAATTCATATTCTCTTTTTTTGTCTCTCTCTCTACGTGCGGCATACCGTAGGCAAGACAGACATTTGCAGCTCGCCTTCCTTCAGCGGTGGCATGTCGCTGCCCTTGGCCTTATGCAAATGACAGGAGTATCACGTTTGCCCGCCACACAGATGCACGACCGTCTCAAGTTCAGACGCATGTGTGTTGGTAAACACAAAGGAAGAATCTCACCATTGTTCAACGAAGACTTAACAAATACGAATGGGTCCAAGAAGTAAAATAAGTATCTCTTATCAGTGTAAATGAATTTTCTTTGAACGAATGAATTTTTTTAAAAAGTTGTCAAGACGTTTATGTTCGATCAAGACTGTTCAAATCACAAATAGTACAGTATACTTATGCTTACAGGTCGAGAATTTGTAGAATTTTTTTTTTCTAAAGCAAAATTATGGTGTCCATTTCTTTATACGGATTCGGGCACAAGAATATTAATAGCCAAATATCACGTTTTTATTTCGTTGTTTTATATTTCTTAAATTGGGGCCTGAATGGCCGAGTGGCTAACGCTCTGTACCACAGGTATCGGGTTCGAGTCCCGGCGGTGCCATGGATGTTTGCAGTGATTCGGAATCCACTTTAAACCGTAGGTCCCGGTCCTAACAGGATCGTAGACCGTTGGCTTATCTTCAAGTTACACGAGCCTAAGAAAAATCTGATGTTGGCTAATTGTGGGCCCAGCTAACGGAAAAGTACCAATGCGTTTTAAGCAAACGTGATCACCTGTAATTTTGAAATGTGTCCTGTAAAGCGACGGTGTGTTGCGCACTACGCGTGTGGAGCACAGGCCTTTCCGGAGTGATGTAAAAGGACAATACGAAAGAAGCTAATCGTTCTAACACGAGGGCGTCTCCGTCTGACCGCCAGAAACAAGCCCCGTTATATCTCCATGTGAGTCGAAATGCACATCGAAAATGGCAACCGCGAAAAATCTCTTTCATGTGCGGAAAAAACTGACTCTGGCCGGATCGGAGCTGAAACACTTGACTCTCTCCAAGGAATTCTACACTGAGGCAAACAGGTTTCGGGTTCGAGTCCCGGCGGTGCCATGGATGTTTGCAGTGGTTCAGAATCCTCTTTAAGCCGTGGGTCCCGGTCTAACAAGATCGTAGAGCGTTGCGGGGGCATTGTTACTCCGTGTCCGTGGCTTGTCTTCAAGTTACACGCGCCCCCCGGGTAGTGCAATGTGAGTAACCTCGGTGCAGCGCTTGCCTTAAGGCATCCAAGACCAAGCTGTTTAAGTCAAGCTGTCAAACCTTCTGGTGTTTCATTTGACACTATTTAATTGGAAAATATTCCTCCCGTTTTACCGTCTTGGCAACATTTGCTCTCTCATGGCAGCATGTTAAAACGTTACAGGATCCCGCCTTTTCGACTTATACACGGATTTTGAACGCACTCTCGTCTTATACACGAATTGGCTTATATTCGGAAATATACTGTAATAATGATTCAAATTATTCCATTTAAAAAAAAGGGCGCTTTTCAGTGTATATTGCCTAATACAGGAATACTTTATTTCCAATCAATTTATTTCTTGCGTTCCTCATCAACATAGGCAACCTTTTGGAAAATGCTTTGATTTTAATGAAAGATTTTCATACTTTGACGACAGATTAAATTAGAACGTACGATCCAGCCTTAGAGCAATAAAAAATAAATAAATATTTAAATATTAACATTACAGTTGTTCAGTATAGTTCACAGTTACAGTTGCGAGCGACCAGCACCCTACATAAGTGTTATATATACATAAGTGTCATATTCATCCCTGATTTACCATTACATTATCGTTATGTATAATTACATTACATAACATCATCAACTCATCCTGTTGTGAAGAAAAAACGTTTTTCAATCAAGACAAAAATCGCAAAAAAATTTTATGTCACGAACTTGATGAGTACATTTATTAACGAAGACAGATGTCTACAAATGCAAAATTCTAAACGTTGATGGTATTACAATGCAAATGTGATGGTAGTATCAATATTTACATTGCAATGTAAACTTTTTTACCATCAACATTTACATTGCAATGTAAACTTTTTTACCATCAACATTTACATTGCAATGTAAATGTTTATGGTATTGCGATGTAACTATGATAGTATTGTAAATGCTGATGGTATTGCAATGTAAATATGATAGTATTGTAAATGTTGACGGTATTGCAATGCAAATGTGATGGTATTGTAAATGTTGATGATATTGTAATATAAATGTGATACTATTGTAAATGTTGATGATATTGCAATATAAATGTGATGGTATTGTAAATGTTGATGATACAACGACTGATACGAAAAGCCTTGGTCCACCCTAGACTGTCAAGAACGATGATGATAATAATTGCAATAATAATTGCGCAAATCGCATAAAAGCTCTGAAATTAAATTTTAATTTTATAATAATTTTTGTATTGTTATCTTGAAGAAATTATTTATTAAAAGGCATTACAAAATCATTAGAATTTTTTTTTTTTTTTTGGCGGGTAGAATGGGTGCCAATAATTATTTTATATAAGGACTCTAGTGGCAGGAAAAATCTCTTATTGCTATGGTTCATTCGTTATTGATTCTAAACTATTGATTGATAAGAAATAGAATATACCACGCAATCAAATACCAGATGGGGTATATTGTAGGCGAATCGCAAAGAGATGTAACACCATATGTTACGTTACAATAAGGAAATATCAATCACTTGCAAAACTTGCAATGGGCTCAATGGAGGATTGTTCCGATTGAGGAGTAGATTTTTTTTCTTTTATCTTTGCAAAACGGAAACGGAAAGTTCATTAAAAAAATGCAATGCATTTTAAAAGAGATTGATGAGCAGCAAACACACAGAAAAAAATGGGCACCGTTTTGCCGATTCATTCAATTTTCACATATAAGAAACAAGAGTTGTTTGGTTGAGTGAAATAACTCGTTAGTAAGATGTAGAGTATCAACACATGGAAGTTTTTCTTATAAGGTCGTGTAAAAAAAATAAACCCAGATTTGCGTGGTGAGATAGATATACATACAATGATATTTTTGGATACGTGCACTTTCGGAATAATTCCAACTTAATATGCTTCTTGATCGTACGCGAAACATTTTATTCGGCATACGCCCAAGAATAAATCCAACTTGATATATGTACTGAGTGTGCGCTGAAAATATTACTTAGTATACGTCCGCTTTGGAATAAGTCCAACTTTATATACGTCCTGACTGTACACGAAAAAGTCATTTGGTATACATCTGTTTGGATCAAGTCTAACTTGATATACATTCTGATAGTAAGCGAAAAGTATTGTTTGTCAAAATCTTTACTAAATGATGTCAAAAGCATTGCTGAGAGGTACCACGCCAATAAAGCCTAAATAAAATCGAAATAGCATTATTTGGAATGAGCAGGCAATGTCTCATTTCGGGAACATCCGGAGGGTAAGTTAGAAGCAAATTTGGGACAGATGTTTAGTAAAGCCAAATATGATCCTCAGATCATGGCCAAGCATGGAAAAGAGACAGAAAGGAGAAAGTTATATTTGGCAAATTTTTATTCATAGATGTATTTCATCTAATTGCTTATGTACTTATGTTTTTTAGAATTAAGTTTTTAAATCGTTTTATACAACTCCATTTATTTCTTATGGTAAACACTCATTTGGTATATGTCCAGTTTGGTGTAAGTCCAAAGATTCAGAGTAGATTAAAAATGTATACAGAAGTACCGCTGTATTTTTGAAGGAAGGAAAAGAAAATAAATTTTTAGTTGATTTATTTATTTGCTTTTTATAAAAAATAATGAGCGTTTAGTATTCATGACTGTAGAAAAAATGTAGTTCAATTGGTTTGAGTTTTTGTATTGATAACTCCAGAGTCATCCTTGCCAGATTAACATTTTGTGCCCAACACAATTTAAAGTTGTATGTATGTAGCTAGAACATACATCTGAATTGAGAAAATACAGATAAATATGCTGATTTCAATTTTGAAATCATAAAAACAGGAAGAAAAAAATAAGGATGAAGAACTTTTTGATATCAATACGGAAAAGTGAAATATAAAATATGTACATCATGTTATCACCCAAGTCCATGTCAACAACGCCAATTGTCTATCCAAATTCTCGCCAAGCTGATAAAACTATGATATACATCATAGTGCTTAGACGATATATTGCTCTATTCATAATTTTTATTAATGTTAAATAAAATGCCCTCTTCTGGTTCCTGTAATTTCCCATCAAATAAAAAAAAAAAAAAAAAAGGTGTTTCCCTCCAAAATTTGTCTGTTCTGAAAACCGTGAAAATCTGTTTAATGTATAATTGTTACTTCATTCCTATATGCAAATTTAGTAATGCAACCATACTACCTCCTATACACTGTCAAGAATGACCCCTGTGGCGTTCAGGAGAAACGGTCAGTAGACCTCGAGACTCTCACCCGATAAGAAGTACAACGCGACCCGGGCTCTCATTGAGAAACGCTTAGTTTGTAGTGTCTCATCTTGAGAGAAAATATATTTAGTGCATTAGTTGGCCTACAGTCACTCACCAGGAGATGAAGCATATTTCGCGCACTTTGCGCGTAGCCGAGTATCGGATTTTCGACTGAGAAGTGAAGTCCTTTTACGAATCTATAAATATCTATTTTTAAATAACGTATGTCTCTACGTCTAACGTATGTGTGTGTGTGTGGTGTTTGTGCGCGTGTCAATAAAATTGAGAGTTCTCCAACCTGTGCCTCAAGTATCTCAATCCAACCACACCCATCTACAATCTGGTTGCAATAGTAATAAATAGTAATTGAATTGCTCAATAATATACTAGTTTAATTAGCAATTTAATAATTAAAACATTGTTACGTAAACAGCAGTTTAGCCTTGATGAATTTAATCATTATTTGGCATTTCTATTTTTTAAATCAAGGAATAACATAAAATCGAATACGATTGCGTCAGAAAAATGTATCGAAAAAGATAGTTAATCAAAAAAAATATAGAAATCTCATTACAGTTTGAAATAAATGGAAACACTATTATTGACTGGAAATATATTCAAGATTGGAAATATATACAATGAAATGTCAGACAATTAAAATAATCTAAAATAAATGGGTTAGAAAAACCGGTAGTTAAACATCAAAAAATGCACATAAGAATTAGTTTTCAACTGAAAAAAAATGCCAGTGGTTTTTCAGAGTATAATGTCATGCACTTTATAAAAATCATAAATTTTTAAATATTAGCTTTAACAATGGTGGTCTAATTGACAACTACTAAACCATTTGTTAATCAATAAACAAAATAAAAATTTCACAAGAAGTATTTTGCGAAATTTAATTAAATGTTTCTTTTTAGCAATTTAAATAAGTCATTGCCAGCATATATTACTTATAAAGAAATTTAATTAAAATTTTAATCTGTCATACAAATTAAATTTTTTTTTTAACTTTACAATGCATATTTTTTAAATTTCTACGAGGTTAAAAAATTTAAGTGATTAAAAATAATAATTAGAAATGAAAAGATATAAAATATCCAAATAAACAACTGGTAACGAAAAATAAAGCTCCTTATAAAATCAGGTATTAGTAATACTATAAACGAATCCAAAACTCTTTGTGTTTAATTTTATGAGCGGTCATAAATTACCCCACATTATCAATATTTGGTTTAAAAAGCACACTCAAAATACTTTTATAAAAATAACTTTTAGTTTTTCAAAATTCTAGGAATTAATGTGTCGTCTCTAATTCTCAGTGTCTTGCAGTGCGGGATGGACATCCCTTGCGTAGTCTACTCTTGGATGGAGGGGAAGTGGCAGCTTCTGTTGTGATGGAGCACCAGCAGGTAGAGGTCTGACTTGCCTCTGCGTCGCTGAAGAAGGAGGGCAGTGCCTTCCGGGAGGATTTTTAGGTGAAACTACCCCTACGCATTTGAGAATCATATGACAAAAATCCCCGGAAAACTCCCACTAGGTAGTCCTTCTCACCAAGGAAGATGCTAAACGTACCAAACGCCATCGAGGCTCTTCATGTTTTAAAAGAATGTCTACAACAATACCACCAGCGGAATGTACCTAAGTCCTAATGCTCATCAGTGGCGCACATTGCCAGTGAGCCCCGAATTGGGCATAATTAATGTTAAAATTATATGTTAAGGTGGGCATTCAATTATATCCTTTATTACTACAACCAATAAAAAAGACATTTGTTACATTTTTGCAGCAGATCAGGCAGGAATCGATATAAGAAATCCCACTCAGATTCAGAAAACCTTTGGCCGACTGCCTATCGCTGGTTGAGAGACTTTTCGGAGCACTGGGGCTTATAAAAAGCAGTCTTGGATCCACAGCGCAAAAGATATTATATAAGGTATTCCAGTATAAAGAAAATATAAAATCTAATGTATTACAAATACAGCATCTTTATACTTAAAATATGCAAGTTTCTTTTCCTTATCATCAGCTATTCTATACTTTGGTACCTGTACATTTCTTGTTACTTTTATAGGACTTAGGTTATTTTTGTAAGCATATTTATAGTACAATAATATTATTTAAGTTAGTGCATAGTGCAATTCTTTAAAATTCCAAAAAATATTTTGTTATGAAAAAACTGTTTTTAAAGATATAGGAGCTCAACAAAAGCCATTGACGGACGTTGTTTGGCCAATTCTCGCAAAAGCGACGACACTGGTTTGCTTAAACACTGATAGTATTTAAAAGATAAAGTATACTTAACGTACTTACATACTTAATTGTAAAGATGGTAACGACGACACAGGTTTTAATTTTATTTTGTGTTACGAATGAATGGTGGATTATGTTTATTTAAACATAATCTTTCATTCTTCGATAATATCTTAGCCAGAACTATAAAAACTAGTACAAAATCATAATTCCCAAACCAACCTAAACCTGAATCCAACTTTTCCTTTATCTTTTCAATTTACATTACGTTAAAGTAGCTCTTCAAACACATGGCGGTGGAATGGATGTTTGTTGGTGGTTCGGAAACCACGTCAACTGTAGGTCCCGGTATAATTAGCCTACAGTGTGCACAAAATGACCTAGAGCGACAAACCAAACCAAACCAAACCAAATCTCAAACACACATTACAGGTTAAAAAACTGTTCGTTTCACCAGACTTTTTGTCTGTCTTCCGACATGAGACATATGATAGAGTGTCGTTAAAGCAGAGTCCCTAAAAAGAAAAGGGCCCTCTACGAAAGTTACTAAATAACAAAGATGACAGTGGATTAACATTCATTTCGTTACCTTTCAAATCAAATTAATCATACGATCTGGCACTAAATCCCAAACCAAAACAACCAAAAAACCTGTACATCTAACACACAAACACCAGACATCAGACGCAATTATGTTTCGTCGTCATAATCATAAGGTATAAAAAGCCAGGTGATAAATCCCGTGATCTTTTCAATTCTGTCTGAAATTTTTTTTCCATGTAATCCAGAATGAATTTTCATATAAATGAATAAAAAAACATAAAACTAGTTCATCCAGTTCTTGGGCCACATGACATTCAAATCAAATGCCTTCGAAATCTTCAGGAGACAGCCAAAAGTAAAAAAAAATGCTAACAGCAACAAAACCAGGGGTCACTGGTCCCAGTGAGTCCAGCAAGGCCATGCGACCCGGGTGTACCATTCCCCAAACTGTCCTTGACCCCATCTGCCTGCCAAGGACACTCAGTTGGACACGTGCTCCCCTGGTGCCACGAGATTTGAATATTAATGAAGAACCCTTTAAAGCCTGGAAGGCCGTCACGCAATTGAGTGCTTAAACGCTTTAAAGCGACGATCAGAATGAAAATAAATAAAGATGGAAAGTACGCAGACGGAAGATGGGTTTAGAACCTCCCATTTAGAGAACAATGGAAACTACCAGGAAGATACTACGAATTCTTGACTTGCATATCAGTTACTGTTAGATGCATCGTGACAATTAGCGTCATCGTTTTGTTTGTTGAGAGGTACTGACTTCCACGATGGCCTTCACGGTTATAGTTTTAAATTCACAGCATGGAGTTGGGAAGACAGATCAGTCAAGGAATCTAAAGAAGATTAAATTAGAGGTTTGTTAAGTATGTATTTGGAGCCTGATGGCCGAGTGATTAGCGCTCAGTGCCATAGGTTTCGGGTTCTAATGCACGTGGTGACATGGATGTTTATGGTGTTTTGGAATCTACTTTAAACTGTAGTTCCCGGTCTACATTGGGGCCCAATGCATTGGGTCAAAGCGATATTGCTACCGGTCTCATCTACAGTCTGATGGGCATAGGGCTGACAACCGTATCCCGTAAAAAGAAAACATCTTCTGTCTCGATATCTGCCAATATGCAGAAGGCCTTGAGCCACCATGTGACTGTTGCACCATTGAAGAAGAAGAAAGTATACATTTTCTTTTCTGTATTTGCGTACAATGCGTTTTCTTTTCCTTTTCTCAACACCACACCCACGTACTCTACTAGTTAAAAAAGTGAAGATAGAACATCGGTGGACCTCATGAATACCACGAATAGCCCATCGATGGTTGTTATGGGGAATACAGAGCTGTCCGGGTAGACTTTCAGGAAATGTTCAGCACTTGTAAAATGTATGGGATAAAACGGAAAAGACTCATGCAAACGATGCGAGATGCTTTACATATTGTCACAATCGCCATCGAATCTTCTAATTTCTGAAAGTAGTAACTACAATCAGTTTAGCCTATGAGTTTTAACGTATGCCCTTATCTGCACGCTAACTGTGCAAATGATCACTGGGCTATGAATGGGGTTAAAATGACTTCAGTGTTTGACTTAGGGTTAAAGATTTGAATGGTTTTAGTTTGAATTGTCTCTTCTTCCACATTTGTTGCACAAATTAGAGTTGATATGAGTTATGCTAGATACCAAAGAAAGGAGGCTTAAAACAGATTTTAAAGCAAAAAAAGGTTTTGAATGTATCTAATCAAAAGTGAGAACTCATTTACACGGACAGCTTAATTTAGCTGATCCATAACGAGCGGCTCATTCAAAACAACATATTCAATTTAAATTTTCTTCAGCTTCTTAAATTCAAAACTTCAAAAAGACAGTTTTAACTTATCGAAAATCTTAAATTCAAAGTGAATCGGGACAAAAATTAAATTTAGGGTAAGAAAAATATCACAGAACGAACCAGTTCTTTCTGGTTAGTGAAATTTGCCGGATGTTAAAAAATCAGAAAAGCAGGCGAATTGGTAGTTCTATTTTCTTGGTCCATGTTCCACTTCTTCTTTGCCGGCACAACAGCCCCATGGGAGGCTTAGACTGTCTATCTTCTGCATATCGAGACAGGAGATGTTTTCTTTTTATGGGGTAGGTTTGTCGACCCTACGATCTACAGTCACATTAGGCCGGTTTAAAGTGGATTCCGAATACATGGTGAAATCCCTTCCGAATCCATCAAGTGGATTCCGTGGATACATGGCGCCGTTTGAACTCGAACCCGAAACCTGCGACACTAAGCGCAGGAACGCTAGTCACTCGACCATCAGGTACTCCGTGTTCTACTGCTGCTTTTAATTTGAATTACATTTAGTTCATCGATGCGAAACTTCTGCAAAATCCTGGAAAAATTATCCATCAATCAATACGAAATGGCCGAGATGGAAAATTGATGGCAGAGTGACTAGTGGTCTGGCGCTCGGTACTACAGGTTTCGATTTCGAATCCTGACGGTATCATGGACGTTTGTAGTGGTTCGGAATCCACTTTTAAACCGTAAGTCCCTGTCATATGCTCATAGAGCGTTGTGGGGGTAGTGTTACGCGCGTCCGTAGCCTATCTTCAAGATACACTTCCCCCTGGGTTGTGCTAAATGAGTGCCCCCTGGGTTGTGCTAAATGAGTGCCCCCTGGGTTGTGCGGTGCAGCCCTTGCTTATGGAATAAAAATTAACTGTCTCTGTAATGCCAGCTGCATTAAAACAACAACAATACGAAATGTGGATCTGCTTGACCTTTGGAAGAGTTAACCTTTGCTCTAAACCACATCGACGATAATAATAATAATAACTTTGCTCTTGAATTTTCATTTTTCGATGGAACTCTAAAGATAAATTGATTTCAAACCAGACAGTAAGATCGCAAGTTGCGAAACTTCAGCCAACCAGAGTCTAAAGTGGGAAGGATATGAAGTCTTCTTGCGTTCAGTGACAGTGATCTTAATTTAGATTCCCATCATATATTAAAGTTCTCACGTCTCTGATTATCAGCCAATGAAAATCTTGAGTAGGAAGAAGATCAGACTTCTGATTGGCTGACGTTATCCAACATGCGATCTTAGCATCTGGTTGGAATCCATCTTAAAGTCATATCCATTTATGCACAAGACTAAAAATTGTAGTTCATCTACCTGCAAGCCGCATTCTAGTTAATTTTTCACCTCAACTGACAGACACAAAATCTATGTGTTTTGTCGCCAATTGAAAACATGAATTATTGACGCAGTAGTAGAGAACTTTAGCCTTTGGTGTGAAAATAAAAGCAATTTTAATCTATGATGTGAATACAATTTTAGTCTGGAGTCTTTTGTATTTTATGTGGATGTAGTTATTCAGACATAGTGACGTATATGGCTATAAAATACCACATTATTCGGTAAGATCATATCTTTTTCATTGGCTCAACAACCCCATGGTGGGCCAAGACCATCTACCTATTGGCAGATTTCGAGATAGGAGAATTATTGGGTAGGGGTGGGGGTCTTATTATTGGGTAGGGGCAACACCTGGACACCGGATTCCGGGACTTATGGCAACACCGGGACTCGAAATCTGTGGCACCGAGCGACAGAACGCTAGTCACGCGGCCATCATGCCCCCAAAAGAAATCTTTTGTCTAGAAATCTTCCAGTAGGCAGACGGACTTGGCCCACCATGGGGCTGTTGCGTCACTGATGATGATGATGAATTATAGAAAAGCTCTGGAGCTCGGTGCCCCAGGTTTTGGGTTCTAGTCCGGGCGGTCCCATGGTTGTGAGTATTGGTTTGGAATCCAGTTTAAACTGTAGCTATCAGTATAATATGACTGCTTGGCGTAAGGCTAACAACCCTACCCCTTAAAAAGAAGGCATCTCATGTTTTGAAATCTGGCTGTAGGCAGCCGGCCTTGGACCACCCTGGGGTTGTTGTGCCATAGATGATGATAAATGATAAAAAAAAATTTACTTTTAAACTTATACACTTTTATCACACAAAAATATACTATACAATAAAATTATAATATTTTTTAACATTTCTTTTTACGGGGTAGGGTTAACAGCCTTATGCCCAACACTTGGTAGTCATATTAGACAGGGACCTCACCCAGGGTCCTCCCTATACAATAAAATTATAATATTTTTTTAACATTTCTTTTTACGGGGTAGGGTTAACAGCCTTATGTCCAACGCTTGGTAGTCATATTAGACAGGGACCTCACCCAGGGTCCTCCCTATACAATAAGATTATAATATTTTTTAACATTTCTTTTTTACGGGGTAGGGTTAACAGCCTTATGCCCAACGCTTGGTAGTCATATTAGACAGGGACCTCACCCAGGGTCCTCCCTATACAATAAAAGTATAATATTTTTTTAACATTTCTTTTTACGGGGTAAGGTTAACAGCCTTATGCCCAAAGCTTGGTAGTCATATTAGACAGGGACCTCCAGTTTAAAGTGGATTTCAAACCCACTACGAATTCATGGTACAGAAGGGACTCGAATCCAAAATCTGTGACACAAAGCGCTAGTCGCTTCGTCATCAGTCCCCTTAGACCAGATCTACTTATTGATAAATTGATCTATAATTTAAATGTTGAGTCAAATTTAAATAAATGATCGTTTTTAATGGTTGATAGATACTGTATCAAGATATCAGAATCATTATCAAACAAAACTGAATCAAAATTACTGATACTTATATATGCATTATTTACAGTTAGATGATATGAAAATACTGTAAATATAAATACTATGTTATATTTTACGCACTAAAATACAGTTCTGTTTATTTCAAGATGCTAAATTTGTTTGGTTTTTTTTGAAGACAAAAACAATTTGCATATATTACTGATTATTTGCTTACTAACTACAGCTGTCTCCAAAAAGTAAGACCAATTTTAAATTTTAAATTCTCGGGGCTTATGGAATTTCAATTTTTTTTCCTTTTTAAGTTGCTGGCACTGTCTTTGCACATTTGTGTCAAATTTGACGCCAAAATATTCATTAGTGTTTGAGTTACGCTTGGCTTTGTGAGAAGCTTAAACTGATTCCGGCGATTTTTGAAATGTCTGAATTCATTGAGCAAAGAACTCGCATTCAATTTTGTTTGCGAAACGTATAGAACATTGCAGAAGGCATTCGGTGAGCATTCCTATATCGGAAAGAAATGTTTACAAGTGATAATTCAAAGAAGGCAGAGAACGCGTTGAAGACGACGAGCCCTCTGGTCGACCCTCAACCTCAACAGACGAAGCTCACGTCCAAGATTTGGTGCTTGCTGATGATGTTGGAATTTCAAAAGGATCGGTCCATTCCATTGTGGGACTCAAACTCGTCAAAAACGCGCGTTGGTAGCGAAAACACATTTTTTTAAAGTCAATTCCTACTTAATTAAACCTAATTAATGAATTAATATTTGAAAAAACTGTACTAACATCAAGTGTCATCCACTAAAAGTTAAAAAAAAACGTATTTGAACTTGAGTGAATGCATAAAAAGTATCTTATTAACGATTGAAAATTTGAAAAAGATATATATAGGGAGAGTGTGAGCTAATAGAAGGAATTGAAAGAAACATTAGATGTAAAAATATTCAAGTAACTATAAAAATATTATAGTCCGCCAATTTTTGATTGAAATGTTAACTAGTAAATATAATTTATTTATTCGTTAGAGGATATACTCATTTAAATTGGTATAAAATATGCCACTAATTATAATAATTGTAGCTAATCAATAATAGCGCATTGGTTTAAATATATAATTGTCCCAACAATTGTAACAATGAGCATAAAAACATTTTTTTTAAAAAACAATAATGCATCTCACTGTTACCATAAGTATGGATTGTTGAAAACTATTCACTGTTGCAGTGCAAGAATGAAAATAAATCAGAATGTGGTTTACATTGCTTGATATTGGTGAGTAATTTTATGATTACATTTTTGACTTCTTTCATAAGTTAAAAAAATATGGATTTTCACGTTAAAACGTTACTTTCTTGGGTGGGTGTTTTCATTTGTTTCCTCCTTCCATCCCTCAGTTTTCGGTTAAAATCTAGGATCCTGTACCCTTTGTGCCAAACACATCGCCAAGTTGCCAAGTCGGTAAGTAAGCATAGAAATGAATGGGCCAGGTAGTTTGCGCGGTAAAATGATATTACGCCAAAATCCTTTACTGTATTGCCAAATCGCCAAGTAAACAGACAAAAAGATTGCCTAAGTTCGGTGTCATTGTAAAGTGCTATTTCGCCAAAATTTATAGCCAAACAGTGCTTTTGCGCCAACATTAGCAACCAAATAGCTATTACGTCAAAGTTTATTCCTGAAAAGGCTTTGAAGCCAAAGTTTATCGCTTTAACGCCAAATATTATCACTATCTTTTATCGCCAACATTTATCGCTTTATAGCCATTTTTCACTAAGCAAATTTTGTTATATAACTTCTTGTAAGCCAAAAAATGCTTTATCGCCAATATTTATCGCTTTATAGTCAAATTTTTTCACTAAGTGAATCTTGTTTTTTCAGGCGCTTTTACGCCAAAAGTTGATGCTTTATCGCCAATATTTATCACTTTATAGCCACATTTTTTCACGAAGTGAATCGTGTTTTTTGAGGCGCTTTTACGTCAAAAGTTGATGCTTTATTGCCAATATTTATCACTTTATAGCCACATTTTTTTCACTACGTGAATCTTGTTTTTTGAGGCGCTTTTACTCCAAAAGTTGATGCTTTATCGCCAAATTTTTATCACTAAAATTTTTTATCTCTGGAATACTTTTGCGCCAAATGAAACTGCTTTTACGCCGAAATTTAGCGCTTATTATGCCAAGAAAATTATATCTAAAATGCCTTTACGCCAATTTATATCGCTTTATCGCCAAATTTTTACCATTATTATGTCTACAATTTAATGTTTTCTTTTTACGCCACATATTGCCGCTTTAACGCCAAAATATATCATTATTTTGTCAACATTTTATTCCTCAATTGCTTTCACTCCAAATTAAATCGCTTTATCGCCAAATTATTGTGTGGAATTTTATTTTGCTAAGTCACAAAAAAGTATCGTTTAAACAAAGATAATAATCGCTGTTAATTGATAAATTAAAATTGACATGTTCTTTACGAAGCCGAATTCGAATGATAAATTAATATTAACAAAAGATAAAAAAGAAGAAAAAACTAGAGAATAACTTACCTTTTATTGTGGTATGTCCTTCCACTGTGGTGGAAACAAACATTTTATTCCATCGGTGAAATCATAAATTATTTTGCGGATGTCACATTTGTGATGGCGCCGCCACATGCACTCTGCCAGATAATTATCAAATGTTCCGGACACATTATAAATTATTAAATAATTTATTAATATTAATTTATTTTAATTATTAAAAATTTAAATTGTAACGTTAACTAACGTTCTAAAAAGCTAAAGCTTCAAATATTCCGAGCGAATTCTAATTACGGTTGTCACAAAATCCTAACTAAACGAACATCTTTAAAAAGGAAATTAATTATTTAAGAATAAAATATAAGTTATTAATAAATAAAAAAATCGTTTTTCTTGTTTGTTTCTTACTTTCCTGAGTGGCAACTTCATAAATATTGTTTATGTTCTGAATCAGTGACCGACGTACGTTGTAAGAATAAGTTCGGAATAATCAGTAATTTATTGGAATACTAATTTAAAAGAATCTATATTTCTGTTCTTATTTACTGCAAATAATAATATAATCACAATAACAATAAATAGTCATTATATTGTTTGGAAAATGAAGCTACGAATTCCTCTAATTATAGTATTGCAACCCTAAAGAAATTGGCGGAAAATGGCGAAATATTCAGGGTTGCAAGATTGGCGACTTCCTCAGGGGTACAGTATCCTAGATTTTAACCCAGTTTTCTAATGATTTGCACCATAATTCTTTTCTTCCATATCTCAAATATCCCAACCTCCCCACTCATCAAAAAAAGAATCAATAAATCAGCACCTCTTAAAAATATTCATTTAATTACAATAAATACCGGAAAACCAATTGTTGACCAACTTTTAGTATACCCAACTATAGACCAAAAACTAATTCTTGAAAATTGCCTCAAACCCACCGTTGTTTTCCACGAATACCACACTCCTATCAACCACACAGCCTCACAAACCATTCCAGATATTACAGTCGATTTAAGAAACCCAACAATAGACGAGCTACTGACATATCCAACTATTGAACAACTTCGACACAAGCACACTATCTTAAAGCCTACCATCTAATATAGATTTAATCATTCCTCTTCTTATAAACACGTCCATCAGCCGCCATCACATAAATATAACTTGAAAACCAAAATACCTCAAAACACAATAATTTTAGAACAAATTGAAGGAAATAATACTTTCAAATCACCTATTCAGCAAAATATCCAGCCAAGTAATGTAACAACTTTTGCAAAAAAAATCCATAAATTCTATCATCTCTTCATTTATGAGCTTTTCGCCATTTATTTTCTCTATATTGTGCTTTATGAATTCTTCCTTCAATATTCTGGACTTCCAATCTCTGCATTTATAAAGAAAATAGCAAGAATCCGGCATCTTCTCAAATATTTCAAACAATTTTAAAAGATACTGAAGAACCAACCATTGAAGAATAAACAGACTTTACAACTACTGAACAATATCGATTCTAAAGTAATTATCTCAAAACTACAGCCAGCTTTCAAAAGAATTCAAGCACCTATCCATCGTTCATCATTCCTTAAAAGTGATTTCAGAAAATGAGAATACGGCCATAGACTAATTATCATCTTATCCAACTACAGAACAATGTCGGCATAAATACAAAATATTGAAAAAAATCATCTATAACAAATATTTAAATTCCTCTGCTTTTCAAAGATCTATCAGCCACAATCATCTATAATAATAAACCAACCTATTAAAACCAAACCTAACCTAACCAATCTAATTAAGCAACCAACCAAACCTACCTATATTTGGAAAACCAACTCTACAGATAATAATTTTTGAACGAACTGCAAAAAAGAATATTTTCAATCCGTTGGTTTGATAATAAATTCAACCAGATAATGTGAATGAACTAAAAATCTGACGGAAAAATCTGAAAACTGATCTGAAAATCCTAAAAATTTAGAAACAAGACAAAATCGTTCAGCCGATCATATATTATATATGTGATCATTCTATAAACAGATCAGTCCCTATCACCTGCATGAGAAGAATAGAATTTGGCAAACCATGCAAAAAACACCACATAAAAGAATTATTTTAGAACCAAAAGGAGAGAACAATAATCAAAGCATCGATTCAGCAAGAACTATATCCAATAATTCCAATCGCTCAGCACTATTTGAAATGACTCCAGCAATGGTAATAGAACCAAGCAATGCGACAATAGACGAATCTTTACAACTGCAGAAAAATATCAACATAAATAAAATATCAAAGACAATCCTCGATTGCAGATAATGTTATTACTCTATCTATAAACAGATCTACCAGCCCCCGCCATCATCTATAATAATAAAAAAAATTTGGAAAACCATTTCATCGGATAATAAATTTAGTACAGATTGCAGAAGACAGAATTTTCAAAACATCAATTCATCAAGAAATATATCCAATAATTCCAATCGCTCAACAATATTTGAATTATTCCAGCAATGGCAATAAAACCAAGCTATGCGACAATAGACGAATCTTTACAACTGCAGAAAAATATCAACATGAGAAAAATATCAAAGACAATCGTCGATTGCCGATAATGTCAATCATCTATGTATCATCAGATCTACCAGCTATCATCACGTATAATAATATAAGAATTTGGAAAACCCCTTTATCGGAATAATATATTTGGAACGATAGCAGAAGACAATATTTTCAAAACTTCAATTCATCAAGAACTATATCCAATAATTTCAATCTCTCAACACTATTTGAAATGATTCCAACAACGGCAATAGAGACAAACAATCGGACAATGGACGAATATCCTTCCAACTGCAAAAAAATATCAATATAAATACAATATCAAAGACAATCCTCGATTGCAGATAATGTTATTCCTCTATCTATAAGCAGATCTACCGCCACCATCATCTATAATAATAAAAAAAATTTGGAAAACCATTTCATTGGATAATAAATTTAGTACACATTGCAGAAGACAGAATTTTCAAAACATCAATTCATCAAGAAATATATCCAATAATTCCAATTGCTCAACAATATTTGAATTATTCCAGCAATGGCAATAAAACCAAGCTATGCGACAATAGACGAATCTTTACAACTGCAGAAAAATATCAACATGAGAACAGTATCAAAGACTATCGTCTATTGCCGATAATGTCAATCATCTATGTATCATCAGATCTACCAGCTATCATCACGTATAATAATATAAGAATTTGGAAAACCCCTTTATCGGAATAATATATTTGGAACGTATAGCAGAAGACAATATTTTCAAAACTTCAATTCATCAAGAACTATATCCAATAATTTCAATCTCTCAACACTATTTGAAATGATTCCAACAACGGCAATAGAGACAAACAATCGGACAATGGACGAATATCCTTCCAACTGCAAAAAAATATCAATATAAATACAATATCAAAGACAATCCTCGATTGCAGATAATGTTATTCCTCTATCTATAAGCAGATCTACCGCCACCATCATCTATAATAATAAAAAAAATTTGGAAAACCATTTCATTGGATAATAAATTTAGTACACATTGCAGCAGACAACATTTTCAAAACATCAATTCATCAAGAAATAATTCCAGTCGCTCAGCGATATTTGAAATGATTCATACAACGGCAATAAAAACAAGCCATGGGACAATAGACGAATCTTTCCAACTGCAGAAAAACATCAACATGAGAACAGTATGAAAGACTATCATCTATTGCAAAAAATGTCAATCCTCTATGTATAAACAGATCAATCAGCCACCATCACGTATAATAATAGACAAATTTGGAAAATCATCTCATCGAATAATATATTTGGAACAGAAGAAGATAACAGAAGACAAGATTTTCAAACCGTTAATTTGACAATAAATCCAGCAAATTATGGGACTGATCTTTCGTAACAATAGCCATAGGAATAGATAATATAACCAACTTTAGTAATTGCTTATATGTTATAGGTTATTATCAATTTATATGTTACTATGTGTTTTATATGTTATATGTTTTTATATGTTTTACATGTTTAAATGTTTTGTGTTTATATGTTTTATATGTTATATGTTTTTATATGTTTTACATGTTTAAATATTTTATGTTTTCATGTTTTAAAATTTTAAATAATATTCTTTGTCTCTCTAAAAAAATTTCAATTTAAATATTTATTTCATTGTATATATTCATTGTATTTCATTTTTATCTTCATTATTGTATATATTCACTGTAAATATCACTATCCTTACGTTTATCAAACGTACACTTGTATATATATATACATACTGTGAGAATATGTAATAAATACATAATTCCAAAAATTTGCTTGCAGTCAGTTTGCCAACTACAAACTTACATTTATATATTTGTGCATATATCTTAGAAAAATAATTTCGAACAACTTCAAGTTTTACAAATTTCGTGTATTATTCTGCATTCTGCAAAGGATATTGTAATGCAGAATTTCAGGATTAAAGATATATTTTTTTGGAATACGACTAATTAGAAGAACATTTTAATTTACAAAATTTCCATATAAAATGTGTTCCAGTTTGGTACCAGGCTGCAATACGGAACGATCAAAACTGTGACTTTTATATTTTATATAAAAGCCTATAGATGGCGCAATTTTCTGTAAGGCACGTAAATGCTTATTTAATGTGCCTATGTGCATAATGTAAGTAATGTGCTTATTTAAACGCATCCCACCAACAGATTTAAAACAGGGCATTAGAATCGGTGTAATGAATAAAACTGCTTTACGCTCTATAAACTGCACGTGTTCTACTGTTAATGTAAAATATAAAAATAACAATATTAACGAGAGATTCATAAAAATAATATAACAATACATTTTAGTGTGCACAACTAGATCATAACTGGGTGTGGTTGGGTTGAGATACTGAGGCACTGGTTGGAGAATACACATGCAATTAGAGACCTACACTATTTAACACAATTAAAGACAGATAAGTACAGATTCATGGAAAGACTCTACTTCTAAGCCAAAAACCTAATACTCAGCTACGCACAGGATGTGCGAAATATACTTCCGTTTCAAGTAAGAGTCTGTAGGCCAACTAATACACAGGGTTGCGTTAAATATATTTCCTCTCAGGATGAGAGACTATAAACTAAACGTTTCTCAACAGAAGCGCATAGTTGCGTTGTACTTCCTCTCGGGAGAGAGTCTCGAGGACGACTGACCATTTCTCCTGAACATCAAATATGGGCGTTCTTGCCAGTGTGTAAGAGGTTTGGTTTGTCGCTCTATGGTCATTTTACGCTTACTTTGGGCTAATTAGACCAGAACCTACAGTTTAACGTGGATTCCGAAACACTCACAAACATCCATGAATCCGCCAGAATTCGAATCTAAAGCATGAGGTACCAAAAGCCGGAGCGCTAACCAATTGGTCATGAGGCCGCAGTGTGTAAGAGGAAGCACGGTTACAACATAGAATTATGCTTCCGACAAAAATTATTAATTTCCTACTTTTCTTTATCTTAATTTCTAAGATTATAACCAACATAAAATTTAGATAGTTATAAATTCCACAAAAACAATATAAATTATTTTTTTTCGTCAATGTAAAACAAGTTTTATATACTTATTATCCTATTCTAAGGAAATAATAAAAAGGAAAGAAAAATAATAAATTATATACTCATTCAAGTGGAGAATTTGAATTCAATTTTCAACAAATACATTTTTAATATATAATTTAGAGAGTAATAAATCCCACAAAAACAAAATAATTTTTTGCTTCAACGTAAAACACGTTTTATATACTTATGATACTATTATAAGGAAATAATAAAAAGGGGAAAAGAAATTCTACACTCATTCAAATGGAGAATTTAGATTCAATTTGCAAAAAAATATATTTTATCATTAATTATATTTCAAATAGTACATTAAAAGAAATTTGAATTATAATAAATAAGGTAATCCAATCTGATAGCGTTAGACGGTAAAACACTTTTATCGCTCTCATCTGCTTTTGTTCAATGCGATTGAGGTTGATTTTTGCGAGTCAGATCTGCTACTGAGATATGCAAATTATTCATTTATGATAACCACAATTTGCTTAAAACCACTTTCATTTCTTTATTTAACCCACACATCAAAGTTTTTTATTTATTTTTTAAATGCTAATAACCCTAACATTTTTTTTCATAATAAAATCTCGTAAACATCCCACTTAAATAAAGTCCGTTAAACCGTGTTACTTTCCCTTTTTTAGCTATCGTTCAATTCAATCAAACAAATAATAACGACGAAAATTGCCCAACGTATAAAAATGCCATCTATCCAAACTAGATCTGTCAACGTAATGCGGAAATTCATAATTCTTTACAATCCAGTAAACTTTCCTTTTACTTTCTTTTCTATCTCGTTCATTATCAACAAGAAAGTTTACTCAACTTTCATTCCGTGCCACTAATTACAATATTTATTTCCATCAAAAAAATCGTTAATAGTGTCGTAAATAAGGACCGTGCCCAAAAAGATTCTTTTAATTTCTTCCTTTAGCAATGTGGTCAAACGATAGTTTCTAATACTTTTCTACAAGAGATTTTAATTTGATTTATTAATTCTTTGCACTTTTACAAGTTTGCTTGCTACCATTCTTTATTTTAAACAAACAAATAATGAAATTGAAAAGTTATCTTAATAATTTAAACTAAAATTTGTACCAAAGAGTTCATATTATTTTCAAATGGTAGCTTCAAGTTTTTTTAGCGTATACCTACACTACAAGGATCCTACTTCATTGCACCAATGGTAAGTTGTTGCCACTTAAAGGGAATAATCATCGAAGGTTAGCACCCTCTCTCGCCGAAACCAGTTGAAGGACTCTCCGGTTTACAGATTTATGTAGTTCAAACTTCAAATTACGCGTTTCGTAATTACTAAATAAACAAATAAACTTATTATTAGTTACAAATCTACCACTCGGAGGTTTAAGGACTCTGCAATTTAAAGATTTATCTGCATATCTTCTAGATACAATCGGCCAGATACGATTGTGCTCTGCCGGAAAATGTTAAACGCCCCAGGGCGGTTCTTAACAATTTACAAAGTTCCTAGAAGAACTCGTCCTTTCGTCATCATTTCTAGCAGCGGTTACCCTAACCTCCTGTGGAATCTCTTTTTATTTTGCTGTTTTATATGATTTTTTCTTTAATTACTTAATTTCATTTATTTTTACTTAACTTAAGTAAATATTTGGTATTATTTTAATTTTTATTTCAATTTTCTTCTCAAAATTTTGCATTTGGGGCCATTTTCCTTAACTACTTATTTCCTGTTTTTTTTATAACCATGTTTCTCCTACTTATCGCCATGTACTCATTTTGATCAGATAGGAATTTAAGGCCCCCCGGGCACAAGGTACTCCGATAAACTGTAAAGACTGACTAGATACAATCAGAATTTTCATTTCGACTTTAAAATTACGCTTTTCGTAATTAGCTAATTACTAGATAAATAAATAAACACATTGTTAGTAATAAATCTACCACTCAGAATCAGACTGGCTTGTTGGATACCGCGTTGGCGTGGAATCTAACATCCTTTGAAGAATAACTTCAGGACGTCATAGGCGACAATATTGACGTAACGCAGGGATATAACAATTTAAAGAACTTTCATGAGCAGAGAGCGAAATGTTTGTGTCCCTAACTGCATTGGCGGGACAGCATTTTTGGTACTTTTCTTTTCTAATGACTTAAGCGGTTTTTAAAATGGCTTTGCCGAAATCTTTTTCCGCCAATGCCCTTCTAAAGCCCGCCAAGGATTGTTAAGGCCGCTATATGAGAAAAGTACCAAAAAATGCTTGTTCGCAAATGCAAGTCTAATATTTTTTAATGAGGGGCCTGAATGGCCGAGTGGCTAGCGCTCTGGCGCTCGGTACCATAGGTTTCGGGTTCGAGTTCCGGCGGTGCCATGGATGTTTGTAGTGGTTCGGAAGGCACTTTAAACCGTAGGTCCCGGTCTAATAGGATCGTAGAGTGCTGCGGGGGCATTGTTACTCCGTGGCTTATCTTCAAGTTACACGCGCTCCCTGGGTAATGCAAAGTGAGTAACGTCTGTGCAGCGCTTGCCTTAAGGCATCCATGACCAAGCTGTCTAAGTGTTTGCCAGCTGCATTAGAAAGAAAAAAAATATTTTCTAATGAAAGTCCTTTAATTTGTTGCATCCTTGAATTGTGTTCAATATTGTTCCCTGATTAACAGTAGATTCCCCGATCGCATCTAAAATAATGATATAAAAGAAAACCCAGAAACTTCAGTAATTTTTATTTCTCTAACATAATATTATAAAATCAGTGCCTCTTTTTATCTTGGCAAACTCACTCAGTTTGTCTTCGAACTTACGACACGAGTCCTAATTCTTCAATCACACGGTTCCACCGCTTTGCTTATCGTAAAGCACCGCGCTCCAAGCTTACCTTTTAATAATATAATAGCATATAAATTACAGATGCGTAGTGTTTATTGCACTAAATGAATAAAAGAAAAGTTCATGACACCCTTCTCTTCTTTCCCTTAATGGAAGGATTTTCCAGTCTACAGATTTAGACGATTCTGATATATATCCTTTGCTTGTTGGATTTCGAGGCAAAACTCAATACATTATTTAATTATATTTTTTGTTGAGTTACGAACAACTCACCGATAGATATGAGGGTTGTACATTGCCTTTCTAGGAGACTTTTAGGTGTAACAGGCCCTATTTGCGTATCGTAGCTTTACTATCGATGTGACACGCTTTCATACACGTTCACACAATGTCAACGTGTATGAAAGGGGCAATGGGTTGGGGCCTGAATGACCGAGTGACTAGCGCTCTGGCGCTCGGTGGCACAGGATTCGGGTTCGAGTCCTGGCAGTGTAGCGGTTCGGAATCCACTTTTAGCCGTAGGTTCCTGGAGAGCGTTGGGCATAAAACTGATAACCTTACCCCATAAAAACATCAGCGTCACGGAGCCAAATCTGACTTTTACCTAGGGGTGCTCCATCACAACAGAAGCTGCCCCCTTTCCTTTGAACCATGAGACCACACGATTCATGGACTTAGTCTAGATGTCTACCAAGTGGGATAATAAACAACAATAACAATGCCAAAATCGAGTCTTCTCGTTTCTGAAAACAGTGACCGCAACAGACATAATCAGTGAATTCTAACCTGAATCCATTATCATTGTGACATTGGCTCTGCATGAGATGTTCATTATTAATATTGCTCCTTTATAACATTCATCATTAATGATGATTGGTATTGACGTAATAAAGTTAGAAGTATATATAAATCTTCGTTTCTCTTATCCAAAGACTTTTACTAACTATCACAGAACTAATTCACTAACTATCACTTTCTTCCTCATCAAACCAGTTAGTGATACCGAGATCTGGACTGAACCGTCCCAACTGGAATCATTGTCTCTCTCCAAAAAACAAAAATAAATAAATAAATGCCAGCTGGCTGTGTTACCTGCGGAACATTGACCGTGTTAGGAGAGCGCCTTAATCAAACAAACCATCAAGTCAATGGAACACAACCGGTCGAACCCGGATTCTGTTAGTTAAGGATTTTCTGCCGTCTGAGAGTGACTTTTAATTGTGTTTTTTCCCCCTTCTCGGAAAAAAGTAGGTTGTTGGGTTGCTGACGGCGGCATCAAAGGTTAGGATACAATTGGAGAAAATTATACCGACAAATTAGGTTTATTCGGTGAGGAATAAATACGGTACTTTCGTTTTAAAAAAAAAAGATGATGAGTGTTTTAATTTATTTAGAGATCTTGTCTCCAGAATTAGAGGTTTGGATTGACCCTGAAAGGTCAAGTGGCTGACGCTCGGTATCACAGGTTTCGAGTTTGAGTCCCGGAGGTGCCATGGATGTTTGTAGTGGTTCGGAATCCACTGTAAATCGTAGGTCTCGGTCTCATATGACTGTAAGAGCGTCACGGAGCAAAAGTCAGACTTCTACCTACGGATGCTCCATCACAACAGAAGCTGTCCCTTTCCCTCCAACCATGAGCAGATCACTCATGGGATGTCCGCCCCGCACTGCAGGACATTAAGGATTAGTCACACCAAGAGTTTGGATTTAACCTTTTCATATTTTAATAAACACATGGTTTGGTTTGTCGTTCTAAGGTCATCTTGTGCACACTTTAGGCTAAATAGACCGGGACCTACAGTTTAATATGGATTCCGTACCACCAACAAGCATCCATGACACCACCAGGTTTCGAACCTGAAGCCTTAGGTACCAACAGCCAGAGCGCTAGCCATTAATAAGCACATGAGAATACAAATTGGGTGGAAAAGTTTAATAACCGTTTTAAAAGCGGAAATGAAAGAATCGATTATTTGTTAGGAGTGCTGGTCAGATATACGCGGCGCAAAGCGGTTTTGAAAGAAACACGTTTAATATTGTATTATTTTTTTCATGTCATTTATCTTTTAATATTATGCTATTTAAAATTTTATTTGTTAAAAATTTAAATTATTTTTGCGGTAATTTCAGCCACCATAATATAATAATCTCACCACCGTAATAATTGATGGATATCGTGTATTGTTCCCGTACCTTTAAACCTCTATTGTATATGTCAGAAATACGATAAATATGTAAGCTGGAGTTTATAATCGATGGTCGATAATAATAATCGGTGATCGAGTTGTATTTGAAGTATTCGGGTTCAAATCCCGGCGGTGCCATGGATGTTTGTAATGGTTCGAATCCAGTTTAAGCCGTAGGCCCCTGTTTCATATGTCCGTAGAGAGTCACAGAGTCCAATCATACTTCTTCTCACCCACATCATACCGAAACTGTACAGGGACAACTCAGCTCAAGTTACAGTGATGTGATGTGGTGTGGTGTGGTGTAGTAGTATTATATATATACACATAAAGAAGAAATTATTGCTTTCATGGATATGGTGTACTGTTCCCGTACCTTGAAACCTCTATTGTATACATCAGAAATATGATATATCTATAAGCTTGGAAGTTTTACAATCCAAATTAAAGAAGAGGGTGATAATCCCTCTGAAATGCCACCTCTAGAATAATCAGTTTTATTTTGTAGTGGAAAAATGTGGGTTCAGGCCTATCCCTCTATCCCACGACACAATCCTGCAACAGCAAATCTGCTGTACTGCTGTTCTAGTCCAGTCTATACTGTACTCCAAACCGCACGATTTAAATGTACAATTACTGCTCTGTATTGCGCACTACAGTTTGGAACAAACATGGCATCTGGGATATTCGCACCCTCCTTATAATCCTCCACGAATCTATCGGAACAACTTTCTGACCTATGGATTTATCATGGCCATAGAAGGTGCAGAAATGGGATATAAAATAGAAAATAAAGTGTTTTTTTTTTTTTTAATTAAACAAAATGCTGCGCATTTTAAAATCAAGCTTGTTAAAAACATAAGAATAATAGAATAAATGAAACTTAATTAATTCATAAATTTAATACATACATTTAATAGGAATAATATATATTTCTTTCATAATTTCTGTTTAGAAATTTTTATAATTCTTCTTGAAAACAATATGCAACGAGTCTTTATAATAACATAAGAAAGTTAAATGAAATTTCACATTTATACAAAAAAAGTTGAGCTACGTATTCGTTGTTGCAACTAATTATGATGCTAGGATATAGGATATATTAAGTTCATTCAATTGCGTTTTCAAGTTAGTTGAAAATCTAATGAGGGCCCAATGTATAAGGAATCTCCTGGGGAACGTTGAATCTGCTGCATGTCTGCCGTTCTAGTGGAGGCTTATGAAATAACATATAATATAATAAAAGTCTTCGTAAATATAAATTAATGAAAATAAAATCACACTATAAGTAACAATAATAAGCTTATCGAAATAACAATAAACACTTTAAAAAATAATATTAAACACAACAAAAGAAAATAAAAAGTTAAAAATTCATTATTGTTTTTAATATTAATTATTTTTAATATTTATTATTTAATTAATACTTCTATTTGTAAGTACTACAAGTTCTACCATTTTTTTGTCAGTTTCCCCCCCATCCATTCTTCAAACGATCCTGAATTCCGATACTTTTCTTATTGAATTCTCAAGTCCCTACCGTGAAGACATCCACGGCAATCAATCAATCAAGGCAATGTCTTAACGATTTATTGACACGAAAGGAAAAAACGGCATCTGTAGATAATGGATTTCTTATTTTATTCCTGGTATTTCTTCAGTCTATTTGGCAACACGAAATAGCAAAAGGTCTAAGACAGTTACTTAAAGAATACATCAATTCAACTTGTTGCAGCAATTCATGAAGCACGACATTTTGACGGAGCATTTTTATCGCCGTATTGGTTAGGTAATAATAAATCAAAATAAAGAGTAAATCTCAGATTTAAGAAATTTATTTTTAAATGATAATTATTTAAAAGATAGGCTAGATAGTTTTGGGTTTCGAAACACGGGACGTTCAGTTCAAAATCCGACAAGCCCAATGATTATAAGTATACGTTTAGGACGGGCAAGTTAAATCTGTAAGACGGAAAGTTCTCCCATTGAGTCTCAGGAGTGAAATGTTTTTTCAAAACAGAAGTGTCAAAATATAACCGCAATTTAATAAGTTTATTCTCCCTTCTCAATGGTGTATCCTTGTATAATATTTATTCTTAAAATTTAATAATTAAATTAAGTTAGAATTTCGTTAAACTCATGGTTTGACTATCAAAAGTATATAAAATCTAGTTAACTAATTAATACAGAATTAAATTAATATAGCAATTTAATACTATTATTGCGAACGAAACAAGAGATGCCCAACTCTTTATTCTTCTCAAGTAACATTTGAAAAGGAAAAACTCTCGATAAATATATACAGTGTATACGGTTTCTATATATATATATAGTATATATGAGCCCTGATGGCTGAGTATATGGTGCCACAAGTTTTGGGCTCGAGTCCCGGCGGTGCTTTGGATGTTTGTAGCAGTTCGGAATTTATTTTAAACCGTAGGTCTCATTTTAATATTGCTGCAGGGCGTAGGGCTGACAACCTTACCTCATAAAACGAAGACGTCTTCTGTCTAGAAATCTGCCAGAAAGCAGCCGGCCTTGGCTCACCATCGGGCTGTTGAGCCAATGAAGAATATATGTATAAATATATCTTCTTATTTATGGCAAAATTTTGAAATGATTATTATTTTTACCACACATTACATATTTCGTTTGAAAACTATCTTTGTTTGTCTTTATTGATTTTTTACGGTGGTGAAATAGAACATTTTAGAGGATTTATTTGAAAATCCCATATTAATAAAGAATTTATTTTATGCAAATTTCTTTCTCGTTAAAATTATTTATTTTCAACAAATGTGAATTTATTTTCAACAATGTGTTTTTTTTAAAATTAACACTGGGTTTTTAAACCACTATTTATATTTTTCAAATAACTACAAGAATTTATCAAATGGTTGACGAAAACATCCCATTTAAGATGCGCTACTAATTTTCTTGATTTAATTTTGTTTAATATGATGGCGATAGATCTTTTTATTGCCGTTACGATAATATCTAGTTTACTTTGCGGGTTTGTATGAGATTTTAAATCTTAATTAATGTTAAACAAAATATAAGTTATTCTGGCGAGAGTTGCATAACGAGAAGGAACAAGATACGGGGAAGTTACCCTTAAAATGCTCCCCAAAAGGCACTGCCCACCCTTCAACGTTAATCAGTGAGCTGTTCAAGTGCATACATGAGACCTATCAATGTACCGCCCTCATCTTTCTAACTGAAAGAGTGGTAGGGGGATTACACAGCCCTAGGTAGCGGGGTGAGGTCAGGAGAAATATAAAAAAAAAGTAAGTTTGAAAGTCTAACGCTCTATTTTTCTAGTTCACTTTGGCCGCATTTGCTAATACTAAAACAATAAAGATTGTCACTATGATTCATGTCAACAATAATTAACACCCAAATAATAAATATTAATTTAAAAACGCACATACAAACATATAAAATAAATTATCTTTCATGAATTGATATTCCTCCAAGCAAAACCTTAAATTACAAAAATATATTTAATAATTGACCTATTTCAACAAGTGATTTTAAATCATTAATCTTTCTTCTTTCACACGAAAAAAAAGAACATTAACAGATATATATATATATATATATATGTATATAACATTCACTATACAAAAAAACCCTTTAAAATGTCTTACGATCAGTATCTTTTAAAAAAATTGAAAGATAGAAACTGTTTAAGATCTTCAGTGCGAATAAGCTGCTCGCTGGACAAAAAATACATTCAGAGATGTATTCCGATAGCATGGGGGAACAAAAAAACCTTTTGCTTTAAAATCGGTAAGGACACGGTAATAATTAACGGTAAGTAGGTAATAATTAACACACAAATAGTAAATATTGATTTGAAAAATGTACATATAAATGCATAAAAGAAATTAACTTTCATGGATTGATACTCCTCTAAAAAAAAATCTTTAATCATAAAAATGCTTTTAATAATCGACCTATTTTAACAAGTGGTTTAAAATCATTAATCTTTTTTTTTTTCACAGTGGAGAAAAAAAAAGGGTGACTGGCAGGTGGTGTTTTGTGATTACCATCTGTTGATTCGTGTACAAGGTGGAAGAGTTACCATTACTCATACTTCTCTCGTGAGTCTTTAGTATATTCATCTGTTTTTGTGTTGGTTAAAGTCATTTCTTAATGGGAATGATTCATCTGAAACAACATTTATTTAACGGCAATCGTTATGCAACTTTTAGCATTAATTTTGAGAGATTTTGCAGCAAAAATCAGAAAATATTTTTAGAAATAATAAATAGTCATATTTGAGTGAAAATGGAGCAAAAATATAGTTAATGATTTAGGAAGCTTTAAAATATTTTTTGATAAAAATCATTGGGTGAGTTTTTATTTACAAATATAAAATATTTAATTATAAAACAACATTTATTTGCTGTTGTTTAATGTTTCAAAAATATTTTATTTTGCACTTTTGAGAAATGTCAAGTATGTTGGTCTAATATTGAATAGAAAGGGTATCATTTAATTACCATAAAAATATAATCTACGCAATTACCACAAAAATATTCCTAAACCCTATAATGATTATCAGAATTTTCATAGAAAATATGTTTATTATATTTAAACCGAAACCGAAACTATATTTATTATATGAAACCTTATTTATTATATTATAATCTACGAAATTACCACAAAAATACTCATAAACACTATAATGATTATCACAATTTTCACCGAAACTATATTTATTATATGAAACTTTATTTATTATACTTATTATAATCTACACAATTACCACAAAAATACTCATAAACACTATAATGATTATCACAATTTTCACCGAAACTATATTTATTATAAGAAACATTATTTATTATATTATAATCTCCGCAATTATCACAAAAATACTCACAAGCACTGTAATGATTTTCAGAATTTTCGAAACCATTTTTACAGAAAAAGAAGTTCCAAATAGAATACAATGACCTAAAGATAGCATTTCATCTAAATACTTGTCTCATGGTATTCATTGAAAATTGTAGTTCTTACCTCATTAAAAAGAAACGAGTGATTTTGAAAAGGTTACAGCACATTTAGGTGATACAAAACTCTTAATAATCCATTTTATGTGCAGAAAAATAGTACTTATCGGAACTTTTAATGACAAAATATTAAATAAAGGGTGATATATTTGTTAAGAATTTGAAATTATATATATATATATATATGTATGTATATATAATATAATATAACCCTAAAGTGTCTTACAATCAGTGTCTTTAACGAAAAGTGAAAGATAGAAACTGTTCCAAGTTATTGGGTACGAATAAGCTGCAGCAACGAAATTGAAAATCATTTGAAAAACATGGGGTAAAAAAGGGTGAAAGCTGAACAGCATCGGTAGATCAAAAAGGCACGAATGTCTATATAAAATATACAAAAAGCTTGGATTTCTGCTCGCTAGACAAAAAATACATTGAACGACATACCCCCATAACATGGAGAGAGCAAAATAACCTTTTGCTTTAAGTTGGTAAGGTAAATGGAGAAACTACTACAGGGTAAAACTACACACTCATATATATATATATATATGGGGCATGTTCGCCAAGTGACTAGCGCTCGGTGCCACAGGTTTCGGGTTCGGCTTGCGGCGATGCCATGGTAGTTTGTAGTGACCCATAATCCACTTTAAACCATACTTTCCGGTCTAATATGACTACTACTAAACACCACATCACTGTGCCTAGAGCTGAGTTGCCCCTTTACAGTTTGGGAATGATGTGGGTGAGCAGTCTGTGACGTAGTGACTGTGAGCAGTCCGTGACGCTCTACAGTCATATGAGACCGGAATCTACGGCTTAAAGTGGATTCCGAACCCCTACAAACATCCATGGCACCACCAGGACATGAACTAGAAACCTGTGGCACCGAATGTCCGAGCGGTAGACACGCCCTCGGTCTAATATGACTGTACAGCGTTGGGCGTAGTGTTCAGAAGCGTACCCCGTAAGAAGAAAACAGGTTCTGTTTCGGAATCGGCCATGGTCCAAAATGGACCCCAGTGCAGTGCTGTGAACGAGTTATACATACATAAATAAACACACACACACACACACACATATATATATATATATATATATATGTCAAGAAAACAAACAATGAGACCCGAAAAGGAAAACATTGTTTATTTACAACACTATTGCAAAGTGCTTCTTTGATCCAATATTTATAGTTGTGCTAATGCAGCTGGCAAACACTTAGACAGCTTGGTGTTGGATGGCTTAAGGCAAGCGCTGCATAGATGTTACTCACTTTGCATTACCCAGGAGGCGCGTGAAACTTGAAGATAAGCCACGGAGTAACAATGGCCCCGCAATGCTCTACGATCCTATTAGGACCGGGACCTGCGGCTTAAAGTGGATTCCGAACCAGTACAATCATCCATGGCATCGCCGGGACTCTAACCCGAAACCTGTGGTTCCGAGCGCCAGAGCGCTAGCCCCTCGGCCATTCAGGCTCCCAATATTTATAGTTAAGTGCTCAAAAGTAAGCTCACAGTAATACATGCTTAGTAGTGTCTAAAGAGTGGTTAGCAGTTCCAACAATGCCAGGCATTTCGCGCACACTTGCAGCCGCAATGGATAGTTGAGCAATTAGAATCAACTGGAATCTCGAAAGTGAAAACACAATTGCAAACACAGAATATGAATAAAATGGCTCTGGTGCTTGGTGCCACAGGTTTCGGGTTCGAGTCCCGGTGGTACCATGGATGTTTGTAGTGGTTCGGAATCCACTTTAAACCGTAGGTCCCGGTCTCCTATGACTGTCACGGAGCAGAAGTCAGACTTCTACCTACGGGTGCTCCATCAGAACAGAAGCTGCCCCCCTTCCCTCCATCCATGAGTAGACTACTCACAGGATGCCCGTCCCACACTGCAGGACACTGAGGATATGTCACAACAACGACAACAATGAATAAAATAGAGTGCGCATCGGGGTTGCCAACCAGGGGACTTGAAACTTGTCATGTGACGGTTATCGGTTGACGTATTGTGCCTGGTTGTTGCGAGATATTTGTTGCGTGTGATTCTCATCGCGTCACTTCCGAAAGAAATGTATATTTTTAATTCCCCCCCGTTATACACACATACATATATGTATATATATACATAAATGCATGTTCAATTAATCTATCAATTTATTTAATTTGCATTGATATATATAGAAATATACGCATGTGAAGTTGACCTTTTCTTGTACGCAAATAATTATTAGTCTTTGAAAAAGTTGCTTATTAAAAAAGCAATAAAATTTTAAAAAAAGTTTATATTAATTATATAATAATTTTATGTATTTGCAATAAAAGCCATGAAGTTAATTAATATGGCAATATTTAAATGTATTAATACGCAAAATATAACAATGTAAATCTAAATATGTATTTTTATCAACTAGTTAAATTGATAACAAAAAATGTTAAAAACTCCATTTTAAGAAATACAAAAACTGAATTTGGTGGATTTTACCACAATTTTCTCTAATATTATATTTTTATAATGTGTTTAATTTCTAATCTATCTATAATTTGCATAAACATTTTATAGTAACTAACCAATTTAATTGTATTACCAAAAAAAAAAAAAAAAAAAAAATTAGTATCATTTTCAACTTCACCCAAACACGATTCGAGAAATAAATTTACTTTGAAACAATTTCCATTCTTTTCTCGACAACAACGCACTGTTTAAAACTTTTCTTTTTATAAAATGTTATAAATCGCGCAAAATAAGTGGATTTATTTGAGATAAATTTTATTTCCAAATCATTCGACCCAATTATGTTCTTAAAAGTGTGTCAGACGATTTTGATGCATGCGTATCGTTTGCAAGTACGGGGTCACGAAGTTTACTTGTCCGTCTGTTTTAATTTCACGTCATGCAACTACTCATCTACGAAGATGCTCAGATGCAAAACAGATGTCGACTAACATTTTTTTTTACCAAAATATTTTTACATAACTTATATTTAAATTTTCTTTTTTCGTTCTTGAAAGATAAATATGGAACAAAATGAAAGAACAATGTTTGAGAAATATAGGTTTAGAATAGCAACTTTGTTAAGACATATTATTATTTATATATTATTATTTATTACTATGATAAAATAGGGTGCATATCATTCTTAAGAATACATTATATTTAAAAGTTTTTTTTTTTTTACTTTGTAACGAAAAGTTTTTTTATTATGTTTTTCTTTTTATAATAATAGACGAAGAAAACCTTTTCTGTACTCTAACCGAACTGACACATTTAGGTGCAATTATATAACAATTTTTATGAAAAATTAGTATTAAAAAATTATTTAATTTTACGTAACAATTTAATTAATAAATTATAATTTAATTATTAATAAGTTAGTTATTAATTTCATTAAAGTATTAAATTTATTTTTTATTTTTATTATGTTATTTTTTATAATTATTTAATTGCTTAATTAAATTTAAAAAAAATTACAGTAGGCAAGAAAACTACATATTATCTTCATTGGCGTAATAGCCCCATCGTGGGCCAAGGCCGTATGCCTACTGGCAGATTTCGAGACATAGATGTTGTTCGTTTTTTTTAATGAGTAGGATTGTCAGCCCTATGCTCAACGTTCTACAGTCATATTAGACTAGAGCCTACGGTTTTAAAGTGGATTCCGAATCACTACACATCCATAGCACCACCGGGACTCGAACACGAAACCTGTAGCACCAAGAGTTATTGAAAAAAATTACACTAAGCAAGAAAATTATAGTCTTCTTCTTCATTGCCGCAATAGCCCCATGGTGGGCCAAGGCCGTCTGCCTATTGGCAGATTTCGAGACAGGAGATGTTCTTTTTGTTATGGGGTGGGTTGTCAGCCCTATTCCCAACGCTCTACAGTCATATTAGACTAGGACCTACGATTATAAAGTATATTCCGAACCACCCCAAATATAAACGGCACCACCGGGACTCGGACCCGAAATCTGCAGCACCAAGCGGTAGTGAAAAAATGTATGGTGAAAACATTTTATAGATTATAAACGAATTACGTAATTCAGAATGAAAATATAAAACTTGGTTTGTTTACAAACTTATTTTCTTCCTCATTTAAATATCGAGACATATATTATAGCAAGTATATGGTAAACTTTGTAGCAGTTTCAGCGTTATTTAAGTACAGCGTTATACACAAAGTCTACTCGTTTTTTAAACCAGAATATTGGTTTGAAGCAAAAGATAAAGCTAAAAACTCTTTCTTTCTGAAATTCTAGCATTATAGTTACAGCACAGGCTTCCAAATCATACTGGGGAAAAAATTGTTTAAGTATGATGAAATTTTTGAAACTATATTTTTTGAAAATATACTGAATGTAGAATTAAAACGAGAGGAAAATCAGCTATCTCCAAGCTTCATCATCATCATCATTGGCGCAACAGCTCCATGATAGGCCAAGGCAGTCTGCCGACTGGCAGATGTCAAGAAAGGATATGTCTTTTTACGGGGTAAAGTTGTCAGCCCTACGTCCAATGGTCATATCTGATCGAGACCTGCGGTTTAAAGTGGATTCCGAACCACTACATGCATCCATGGAACCGCCGGGACTCGAACCCGAAACCAGTGGCACCGAGCGCCAGTGACTCGGTCCCTATCGCCAAACTTAATACATAAGAAATACGCAAACTTAAATGCATAATTGAACGCGTAGTCAAGCGGTAATGTGTGAGGTTCGAATGCAAAGACAGACAAACGTTTGAATTCGATGACAATGTGCGTTCTAAATCATTGATTTCAGAAACGAGAAGATTAGGTGGTGATTTTGACATTGCGTGGTTATCATACATTTTCAATCAAGCTGCCTTGTGTGAGAGTTTTAATTAACTGCTTCCATAACGAGGAACATCTAAAAGTCTTTTAAAAAGGCAATAACCATTTCTTCTTAATAGTGGATTATTTGTGATTTGCTAAATGTTGTAATAAAAAATTTAAAAAATAAATGTATGGAAAAAAATGTAATAAAATAAAATTTTTTTATGGAAATCAATATAATTTTGTTAATTATACTTGATGTTACACCAAAACAAGAGTTACGGGCCTGAATGGTCGAGTGGCTAGCGGTCTGGTGCTCGGTACTACAGGTTTGGGGTTCAAGTCCCGGCATTGCCATGGATGTTAGTAGTGATTTGGAATCCACTTTAAACTGTAGGTCCCAGTCTGTAAGTCCTCGTGCGCAACAAACAAAACAAGAATAATGACAAAAGTACTATAGCTACAGAAATCTTTGCAAATGATATGCATTTAATGAATGTACTGGAACTTAATCGCGATATACAGAATTTGATAAAGATCCCCATTTACAAAGAAAATCCCTATTTATTCCCTCTTAATACAAGTGAATTTGACAATTAAATTTCAACATTGAACGGCGATTCAAGGGGAAAAGTACCTTCCAGGGAATGGAATGACGCACAATTTTACCTTGACTCAGAAATTTTTTTATAACAACTTTCGTATATAATTATTATACTTATTATGCTCTAGACGTTTCGAGTTTTAATTCCCTGAAAGCAATTTCATTTAATTAATAATTGTTCTGGAAATTTTGTGAAACCAATTAATGAGTTATTTTTATATATATAAATGATCAATTTTATTTGATTTATTATCTTTATAGATTAAGAAATATAAGAAGTTTTCAGTAATTGCGCTTTTGAATTATTTTTGATAAGCGTTTAGGTTTTGGATAGTAATTCGAAATTAAAACCAGAATGATAATTGTTTCTCATTTCGTGAAGGCTTACCTTCATTTGAAAGAAATATACAATTATGCAATTGGTTGTTTAATGTGATTTTTTTGTTTTCGAAATAAAATCTCACAAATAAAATTGTTAAAACCGACATAGAAATGATGCCGTTAGTCTACGTATACTCGTAGGACGGCCAAATAAATTAACATTAATATAAAAACAATTAAAATAAATACGAAAATTAATACTGAAACAAACAACTAATTTAACTTTACTTTTAATGAATACTAATATATACAATTACAATCAAATTTAGGATTTTTATATTGGCACTTAAAACAGAATAAATAAAAAATGTTTATAGAGAAGCAATCATAATATTACGCATACCTCAAATGAAATATTCCCATGAGTGTGTAGGCAGTGATTTACCAGTAGCCTTAAAACCTTTTAACAAAAAGAATGCTCACCGGAAATTCAAAGATGGACATAGATATAAATTATCCCTGTAGCCATTCTCGCAGCAAAAAATTGTGTACCAGGCTCACGCACTGTCGCAGATCGTTCGCTCTGCTTTCAACGGGTCTTCCTTTCTGCCCGCAAAACTCCAAAAAAGGGCTCCCACCCAACCGACCGGTTCTTTTGGACCTGACCGTGTGACCGGGAGTGGTTATCTACCATTCCTGGATTCATACAAAAAAATAAAGGAAATACCCCTTACCCACACACAACAGGATAATTACCAGTTACAACAAAATGTTTAGTTTTTTTTATGCTAAAAATACACGGGCATAATTGTATTACAAGTAAAAGAGATTATGCAACCATGCTTCACCATGGTAAGAGCGCCCTTCTGTGGCCTTCAGGAGAAATAATCAAGTCCCATAGACTCTCACTCGGAGAGGAAGCATATTTCTCCCACCCTGCTCTCATCCGAATATCGGATTTTCGGTTTAGAAGTGAAATCTTTCCACGAATCTATAATTATTTGTTCTGTTTTTATCAGGTTCTGATAGCATATTGAAATTTAAAAAAACCTTGTTTTTCTTCCCTAAATATAGTATACTGTAACCGTGCTTCCTTCTATACATGCTGGCAAGAGAGGTCTCCATTCAGGAGAAATAGTCAGTTAGCTTCGAAACCCACTCGAGAGGAAGTACAGCGCAACCACACAATTCGGTTGAGAAACTTTAGTTTCCAGTCTCTCACCCTGTTAGGAAATATATTTAAAGCAACCCTCCGTATCAGTTAACCTACAGACTCTCACATGAAGAAGTATATTTAGCACACTGCGCGTAGCGGAATATAAGGTTTTCGGCTTAGAAGTGGAGTCCTTTCACGAATCTATAACTATATGTCTTTAAATGGGTTGAATATTGTATGACTCTAATTGTATGTATATGATTTTTAAATAACGCTTTGTGTTCTCCAACCTGTGCCTCAAGTATCTCAACCGAACCACACCCAATTACAATCTGGTTGCCTAATCTGCACGCCTATTACTATTCTAATTTATATTAGCGAGTGATGGAAATAAAAAAGTTATCTAAATTGAAATAGGTTTGTCAAAATATTACTTAGAAGGATTAACAGTTTAGTGTTTAGGAAAGTTTACTGCAGAGGTTTTGTAATCTGTCCTGTTCAGTAAAAATGCTAATGCATTCTTTAAGGATGTAGAATGATTGATAAATGAGTTTAAGATTGATATGATTGGAAAGAATATTTGTCAGATGCTTTCACAATAGAGGGAGAACTTCAATATTGAAAGAGTGGGAGTTGCAGTTGGTTTGGCTTTTAGATGTAAATAAATTTTTCTAAATCGCAAGTTGGTAAGGAAAGATTTAGTAAAAAAAGATATTATTAGGATTTGGAGGATTGTTAATGGGAATGATTTTAGGTTTGAGGAACTTTTGACATCCCAGCCAAGGGGAAGAAAAGCTTATAATAGTAACTCTTAAAACTTACATCCATCGAAAAATGCTGTTAAGATAAGTAAACAATATTCTTTCTGGAAAAATATTTTAAAGTCTCATAACACATTAATAAAATGAGTTAAAAAATTTTTCCCAACTGTTGTATAATTAGAGGGGCCTGATGGCCGAATGACTGCCGCTCAGTGCCACAGGTTTCAGGCTCGTATCTGGGCGCTGGCATGGATGTTCTTAGTGATTAGGAATCCACTTTAAACCGTAGGTCACAGTATCATTTGACAGTAGAGCGTTGGATGTCAAGAAATCTGTCAGTAAGCAGACGGCCTTAGCCCATCATGGGGCTGTTGAGCCAATGATGATGATGTATCATTAGAACGTTTGGTAATTAAGAAATTTTTAATTTTTGACTCGAGATTTGATCGATACAAAACAAAAGAAAAAATGATAACTTCATATCAATATGTTGTTGGAAAAGAACTCAGTATCTTTCATTTCAAATTGCAAATTGAGAATTATTAGTAATTTTAAGTTTAATGATAATTCAGTTTTGTGTTTATTCAAAGTCATTATAATCTATTTTTTTATTAAGATAATTTTAATTAATAAAAATAAAATTAACCTCTCACAACCTATTTGTACCAACCTATTCTTTTTTACAGGGTCAAGATCAAATAATTTAAGAATTATGTTCTAAGGTATAATAACTTGATGGAAAAAAAAACTTCTTCAGATAAACTCATCAATCCATAAGATTTATGGTTTATTTTCAGAAGGTATTGTGAGGAACACTACATGAATTACACATAAGGGCATCCCACGGTGAACAAAGCTATTGAATTAAATGACTTATCCATCTAAATTTCAGACGATAATTTTCAACTGTTCTTCAGGCCTTTCAACATCGTTTGACCGACCCCATTTTGGGGTTTTCAGAAGGCAGGTTGGGTGTAGCCCGCCTGTCAACCAACGATTTTTTTTATTCTCTTATTTATGTTAGCAAAAAAAAAGTTAATTTCCTGACCGCAGAGGGCCAGACAAGCAACACAGAAAAAAAAAAAAATCGTCTGCAGGGGGGGAAAGCTTCCTGGTTGCGTAATGCGGATGTCTGGGATCCTAGGTCAACCCCTTTTACCCTTGGAGCAGAAGGTATGAGGGAAGTAGGCGTACATATTTTGGTGCATATGTCTCGAAAGCATGCACCCCACCAGTGTCCCTCTCTGTAATCGATGAATTCTGTGTCTTGAATGGAAATGACTGATGAAGATACTACCAGTGTTTTTAATAAAATTATTTCCACAAAGATTTAGCCAAGATGTGTGGAAGAATCAATGGTTAACACTTGAAATGGTATTTGATAATATCTCACACTAGAGATTCGATGTGTAAGTTTGTTAAATAATTACCCGCGTCAAAAATTATATATATAAGAACTTAAATTGATGAAAATGAAATATCTTTATTGTCCTACAGTATAATTACACGAAGTAACAGATTTCGATAAGATGCCCATCGATTGTTCGTAATGATACTCGATTGACTAGCCATCTGAGATTTTATGAAATATCTAAGTAAATACTGATACTTGAAATTATTCTCATGTAGTGTTAAGTTGAAAAAAATATCTTTACTGACCTACTAATTACACGAAATAAGCGTTGACGCGAGCGTTGTTTGGAGCTGTTCAAGGGAGATAAAAAGGATTTTTTTGCATCGGTATGTGACAATGGATGAAACATAGATCCACTACTACACACCTGAATCAAAATGATAATTAGCTAAGTAGATAGTAGCCAGCGAAAGTCGCCCAAAAACTCAAAAATCCGCAAGCAAGGTTATGTCATTTTGGGACACGAATGATATTTTGTTCATCGACTATCTTGAGAAAGATAAAAACTATAAATTGTGAATATTACATTTCATTATTGGATCGATTGTGTGTAGAAATTAAGAAAAAAACCTGCTGTTTCACCAAGTCCACCCAGTGTCCAAGTCGATGAAAACTGCGGTTAGATTGAATGAATTAAGCTTCGAATTCCTTCCGAAACCACCGTACTTTCCAGATTTGATCCCCAGCGACAATTGACTTTTTGCAGACATCGAAAAGATACACCAGGGAAAAAATATTTTCTCAAATGAAAAAGTGATTGCCGAAGCTGAGGTTTGTTTTGAGAGCAAAGACAATCGTTCTACTGAAAATGGTATCGAAAGGAGAGTTGGAATGAATGTATTACTCTTGAAGCAGAGTAGTAAGTTGACGAATAAAGTCAAATTATTTTTAAAAAACTTGTTTTTCTTAGCTAGACCGGAGACTTATTGTGTGATGTACTAAAATATGTTTAACTGCGTTTATTTTTCTGTTCTAGAACTCAAAATATTTCTAGCCATTAAGTTTTAAATTTGAACCAATTATAATTTAATACAGAGGAAAGTTATTCAATTACAGAAGTGCCTTATACTTGGAAGACAAAGTTGATTTTATTAAGAAAGATTAGGTAATTATTAAGGAAATCTGTAATAAATCTTAATTATTAGGTAGATTAGGTAATGTTGTTGTTGTCGTATCCCTTGAAGAATATACAAAAAATTCAAATATTGTGGTGCTCCCGAATATTATTGGCGTTGTTTATCGGCTGCTCGGAGTATAAATCCTTTTCCGACGAATGATCCAAACAATGCATGCCGGCTACAACAGCTGGGCAATCAAAGGCATAATGAGGAGTAAGCTCGACATCAGGGCAGTTGCCACATTTTTGGTATTGATTAGATCAGGGATCTCGAAACTACCCGTCCGCCAGTGTCATCAATCCGGCCCGCGATTGCGAATAGCTTTTTTTTTTTTTTTTTTTTTTTTTTTTTTTTTAAACACAGAATGACAAACTCGGTAAAGCTCAATGACAAGCATAATAAGCAGAAAATTTAACTGAAGCATAACAACTAACAAGTAATTGAAATGAATCCCACCAACAGTATAAACTAGTGAGCATCCCGTGGTTACCCTCGGTAGTTATGTTGGGGTAAAGAGTATTGCATATGTATGTATATCGATGTTTGGAATGTATATATCCCGAATCAGACATAAACCTGCTCGCTCAGAGCGCGTACTCGGCGACTAGTCTAGAAATTATACATAATGGCAGAAAAATTAAAACGGTTTTGGCCCTTGGTACTTACTGGAGTAAACAGTATGGCCCTAAGGCTGGAAAGTTTGGAGGTCCCTGAATTAGATAATTATTAAGGCAATACATTAGGTAATTTTCTTGGACATTAGCTTGATTCCATTAGATCGTTGGATGTAAGAATTATATCAATTAATCAATTGAACGATATTATAAATTGAAAAAAAATTCCTTAACGCTTCCAAATGAAAAAAAAAAGTTGAAAATAAAATAACTTTACTGGCCTACAGTATAATAACACAAAGTAATATATTTGATGTAATTTAGACGAATATTTCGAATAAATTTAGATGAATATTTCGTACAAATTTAGACTAATATGTCGAATAAATTTAGATGAATATTTCGAATTAATTCAGATGAATATTTCAAATAAATTTAGATGAATATTTCAAATAAATTTAGGTGAATATTTCAAGTAAATTAGACGAATATTTCGAACAAATTTAGATGAATATTTCGAACAAATTTAAACGAATATTTCGAACAAATTTAGACGAATAATTTGAATAAATTTAGACGAATATTTCGAACAAGTTTCAAATATGTCAAACAAATTTAGATTAATATTTCGAACAAATTTAAACGAATATTCTCATTAACTAAAAAATTAAATTGTAAAACTGAAAACTATTTGTCCTCTACAATTATCTCGCTTATATAAATGAACTACGACATTTTAGACACAAAAGCATCGACATTGAAATACAATGTAACCCTTCTATTGACAACACAGCTTCCAACACTTGTTTTGAATTGACATATCTCCTTCTGTATCTCGCTATAATTGGAATTTTCCCTCCGATTGATCCCTCTCCAGGGATTTTATCCCCTACCATAAGGTCAGGCTATGTGCGTCATCGCAAAGATTTACGTAAATTCGGCGAAACGACTATCAATAAACAGGAGCGCTCCTCTTTCTGATTGGTCGAATGGGCATGATGTCATACAGCTATTGTGATCGATCTGTATCTCTTTACAGAATGGGAAATTTTAGGTTTTGTGTGAAAGCTATTCTTATGCAGCTGTGTATGTGATGCTACTGTAACGTTATCTTATAATAACATGTTTTCTTTTTAGAATTATGTTTTCTTCGTATATTTCTTTTTGTTTGTGTCGTCATTTTGTATTGTTCCAATCATTGAAATATTATAAAATTATATATAAATATTATTGGTATTAGTAAGCAAAAAGCTTACACAAAATATGTTGAGAAAGGTTATTTATCCCAGTCTGCATGACATCGGACGTAAAGTCGTTAATTTTACTTAAATGTTTAATTTTTGGAACTCCATGTAGCATAGCAATATTTTTCATTAAAACACCAGTTTGTATCCTTATAAAGAGTCTTTATGGTATAAATATGAATTGTAGCTGCCCTTTTTTTAAGAATGTGATGATAATTTCATTATTTATTTTTTAAATTTTACTTCGTAAGAATTTTATAAAAAAATATTATAAATATCCTTCACTTCAATTTTTTTTCATGACATCATTTTATTGGAAACTCTCACATAATCAAGTAACTATTAAGTGACATCATTTTATTAGAAGCACTCACATAAGCACATCACTATTTCATGGCATCATTTTTGACATCACTTTATTAAAAGCATTGACAAAGGCAAGTCGTTATTCCATGTCATCATTTTTTTCATGACATCGCTTTATTGAAAGAAATTGAATAGACATACCACTATTTCATGACAGAATTTAATTTTCATGACATCACTTTGTTGAAAGAAATCGTATAGATATGTCACTATTTCATGGCATCATTTTATTGGAAGCACTCGCATAAGCACGTCACTTTTTCATGACATCACTTTATTGAAAGCAATTGCATAAACACGTTACTATTTCATGACATCATTTTATCGCATACGCACGGAACTATTTCATGATATCATTTTTTAAATCACTTTATTAGAAGCATTCGTAAAAGTCACTATGCCATGGCATTTTTTTTTCATGACATCACTCTATTGAAAGCAATCGCATAAACACGTCACTATTTTATGACATCAATTTAATGGAAGCATTTTCATAGACATGTCATTATTTTATTGAAAGCAATCGCATAATTAGTATTTCAGGACATCACTTTATAGAAAGCAATCGCATAGGCACGTCACTATTTCATGACATCATTTTATTGGAAGCACTCGCATAAACACGTTATTATTTTATGACATTATTTTATTAAAAGTACTCACATAAACACGCTATTATTTCATGACATTATTTTATTAAAAGTACTCACATAAGCACGCACTGTTTCACGACATCGTTCTATTGAAAGCAATCGTATAAACGCGTTACTATTTCATGACATCACTTTATTAGAAACACGTATTTACAATATTTTAAAGCACGCACTAATTTTTAAACTATAATTATGAATAAAAGTAACTATTAAATAGCAAGTAACTATAAATGAAAAGTAACCATAAATGAATGCGCAATATTACACATAGCCCAATTCATGGCCCCATGGTATTGTGCGCAAGTGTTCAGGTTCGAAATATTTGACAGGGTGGACGTTAATTTCAACCACTGCCTTCAAAAATGAAGGCACTGGATGGCGGTTGTGCCAATGTGTATAATAATTTGCATCTATAATCAGGCTACTTGGTGGGAGGTTTCCCCCAAATGACACGCAAAGGCGTGGCAGTTTCTAATAAAATGTCCCTCCAGAAAGTAATGAATTGCCTACCATCATCACCTATAGCATTATTAAGTGGAACACGAAATCTGCTGATAAATTACATAATAATAATAATATGCCCATAGAGAATAGCAATTACTTTGATAGTACCTGTTATAAACGGATTTGTTTCCAAAGGAAAAAAACCATCAAATATGTCTATTATAAATATATATATATATATATTTTATAAATGTATTTCATAGATCCATGTTACCTACAATTGTTTTCTGAAATATTTCTAATTTCAAACGTTAATGATCTACCTAATAATTTCTCCATTTAAAAAAAAAAAAAAAAAAAAAAATCAGTATCCAGAAGTCTATAATTCTTTTTGCCATGTGCTATATTATTTTAATTTTCAAACTTATGAAAATGAATTTATAAATAAGTTAAAAGTCATAAAAATCATCTAAAAAAATTGCATTAGATATCAATTAACAAATATTACTATCACGATTTTTAATAAAGTACGTAAAAATTTAAATGCATTATTAAAATGAGATTATACCAAAGATACTTTTATATATAATTAAAATTAACAAAAAAATATTAAAATTATTAAACATTTTCAAAATAATTAATAATAATGCTAATAAAAATTTTGATAAATTATAATAAAAGTTTTGAAAATAGAGTTCCACAATAATTGCATTATCAGTAAAATAAGGTTTGCTAAAGCAGTTATCAATCGTAGTTAAAAAAAAACGCATTTGCAAAATATTTTCAATTTCATTAATTCATGTTACATCAACACTATTTTCAGGTATTTATATAATATAATTTATAAAATTATATTATTATATTTTCATATATTAAATAAAATATCTATTTTATTATTATGCCTGACTCGTGACTCAGTGGCAACGTGCTCCACTGCTGAGCATTAGAGAGGAAGTTCAATCCACTGGCAGCTTTGTTATAAACATTTCTCAAAAAACGAGGAGACTCGATGGCGTTTGTGGTATTCATCCTCTTGCCCCGTTAGTCAGACTACCTGGTGGGAGTTTTCCGGGGTTCTCCCATATGATACGCAAATGCGGGCTAGTTCATCCTAAAAGTCCTCCCGATAGGCACTGCCCTCTTCTTCAGTGTCACGGAACAGAAGTCAGACTTCTATCTACGGGTACTCCATCAAAACAGAATATGCCAATCCTTTCCCTCCTTCCATGAGGGATACGTCAACAACAACATATTGTTATTATTATGTTTGATTTTATACATTTTATAATATAAAATATCTATTATGAAACATATAAAATATAATCTTATAAAATATGTATCAACAATATTTATCTATAAAATACTTTCAGATACATTTAAAAAGATATCGTAAGAAACTATATGAGAAATTATATATATCTATAAAATATTTTCAGTTGCATTTTAAAAGATATCGTAATAAAAGAAACGAAAAAACGATTATACTAGATTTCATTTCTAAGAATATTTAAATATTTTAATATGATACATCCATTTAATATGGTACAAATCAATCCATCTTGAATTATTATTATTTTCTATTCATTTGTTTGTATTATTATTCAAACTGCATTTATAATATTTTTTGACGACATGCCAAATGGAATCATTTCAATACTTCTGTTAACATGGAGAATCCAGCAAGCAATAAAGAATGGTTTTTCCCTCTTACATTGTTACAAACAGATGGAAAATGTTATTTGATAAAAATACACAAAAACGAATTTTATCATAGTTTCAAAAATCGAAACATAATAAAAATTGAAGCCAATACAGTATACAGTACATCTAAAAAGTGAAACGACATTCATAAATTTATTCAGGCAAACAGGATACCAATATGCACTGTCATGGTAACGGAGATTATTTTTGTCGCTGTATTATCCGGGATATTGTCTTAGAAGCATCTGGGTTTGAGGCTACAAAAGAACCAGAAGCACGTGATCACTAGAACCAATAGTAAACAATGTAAGAAAAACACGGATGTTTTTGATACATTGTTTTTTATTGGCCTCGGGCCTTCCTTATGGAATGGTTTCATACTGTCACTTAACTCAATGATAAGTAACATTAAATCTAAAAATAAAAAAATTAAGCCAATTTTTTTTTTTATTATTTTATATCATATTTATATATGAGCAAATAGATAAGACTTTATAGAATAAATATATATATATTTTTTACTGAACAAATTCAATTTCATTTATTATTTATTCTTAGCGTGCTCATTCAACTTTAAAACAAAAATTAAATTGTTATAACACAAAAAATGAATTACACAAATAAATTTTTTTTACAGTTTAAAATATATCATGTTAAATTATGAAAATTAATTCTCAAAAATAATGTTTAAGCATGCAAATCTCTATAAATAATATTAATCATAATTATTTTATCAATGAAAGTTTTTTAATTAGCTGAAAAACATTTTAATTAATTTTTTTTCCTCTTTATCATTGATAATGGAGACAGTCGCAATTTTTTTATTAATGTTATCGACTTAGAACTACATTCCTGTCCAAATAAAGGACAGGAATGAGTTGCTACAAGCAGAAAAAGTAGTTTGTCATACGACAGATTATTTTTCATTATGTAGTATAAGAATGCTTAAGTTATCATATCGCTAGTTACCATTCAGTGTTAAAATGGCCAAATTGCAAAATAGGGGCCGTTGGGATTTGGCGTTTTTTTTGTGGAGCCAACTGAGCGATAAGGTGCCAAATGTGGTAACCCAGATTTCTTGTACAGTATGCAATTCCCTTCCTTTTTTGCAATTCACTTTTTGCTTTCGCAACCTTTTTTCTCACTTTGTCAACAAGAATTTTTGACGCCAAATCCCAATGGCTTCTTTTCTGTGATTTTGTCGTTAAAATTACCATAATTAATTACTAAATGTTGATACTAAATATGACAATATTTGATTCTTTCTTCGTTTTGTGGTTATTTTACGAAAGTGATGGAATAACAGAAAAGTACTCAATATTTAATAAAAATTCAGGATATATCTATCTAAAAAAACATGATTTTATTTAATAAAAAAAATAACACAGTTTTCCTCAGTTTCGTATTTGAATACTTCTATGTTCATTTAAACTTAATAATTGTTAATTATCTGAAATGCCCAACAGTTATTGGACATATTATGAAATAAAACACCGAAAAAAAGCTACTGCAGATAGAAATAAACTGTCTTCATTAACAACAATGCAACAGCAAAAGTTTATAAATTTCGTAAAATGGGATTTCTCTTTTGCTGGTAATATGATGTGTATTCAATTTCATGCGCAAAAAAATTGCAAAATTGCAACAAATTGCGCAATTTATTGGCAAAGAATTGAGGAATTCGTAATTCTAAGTGAATATTTTCCAGATTTAATTCCACTGGATGTTTTCATGTTTGGATAAGCCAAAGAATGTTGTCTGAGAAATGCCTTTTACTAATATGTAAGAACAGATTATCGCAGAAGGTATTAATTTTTTTTTTGTTGTTGTTGTTGTGTCTAATCCTCGGTGTGGGACGGACATCCCATGAGTAGTCTACTCATGGATGGATTGAAAGGGGGTGGGTCAGGTTCTCTTGTGATGGGGAATCCGTAGGTAAAAGTGTGCCTTGGCTCCTAATCAGAGCAAGAGAGCAGTGCCTTCCGGGAGGACTTTTAGGGGGAACTACACCACATGAGCGTATCGTATGGGAGAAAACCCCGAAAACTCCTATAAGGTAGTCAGAATCACGAGGGAAGATGCTGAAGAACATCACAAGCGCCATCGAGTTACTTGGTTTTTTGAAATAGTTGAAACAGTAATCTGCCTCCAGCGGATTGAATCTCACCCATAATGCTCAACATCGGATCTCGCTGCCACTGAACCATAAGACGAGCATTTGCTTCTCTTAGACACGTACAAAAAAATTGAAAGTATAGGTATTTTTTACAGCACCGTATAAGTTTGCAATACATTTGGCATACAATATAAATAATACATTATACATGCAATATAATTTGCAATACTCCATGCTGGCCGTCTGCCTACTGGCAGATTTCGAAACAAGAGGTATTTTTTTGAGGGTAGGGTGGCCAGCCTTACGCCCAACGCTTTACAGTCATATCAGACCTTGACCTACAGCATTTCTTTTTTATATTGAATGGAACGTAACTGTATAACATTCATAAATTGTTAGGGGGTGAGAAAAAGCCTACTGAAAAGAACGATGAACGAACTGTGATTTAAGAATATTGTTAGGAAAAAAAAAATCATCATGATCATTATCATCATTGGCGCAACAACCATATGGTGGGCCAAGGTGTTTTTTTTTTTTACGAGGTAGGGTTGTCAGTCCTACGCCCAGCGCTCTATAGTCACCACGGTTTAAAGGTAATTCCGAACCACTAGAAACATCCATGGAATCGTCGGGACTCGAACTCGAAATAAGTAAATAGATAAGATAATTAATTCTTTGATAGCAGCTCCCCATGATCATTCTTTTTCATTAGCATTAATTTTAATGCCTTGCGTAACTTTTATTTTTTTTATTATCCTATTTTTATTTTTCCTATTATCCTATTATTTTTTTTTTCCTATTATGTAACTTTTATAATCCTGTTATTATTTTAATTTTCTATGGGTAATGAAAATTTTATAATATCAAGCCACAAAGTGCATCATTTATAACATCTATGTTTACTATGATATACAACACATTTTTTTCTTCTATACGTTTTTATTTGCTGGCTTGAAGAAGATACATTTCCAGATGGGGATTGACTAACAATAATAATAATTTTTTCACAAAAGGGTGCGATAGGACAGATAAGATATGGAATCACTGAGAGTTAATTGAACGTTGTTCAATAGCCCTCACTTCCTCTACAACAACAACGGCTCCGTTACGCAAGTGCCTTGCAGTCATCCGTACGACATGGCAGGTGGGTGAGACGTGTTCATGACCTCCCTGTCACACCTGCTCACTTTATTTATTTATTATTCCTACCCCCCTTTTTTTCTTCTTAAGCGCACAGAAAGGGCTCATATGCATACGCAGTCACGACAGGGTACAGGTACGTCGCCGTTTTGAGTGACAAAGGAATTTTTGTGTAATCCTTTAAACATTTTTTTCTCTCCTTGCATATATATATATATACAGGGATGCATTTCGTATATCCGGTTTGAATGGAATTGGTTAATATGGATTGGGTTAAAATGCTAGGTTTTTATGCCCAATGTGATTTAACAATTGGTTTCAGATGATTTTTTTAAGTACAGAAACAGAATACATTAATTAAACATAATAAATAAATAATATTTTTTTTTGAAACAAAATATACACTCAAGAGCCAAAACATTATGACCACCCCTACATTTTGCAATGAACTCGCCTGGATGACGTGGAAAGCACGTGATCAGGTGGAAGTGGTATTTAACTGGTATTAAGTGGTGGTATTAGTCTATGCCAAGGGCGGGTTGAAGCTGTGTTGCGCGCCAAAGGTGGGCCAACTCGTTATTGACAGGTGGTCATAATGTTTTGGCTCTAGAGTGTATAAATAACAAGTATTTTTAGTTAAAAATAAAAATAAACAATAAACGCGATTAATTTACGCTTATATAAAATTTAATTAGATTTTACATTCAGTCGTTGACACAGTAATAAATTGGATACATTGCAACACATGAGTTAATTAACACTAACACATCATCATCAGCAGCAGCAGCGGCGCAACAGCCCCATGATGTTCCAAGGCCGTCTGCCTGCTGGAAAATTTCTAGACAGGAGATGCTTTCTTTTTACGGGATCAGTAACAAGCCCAACGCTCTACAACCATATTAAACTAATTGGTACTAATCTTTATAAAGAATGTGGCACAAAAAAAAGTCGAGAACACTTATCTAGACATTTATTCTCAGCACCCTATATTAGTACTTGTAACAATAACTAATCAAACATAACACACAACATTTACAAAGAAACAAAATTCAAATAATAAAAATCTTTGCCCACGAAAATAAAATATGCAATAAAAATTATCCTATTTTTTATCAAATTAAATTAAATATATTCAGTACTTTGAAGATTAAAGCAAATTCAATTCAGATAAATTTATTTCATAATAATTCGCATTTAAAGTTTAGGTATGAATTATTATGAATTTTAAGCTAATTGTAGGCCCCTCTTGATCTTGAGGCCCTATGCTGAAGCCTAGTTAGCATATAGGAATATCCGGCCCTGGACCTACGGTTTAAAGTAGATTCCGAACCACTACAAACATCCATGGCACCGCCGAGACTCGAACCCGAACCTGTGGCACCGAGCGCCAGAGAGCTAGAACACTAGCACAAAATGTATGATTTAAAAGAAATGAAAAACTTATTCTGTATCTTATTGTGCAGTTTGGGCAACCCGATTGTAACTGGGTGTAGTTGGATTGTGGTACTTGTGGTACAGGTTGCAGAATTCACACCTTTATTGACACGCGCACAAACACCACACAAATACAATTAAAGACATACCCCATTTAACACATTTGAAAACAGATAATTGTAGATTCGTGGAAGGATTCTCCTTCTAAGCCGAAAACCCAAAACTCGGTTACGCGCACGTTGCGCGAAATATAATTCCCATCCGAGTGTGAGTCTGTAAGCCAAAAAATACGCAAGATTGCGTTAAATATATTTCCTCTCCGGGAGGAATCTGTAGGCCAACTGATACACATGGTTGTGTTAAATATATTTCCTCTGGAGGTGAGAGACTGGAAACTAAACGTTTCTCAACAGAAGCGCGTGGTTGCGCTATACTTCCTCTCGAGTGAGAGTCTCGAGGCCTACTAACCATTTCTGCTGAACGCCAAAGGGTTACGCTTTCACTAAAATAACGCAATGTGTAGGAGGAACACGGTAACAGTATACAATATTTAAGGAAGGTTTTTTTTTAAATTCTAATGCGCTATCAGCCAAAGAACCTGATAATTTTTGTTATAACTTCATAATGGATAAAACTACTTTTTCGGTTTGACATTTATTTCATAAGGAATGGAACAATACTTTCAAATTAATTAGCTCCACATGTGCAACCGAACTATCATAAATTCCCTAACTATCATAAATTCCAATGGATCTACACGTTTTTTAAAGCAGTGACTGCAATCCGCATTCCCAAACGAGATTCAAACCACATCCACTGAATAGGTCACGTGTAAAGTAAGTAAGACTTTTCAAAGACCAATGTGATCTCGTAAACCGGAAATGCATTGGTATGATTAAATAACTTCCATTTTGGTAAAAAATATAGCAAAATACAACAATCAGAGATTATGTTTACATATAATCATAAAATTCAAAGATCCTGTATTATTTATAACCCTCTAAAAAGAATTTATTTACATGCGGGGGAAAAAAAACGTTCAAGAAAAAAGTGCTTTAAATTTTATATTTTTGAAATTTATTATTATTATTGTTTTGAATTTCTTTTAAATAATCAAAAATAATTGAAACTCCTTGCCTGCTACAAAAGCTTTATATATAAAATTTAAAATATATTTAAAATGAATTTTACATAGAACAACTTTCATAATGTTGTAGTGGCGCCCTCTATTAAAGAAAACTAAAATAACGCAATTAACTACACGTCAGAATTAAAACAAATAAATCTAGTTGTTTAAGTTAATAGTTTAAAAGACTACAATAAAACAATTAATTATTAATTATTAAAATAAGTTATATAAACTTCATTTAAATAGTTTAAAAAAATTTATTACTTTAATAGTGAATACTTTTTTAACTAATTCGTAGATATTAAGTCAAACAGACCGTAGATAAAATGTTTATTCGTTTTCAAGGAAAATTTATCGGCTTAAAATATGCTAATGAATACAAAATGAATGTTTCTTTAAAAACCGAATGGAGAGAAATGGGAACTCTAAACGGAATTCTAAGGAGAATTGGGAATCAGAAGTCTTTAACTTTATGACAATTCCAAACCCTTCATGAATCGCTTTTTACCATTAACATACAGTTAAATTTCGATTGAATCAGTTATTATCATTGGTTTATCGATCAAATTAGACGAATTACTTTAAAATGAAAACAAAAAAATATTATACATAATGCATTAATACATTTTAAATACGTTAATTTTTTTGTTTACTTTGCTTATGAAATTTATTATTATCTGAAAGCAACCCAAAATATTGTAAATTTCTTTACAGCATTTATAATTTTACTCACTTACTAAAAAAAATTTGTGGAAAAAATATATGGCGGGGAAAAAAAAAAAAAAAAAAAAAAAAATTCTCCCTCCTCTTTGAAAACTATTAAACTCTTCCATTAATTCTAAGGAGAAATGAGAATGAGAAGTATTCAGAATTATAACAATTCTAACCCATTCATTATTAAATAACTTCAATTTTAGTAAAAAATATAGCAAAATACAACAATCCTACATATAAAATACAACAGCAAAATACAACAATCCTACATTTACCATTAACATACAGTTAAATTTCGATTAAATCATTTATTATCGTTCATTCATCGAGTAAAGTAGACGAATTATTTTAAAATGAACGATTTTAAACAAACAAACAAAGAAATATTTTAAAAATTAATTGATTGGACTGAGTGCATCGTAGTCACTATTTTTACAAATGAGATGATTCCATCATAGATGTGACACTATGCGTTATCGTTTCGCATTGGCAATCAAATTGCATGACAGGGATTTCTCAAATTTCTACATGCGGTACATAAAAGTGGAAAAATTATCCTTTAAATCCCCCCTCCCTCCGAACATAATAAACTCCTCCATTTTCCTAACCTTTCATTGCAATGTTTATGGTATACTACGTAGTGAAAATATATTTGAAATGTATAGATAAATTATTTATACATATATTTATTTATATATATATTTTTTATATTAATTATTTTGAAATATATATATATATATATATATATATTTCAAAGTGAACAATAATTTTTGAAATCAATTGCTTTACAAGGAAAGCTCCAATGGATTTCATGGAAACATTCATATTTCCAGGGCAGGATTTTTCTATAGGGCCTCAAGATCAAGAGGGGCCTACGTTCAAATTGTTAGCAAAATTAGAATTACGCTATTTGAAAAACAATAAACACTAAAACCATGAATCTAAAATAAGGAGAAATTCTACTTAACTTATTCATAATAATTCACACTTTAATCTTCAATGTATTGAATATATTTAATTTAATTTGATAGAAAATAGGATAATTTTTATTGCATATTTTATTTTCATAGTCAAAGAATTTTTTATTTGAATTTTGTTTCTTTGTAAATGATGTGTGTTATGGTTGAGTAGTTATTGTTACAAGTACTCTATAGGGTTCTGAGAATAAACGTCCAAATAAGTGTTCGCGACTTTTTTTTTTGATTTATTATCCGTGCCACATTTTGTTTATAAAGATTAGTACCCATCACAACATGTTTCATTTAACATATTGATATAATCACAGTAATGATGTATTTTATTATAGTAACCTAGGAAATAGTGGAATTATAAGTGGAATAGCCTAGGGCCTCTTTTCATCTAAATACAGTTCTGCATATTTCCATACCTTTCAAATGGCATCTTTTTAAGATTAATAAGTTAAATTAATCTTTGAAAAAAAGGCATTGCCTATGCTAGCTCCTATGTCGTTATTTTCTCACTTTGATAGTCGAATTGTAGGACGGGAATTTTTTCCGGATTATCTCAGATCTCTAAATACGAGTTGGAAAGTTACCCTTGAAATTTTCCTCCCCCTCCCCCCTCCGAAACCAATAAACTCCTTCATATTTCTACCTTTCATTGCAATGTTAATCTATACTATTTAAAACAGGGAAAGAAAATCAATATATATATATATATATATATATCAATATATATATATATATATCTTTATATATATTTGAAAATGAACAATAATTTTTGAAATCAATTGCTTTATAAGGAAAGCGCCAATGGATTTCACGGAACCATTCATATTTCCATACCTGCCAAATGTACTTGTTTTTGAGATTAACAAGCAAAGTTAATCTTAAAAATTTAAAAAGATGCTATTGCCTATGTCGTTTAAAGTAAACAATAACAATAAATTAACTGATTTATTATTTTCTTATTTATTCTTATTCGTTATTTATTTATTATTATTGTTGTTGTTATTATATTATTATAGAATCGATTTTATTTATTATTATTATTGTCTGAAAGAATATCCAACAAATTCTATTACAACATAGAAAGTGAAGAACATTTTTTTCAAAATGAACATAATTTCTTTATAAGGAAAGCTCAAATAGATTTCAAGGAATCATTCATATTTCCATACCTGGCAATAGAATCTCACTAAGAATAATAAATTAAGCCCATATGCCATTCACTATAATGTAAACAATACCAATAAATTAACTGACTTTTTTGAAAGAATATGAAACAAATTATACTACAAATATACAACAAAAAAAGTTAAGAAAATTTCTGTAATCTGTACTATAAATTTTATTTCAAATTCATCCCCCCCCCTTATAATAACCACGTGACTAAATTTAAATATGTTGGCAAGTTGCCAATCTTTCCGAGTCATTGGACTAAATAAACTAAGCCTTCTTTGGACAACACAGACGAACTGTTCTTCGAATTCCAATTGATATTTCCATACCTGGCAACACGCCAAGCCACCTACAAACATTGTACTCGCATTTTCCATCCCTCCCCCTCCCCCTTCACCGAATCAATCGAAAGACAAACGACAAGTCATTCCTTTTCACAACAACCACGCAATTACACATGCAGTCAAGGTACACCTTTATTTAAAGAAGTAGAAGTTTTTCCTTCTAAAAATAATGTTTTTGTAATCCTTTGCTCACTGTCTATCTTGTCTTTTACTTACTTTATAACTGTAGTAACCGTCCAGTATATGCTTGTTGAAATAATTATAATAAAATTGTTCGTTAAAGTTTTAAAAATCCCAAACAGAAAAGAAATTATTATAATTCTTAACAAAGCAGAATCAATGAAAATCTTAATCAATTTAAATGTTCATTGGATAACCATTCATTTTGAAAACCTTATTTTTGAAAAATAAAATTTTTTTTCCCTCTTTCTTTAGATTAAGAGATAAAAATGAACTTTTAAAATGTGTTTGCATTTTTAAAATTTCAAAGTTGTGTTCAAGTATCACGTAAATAAAACACATGTCAAAAACATTCCTAAATATATAACAATAATATTCAAATCTTTTCGTATATTATTTTAATGCATTATAAAAATTTATATTATTATATAACCTGTATCACTTTATGAACTAGCTTCTTTAACTATTAAGTGCAATCGAAAGTTGCTGTCTACACCGAAAAAGAACGTGATAAATTTGTAAGTCGGAAAGTTCCCCTTTAAGAAAAAAGAAGATGAGTAAAGAGCGCAAGCCTCAAATGTTATTTCTTGGAATTTGTTATTTCTGGGAACACAACAACCATTTTTTGCTACCTCACCACATCACATATCACTGTGCCTAAGTTGAGTTGCCTGGGGTGAGTTCCCCCTTTTGTTACATTTTGGGAATGATGTGGATGAGAAGTCTGACGGGGCTCCGTGACGCTCTTACAGTCATATGAGACTGGGCCCAGGCCTAGGCTCATTCAGGCCCCATTTTGTGCTACTGAAATGTGGAACGAATACTCAGGAGGGTGGGACTATTTGTTTAATTTGACCTTGACTCTCGAGAAGCCAACTGAACTTTCCGACATCCTGTTTTATCATGCCTGGCATAGACACAAACAATTTTCTCTCTGCTTCTTTGTTATATTTTGAACAGAGTTTCTCTATTTCGGAAGCTTTAGTGTGCTATGTAGCAGGTTCAGCGTTAACCATGGCACGTAACTAAAACGATTTATTGTCGAAAAAAAATTAAAACTTCAAAATCAGAATGATGCGTGTCAAAAATGTATCGCAAAAGTCGATCGAAAAGTTTCCATTAACTTAAATTAAAATGAAAATAAAACAAGTAACATTAAAAAAATTTTTTTTTAAAGTAAATTCCTACTTTTTTTTTCAGGTAACTACTATTTTACAAGTAGTCTACTTTATATTCATTCATTTTTTTGTAAGTTTATGTGGCGTCCTCTATTGGTGGATACATTCAATTTAAATCTAAAAAAAACTAAAATTAAGTAATCAAATTTGTTTAATGAATTGATATTTGAAAAAAACTTTGACTGAAAATTTGAGCAATATATATATAGGGAGAGTGTGAGCTAATAGAATGAATTGAAAAAGTATTTCATGAACGTTTGAAAATTTGAGCAAGATATATATAGGGAGAGTGTGAGCTAATAAAAGGAATTGAAAAAGTATTTCATGAACGATTGAAAATTTGAACAAGATATATATAGGGAGAGTGTGAGCTAATAAAAGGAATTGAAAAAGTATTTTATGAACGGTTGAAAATTTGAACAAGATATATATAGGGAGAGTGTGAGCTAATAGAAGGAATTGAAAAAGTATTTTATGAACGATTGAAAATTTGAACAAGATATATATAGGGAGAGTGTGAGCTAATAAAAGGAATTGAAAAAGTATTTCATGAACGATTGAAAATTTGAACAAGATATATATAGGGAGAGTGTGAGCTAATAGAAGGAATTGAAAAAGTATTTTATGAACGATTGAAAATTTGAACAAGATATATATAGGGAGTGTGTGAGCTAATAAAAGGAATTGAAAAAGATTTTATGAACGGTTGAAAATTTGAACAAGGGAGAGTGTGAGCTAATAAAAGGAATTGAAAAAGTATTTCATGAACGATTGAAAATTTGAACAAGAATTTGAAGCTAATAGAAGGAAGAAAAAGTATTTTATGAACGATTGAAAATTTGAACATATATATAGGGAGAGTGTGAGCTAATAGAAGGAATTGAAAAAGTATTTTATGAACGATTGAAAATTTGAACAAGATATATATAGGGAGAGTGTGAGCTAACAGTAGGAATTGAATGGAAAAAAAAGGCATGCAATGATGTATCATTTAGGAAATAGTTCTGGAATCTAAGGATGATAGTGCGAAAGGCTTTTCTTATGACTCATCCCAGTCTTCCAGAAGGAAAGTGACGACTCTTAAAATTTACAACCCGCAGAGTCATGAATGGGTGAGGGTGCGTGGGCGTGGGGAGAGTGGGCTGCACCACCGTCTGCGGAGAAGGGTGGGCCAGACGGGTCAAGTTCAACGGCCACAGATCCCCGTTTCAGCTGTGGCCTATTTCGGAGAGAGGAGATACCGATCGATAATACGGGAGCAATCCCTGTAATTATACAGGAGGGAGCGAGATTTTTGGATGGAGGGGTGGATGGAACGTTTTTGGAAGACGATTGCCCGCTTCGGAATGAGGTTCATCCATCTGTGAATGCTTGACGGTATTTTGAAAAAGGAATATTCTAAAAACTGGGGTTTTTTTGTGTGTGTGTGTGTGTGTACGCGTATAAACATGAGAACTTTTAATATCAACGTTCTCTTAGGTTGTCCTGCTAGGAGTATTTTAAAAATTATAAAGAAAAGCATTTATTTCTTTAAAAAAAAAAAAAAAAAAAAAAAAAAAAAAAAAAAAAAAATACAACTAAAACTAGCCAAAGCTTTACTATTCCACATATGTGTGATTTCGTTCATAATTATTATATACTGAATTTTTATATAAAATATTTAAAAATTAAATTTTTACAATGACTTATAAAAAAAATAAATCTTTAAACAATACCTAAATCCTTACGAAAATTTGTTATAAAATATTAAATTTCTAAACAATACTAAAATCCTGACAACAATTTCTTATAAAATCATTAAAACTTTAAACAACAAACTTTAAATCCTTACAATTTTTAAATAGAAATATTAAATGTCTATTAATCTTTAACCTTACACCAATTTCTTATAAAAATATTAAATCTCTAACCAATACTTAAATCCTTACAACAATTTCTTATAAAAATATTAAATCTCTAAATAGTTCTTAAATTCTTAACAAATTCTTATAAAAAAAAATATTAAATTATTATATTAAATTATTAAAAATATTAATTATTATATATCTTTCTTTCTTACATTATAATAAATATAATTCGTCTTCGTTCTTAAATGCTCGAGAAGCATTTTTCGAATGACGAAGTGCCTTAACTTTTAAAATAATTATTTGCATTCAATTTCTTCCATCACCTTCTCCTGCTTACAGAAATAAAAACTAAATGCAATTTTACAATTTTCATTTCATTTCAGTTAACTGATTCATCTTGAATTTTTTTTTTTTTAAATTTTTAATCTTAAATTTTTATAAGATCTTTTTAAACTTAACAAAATTGCATAAATATACAGGGTGATTATAATTAAAGTCCCCCTTCCATTATAATTAAAGTCTCCACAAATGCTGAAAAAAAAAGAACCACTCGTAACAACGAGTTCAAATTTGAACTGAAGATACTTGAAGAAGGGGGAAATAGTATGGCATAAAAAAGTTCCACTGACTTTTCCATCCAATGTGGAAACTGGCCGTGGTGGATGAGCTTTCCACTAACAGTGTCGCAACTGTTGAATGACTTGGAATTCATTTTTTCCGTCAAAAAACCGAAACAATCAAGCACATTGAACATTGCAGTTGGTTTAAAGTGCAACTCATGCCAAATACGTTGTCATTTCGATTCCAAATATCACTGCAAATATCAGTTCACAGCAACTTCTAGTAATACATTTTGGAACTTTTTTTTCTGATGCCTTACCGTTTCCCCCTTCTTCAAGTATCTTCAGTTCAAAATTGAACTCAATGTAGTTCTTTTTTTTTACAGCATTTTGAAAATGAGAATTTAATTATAATCACCCTGTATATTTATACATTTAAGTGGGAAACTTAGAAAATGAGAATGAGTTAAGAATAAAAAACTTCACAACTTTATTAGTAATTGTAATTAAAGATAATAGTATCATAAAGTTTTTTTTTTATGTAATCAACCAGGTTGTAGATTTTAATTCGATTGTATCGGGTGGATTGATCAATCTTCTGTTATTACTCATAAAATTATGGTTATTGTTTTTGGGGAATCGTGTTTTTGAATGTACAAGATAAGATATACATCATGATAAATAACAACAAATTTACAAATAAAATAAAAAATTCATCCTTTCTTGTACATTTTTGTCTAATAAAAAAATTCAAAATACATAAAACGCTTAAAAATATCAATGTTTTCGGAAAGAAGTTAACGATTTGTTGGACCACATGCATAGCAACACTGAACCCTTGAACAGTCCTGATTTCCACATTTTTAACATATAAAATTAAACAATCTGTCAAAAAATGATTCTCCCCCCAAAAAAAAAAAAAAAATTAATTCAAACTGAACCAATAATGAATTCGAAAATTGATATGATTATAGATATAATTGAATTAATTTTGAACATGGGTTGTGATACCTATGATAAATTATTCGAGTCAATTAAGTGAGTCAAGTTAGTGAGTGACTTTTGGGGACAATTGAGCGGCTTTTGACAAATGATTCCCGCTTTTCAAGGGATATTCATCAATCAACCTATAAAGAATGGTTACAGAATGGTGTCATCGGGAGGAGAGATTATAAAGTACAGAAATGAACAGATTTTGTTTAGCCGACAGTTTGACATTATTGAGGCCTTTTGGCAGCGTCAGCCTCCATATAACTCTATCTTGATGGTTCCTTTGGAGGTTTTCTACAGCTGTCTGAAGACTAGCAGGTTCCGAAACATTACATGTTTTCTTTTTATGGGGTAGGATTGTCAGCCTTACGCCTTTCGCTCTACAATCATATTAGACCGGAGCATACTTTTTAAAGTAGATTCCAAATACTGCAAACTACCATGGCACCACCGGGACTAGAACCCGAAACCTGTGGAACCGAGTGCTAGTAACTCGGACAGACAGTTTTTACATTATTGAGGCATATTTGTAGTGTTAGCCTCCACATACCTCTATCTTGATGGTTCCTTTGGAGGTAAATGATAAGAGAAATGACTTGCTCAGTAAAAGATATTAAAGAAAAATAAAAAATAAATTAGGAGGAATAAAATCAACACATAGAGAGAGCTGAATAAAATATTTATTCATTTAGTATGTTCAGAGAGGTGCGCGGACGTTTATTTTGGGTAGGTAGCGTTATGTCATTTTCAGTTATGGGTATCGTATGGGAGAAAACCCAGAAAAACTCCCACCAGGCAGTCCGCCTAACGAGGCAAGATGCTGAACATCACAAACGCCATCGAGCCTCCCCGTTTTTTGAAACAGTGTCAACATAGCTGCCAGCGGATAGAACCGATGCACGTTGCCACTGAGCCACGAGTCGGGCTGTACTTAGATTTATTTTATTCGCATTTTAATAGTTTTTTATATATTTTTTTTTAAAGCTCCGCACTTTTTTGTATTTTTTAATTCATCAAATAAAAGCCTCATTAAATGAACATCAAACGCACATATTTTCCCGTCATTTTTTATGAATAAAATTTGTGCTTTTTTATCAGTATAAATATTCATCTGATTTTGATTTATATTTAATTATTACTTATAAATTTTTTTTTGTTCCTACACTATTTTTAACTGCAAATTTCAAATTTTATTCCTCCATAACATTATAATCGATTTTCTACTTTTTAAATCATTAATATTCAAGCAGTAGTTTCTACTACTTTAGATGATGTTTTTTATTTTTATTATTTTTTTACATTTTCGATATCTATTCATTTACACTAGATTTACGTTTGACATATTTCTATTTTTTTTTAAAATTTTATCGATAAAACTTGCTGATATCATGCTGCTTAAAAAGGGACATTTAGAATATTTATTTAAATAAAAATAAAAAACAAGAACATTGACGCAATTTGGAATTCTACCCATAATTTATTACTCCATTTAACGATTTAATTAATTCAAATGGATAACTGAATTTTTTTTTAATTAAAAAAAAGAACCTTATATAAATGGGGACACTCTTCAATACCCACTCAATGGTCTAATCTTACTAACTGTGTATAAAGAGTGTGGTGCAGCATGTTAGTGAATGACGGAGTTTGGTAGGAAGGGGGATTGTTCTGAAAATGGCAGTTATTCAAACGATTAAACTAGAAGTACCTGTAATTATAGTTTATTCAGTATATTTGTTTCTGGGGCCTGATGGCTGAGAGGCTAGCACAATGGCGCTCGATATCACAGGTTTCGGATTCGAGTCCCGTCTGTGCCATGGATGTTTGCAGGGGTTCAGAATCCATTTTAAGTCGTATGTCCCGATTTCACATGAGCGTCACAGAGCCCAATCACACCCAGGTACAGTGGTGTGTTGTAATAACGTGTTTGTTTTAATTAATTTTTTTAAAGCTTGATTATCACCATGAAGGCCAGAAATCAATGTTACACATTGATTGATGCCACATATTGATACAACATTCGAAATTCACAGTAGTTGCAGATGTTAAACTAAACATATCTCAAAACATAAAGCAAATGCATACGTCAAAAAGCTATACTGCGAGAGTATTTAAAAAGGCAAACCGATTACAAATATCAGATACAAGAAATGTGGGTGACTCATCCTCAGTATCCTGCAGTGCGGAGCGGACATCCCATGAGTAGTCTACTCATGGACGGCGGGAAAGGGGGCAACTTCCGTTGTGATGGAGCACCTGTAGGTAGAAGTACAACCAAGCCAGACTTCTACCTACAGGCTCTGAGACGCTCCTACAGTCATATGAGACCGGGACCTACGGCTTAAACTGATTTCCAAACCACAACAAACACTCACGGCACCGCCGGGACTCGAACCCGAAACTTGTGGCAGAGAGTTAGAAAGAAAATATAATAAGTACTAACTAGAGTTAGAAAGATGGCATAATATTATTAACGGGTTTTTAAAATACGGTATGCAAAAACTCTCTAATATCTGTCACTATTTTTATGTTGGAACTAAAAGATAACGTTTCGGTTTCAAGTTGGATAAAAAGTCGCCAAGTTATGAGGCAAAGACTAATATAATATTTATTTTAAACTTATTTAAAATAAATAGCAAATAATTTTTTTTTAAATAATATTTTTTATAAATTTTACATTTATTTTTATTATATTCAAATTATAATAAAATTAAAGAATCTCTCTCAGAAATGTGAAATTTAATCAAAAATAAATCAGTTCATTTAATCACGAAAAATTAATTGATTTTTATTTAGTTTCGATCAATATACAAACTCATTGAATATGAATTTCTACTCCTCAAATCATTTTGTTTTCAGTCATATGTAGACAAATGATATAAGTACCAGTACACTTTGACTACTTTTACTGCACATGTATTTCATGGGCAACAGCTGTAACACTTGCACTACCATATGCAAATATCATTGACAAATCCTAAACAGCTGTGGATGATGACGATGGGTACCTAGTCAAATACCAAGGTGATTCGTCACACAATTTCATCAGACATTTAGCGAATAAAGCAAATTATTTGATATGCACAGTCACCAGATGCCAATGATCTTTTACAGTTACAGCAATATTTACTTTCTGCACGTGCCTTTTTTTACTTGATGGTAAATATACACGTTTTTGATGAGTTGGACTTATGTAAACAAAAAATTTTTTTTTAATAAAATATAATTTTTATAACGTTATTAATTTAATTTTAAAATTTATATCATTTGCCATTTTGATATTTTGCTGATATTTGGTGAATAAAATACGTAATTCGATGTCCTAGTGCACATGTCAGTTAATTTCAATAGCTACAACTGGAAATGAAATTTTAGAATAATAGTAAACATTTATGATTTAATTTTGCAGTGCTTTAGCGAGTACTATAAATATTAATAACATGTAAAAAATTTCCATTTAATTACCATTCGGTATATTATACTTGTAACAGAGCTTCCTCCTACACACAGGTAAGAGCGAGGAACCAAAATGATAATTGTTTCTCATTTCGTAAAGGCCTACCTTCATTGAAAGGAGTATGTAATCATGCAATTAGATGTTTAATGTGATTTTTTGTTTTCAAAATAAAGTCCCACAAATAAAACTTATATATATTTACCATATAAAAACCACAATATATTTTATTTTAAAATACATGAATATAATTGTATTACAAGTAAAAATGATTCTGTAACCATGCTTCCTCTTACACAATAACAGGAGCGCCCCCTGTGGCGTTCAGGAGAAATGGTTAGTTGTCCTATAGACTCTCACCTGAAAAATAGGTATATTTCCCGCATCATGCGCGTAGCCGAGTATCGAATTTTCGGATTAGAAGTGGAATCCTTATACGAATCTATAATTATCTGTCCTTAAATGTTTTAAATAGTGTATGTCTCTAATTGTATGTGTATGGTATTGGTGCGTGTGTCAATAGAGCTGTGAGTTCTCTAATCAGTGCCTCAAGTATCTCAACTCAACCATACCCAGTTACAATCCGATAGCCCAACCTAGACATTACATACTGTTATTGCACTCTTTTGTGTAAATACTGAGACAAGTAGTTTTTTTTTTTTTTTTTTTTTGTCCAGATTTGGTATTAATGAGTTTTCACCTTTTAGTATGAGCATAAAAGATACCATTTGATAAAACGAATAATGACAGCATAAAAGAACAATGATTTCCACGATAACCAGGTTGTTTTGTTAAGAAACCATCACTAACAATCTTTCAATTTATGAAAACGCAAGGCCTCGAAGCATGGTATCAGAGTAAAAAGTCAAGGGAAAAAACCTCACAACTAAAAAAAAAAAAAAAAAAAAATGCTGTCTTTTATCCTAAAATTAGCGATGCGGAAATAAATAGACAATCAAAGCCTATATTGTAGATGAAGACCAAATGTTACAGATAAATAATTATTAAAAATTCTGGATGAATTAAAAAGAGGGATATTTTTTTTTTTAGTTTTTGCCTCATAACTTGGCGACTTTTTCTCCAACTTCAAAACGAAACGTTATCCTCCAACTTCAACATAAAAAGTGTGACAGATATGATTACCTCGTCAACTATTGGATTTGCCAGAGAAGTAGTTATCACAATGCCTGACATTTAAAAAAATACATCCGACGAGAAAAAATTGCAGTTAATAATATTATACTGTCTTCCTAACTCTATCCTAAGAAGGCCGTGAAGGCTCAAAAAGTAAATTTATGTTTATATTTCAGTAGCTCTTTCCTTGTATCTTTATTGGCTAGCGCTCTGGTCTTTGGTACCATAGGTTTCGGATTCGAGACCGGTGGTGCCATGGATGTTTGTAGTGGTTCGGAATCCACTTTAAACCTTAGGTCCGTAAATCCGTTTAACCTTAATCGTAAAGCGTTGTGAGGGTAATGTTACTTGCGTCCGTAGCATATCTTCAAGCTACACGTGCCCCCTAGGTAGTGCTAAATGAGCAACAGCGGTACAGCCCTTGCTTATGGCATAAAGATTAACTGTCTCTGTATTGCCAGTTGCATTACAACAACAACAATAAAAATAAATAAAATAAAATAAATTTATTATAAAAAATATTATTTAAAAAATTTATTCTCTATTTATCTACAATAAATAGCGAATCAATTCCCTATATTTGCAGTTGAAGACTAAATGTTACAGAGAATTATTAAAAATACTAGATGTCTTAAAAAGTGAGATAATTTTTTTAAAGTTATTGCTTCATAACTTGTCGACTTTTCCTCCAACTTCAAACCGAGACGTTATCTTTTAACTTCAATGTAAAAAATTGTGACAGATATATTATCTCATCAACCATTAGACCTGCCTGAGAAGTAGTTATCACAAACGCCTTACATTTAAAAAATAAATCTGACGAGGAAGAATTGTAGCTAATAATATTGAGAATGATAAGGAAATAATTAAATATCTCTGCAAAAATAGTCAAAATTGCTAAGTTACAAAAATTCGATTACTTAACTACTCATTTAAAAGTGATAGATGAAAATTCTACAAAGTAAAAATAAAAATTAGTGGAGAACTTTTAGAGAAACTTTCTAAGACAGGTAAATGTTAAGAACAATAAAAAATTTTTAAGAGAAACAACTTAAATCAATTTGATAACTGTCAGGAAAAAAATTCTACTGATAGAAAAATGTAATGTGAAATCAAAGCGAAAAAATGTAAGTGCAAAGGCTTTTATAAGATACTTTTATATACATACTTTTCCAAGATCAATATATAAAAGAATGACAGTGTATAAAACAAACAAATAAAATTAAATTTACAACTGAACAACAATGCCTGCTCCTAAAACCTCCTTAGATACTGTTATGCCTGCAAGTTGGTGGGCATGTCCAAAGTTTGCAAACATTTTATTTTGTAAGTTGATGAGAGAATTTTCAAATCAATCAAATAACTGTAAAAATAATACAGAATACACAAAATTTCACAACAAATAGAAAAACAGAACAATCTTTTACTTAATAATATTCAATCTTCCTTTACTTATCAATACTAAATTCCACGCCAATCCAAAAAAATCAAATTATTATTTAATGCAAAACTTAATCTTTCATTCTTGAATTGAATTGTAGAAACATAGGGACTGAATGGCCGAGGCTCTGGGCTCGGTGACACAGGTTTCGGGTTCGAGTCCCGGCGGTGCCATGGATGTTTGTGAGTGGTTCGGAATCCACTTTAAACTGTAGGTCCCGGTCTCATATGACTGAAGAGCGTCATTATTTAGTTTAGTTTGTCGCTCTACTGTCATTTTGTGCACATGAAGGCTAAACAGACCGGGACCTACAGTTTAAAGTGGATTCCGAACTACTCACAAACATCCATGCCATCGCCAGGATTCGAACCTGAAGCCTGCGGTACCAAAGGCCAAAGCGCTAGCTACTTGGCCATCAGGCCACTAGAGAGTCACGGAGCCAAATCAGACATCTACCTACGGGTGCTCCATCACAACAGAAGCTGCCCTCTTTCTCTTCAACCATGAGTCTATAATATTCGTGGGCTTGGTCTAGTTGTCTACCAATCGGAATACGAAATAACAACAGAAATATTACAAGAACATCTAAATTCAGTTGTCAAATTTTTTATTTAAAATATTTTTTCTGGTGCTTTATTAACCAATACCAACACCATCTAAAATAACACTAAATGACTTAAGAAAAAAAATATTTATAAATCATTTTCAGATTTAATTAACTCCTGTACTATTAAAGTCGGAATTTATTCATCCCAATTATTAAGCAAGAATTGACTTATTTATTATAAATAAAAGGCTCAATACTGATCCATTTTCATACGAAAATAAAAGTTGCACAATCACGTACATCTCATTCAGGAATGAGTAACAGCTATTGCACGTAACTGGAAGATTGTGTAATAAAGAGAGCTCATTCAAAAGCATTAGAAGCGTTAGACGGTGTTTGCCCTTGAAATGCTTTATTTGCAGACACCGGTAGAGCTTTGAACCTGACCAATCATTCCCGTTATGGTAAGAAGAACATACGTTCAAGCGTGGGTGTGTTTGATGCATGCCATTCGGTGTCTGATGGAGCGTTTTGAGGCAGTTTATGTGTGTCTGATTGCCATGGTTTAATGGCCCATGTAGTGATTGTATTATTACTTGTTGGCAGAAATCAAAATATCATGAAGGGTTGTTTTTTACGCTATGAGGTGTGCAGATGATCCTTAAGACCTTATAGTAGGGGATGGGAGCAGGTCAAAAGTTTGTTCATCGAATTTGTGAAATAAAATCGATGATTTTTATTTTACTTTTATTTTTTTATGACTTTAAAAGAATTCGTGAAATAAAATCGATGACAGACAGTTTGACAGTTTGGAGGGGGTAAGAAATTATAAAGTACAGAATTGAACAGATTTTGTTTAACAGACAGTTTGACATTATTGAAGCATTTTGGCAGCGTTAGCCTTCATAAACCTCTATCTTGATGGTTCCTTTGGATTTAAATGATAAGAGAAATGGCTTGCTTAGTAAATGGAGTAAAAAATAAAAGAAAAAAATAAAATAAAATAGGGGGAATAAAATCAACACATAGAGAGGGCTGAATAAAATATTTATTTATTAAGTATGTTCAGAGAGGTGCGAGGACGTTTATTGTTGGTAGATTATGTCATATTCAGAAAATTGATGACTTTTATCGAACTCTTATATCTATAACCTGGCTGGGGCATGGATGTTTGTTAGTGGTTTGGAATCCACTTTAAACTGTAGGTCCCAGTCTGTATAGCCCTCGTGTGCACAAGATGACCATAGATAGACAAAAAAAAAACCTCATAAAGATAAAGATTTTGCATAAGTATTTTTTACAACTTTAAAAATTTAGTATTTGTACTAACTTAAAGGGAACTCTAAATTCTAAGTGCTTCTAATGCTTTTTGTACTCTAAGTACTCTTTTTGCTTTTGTTAAAAAACTGTATAAAATTATCAGTATCAAATTAACAGGTACCTAAGTATTATAGAATAACTTAAAACAATCAAAAACAATACTGTTCATTTTAAACCCAAATATGCTCTATGCATGTTTGATTGCAATGGTTTAATGGCCGATGTACTGATCGTATAATTACTTGTTGTAGAAATCAAAATGCCATCAAATATAAAATAAAAAAAAAAAAATTTTGTGTTATGAGATGTACAGATGATCCTTACAACTTTATAGCAAGGGTTCTGGAGCGGGCCAAAAATTTCACTAATTTCGATTAATGAAAATTTTAAAATAATATAAGGCCGAGTGGCTAGCTTGTTCGAGTCCCGTCAGTGCCATGAATGTTTCGGAATCCACTTTAAACCGTAGGTCCCTGTCTAACAAGATCGTAGAGTGTTGCAGGGGCAGCGTTACTCGCGTCCGTAGCATATCTTCAAGCTACATGTGCCCCCTGGGTAGTGCTAAATGAGTAACAACGGTGCAGACATTGCTTATGGCATAAAGATTAATTGTCTCTATATTACCCGCTGAATTAGAACAACAACATTGAATTATATCATTTCTAAACATTTTGAAAATATATAAATTATTTTTACAAAATAGTCGGGAATCAGAATTTTTAAACTGTCTCCTGATTCCGATTCCTACAAACATGCTCGATTCCCTTTACCTCTGCTTTATAACTTCTACGTATAGCTTTTATGTTACGTTAACAAAACTTTACCTTCTGATACAAAGTGTTTAATAATCATTAGGCAGGTTTTAAAATTACGTAAAAAACAAGTAATATAAAAAAATATTTTTTTTAAAGTCAATTCCTACTTTTTTTTCACTCTATTGCAGAAAGTCCTTTAGAAATAATTTTCATTCATTTTTTTAAGTTTATCTGGCGTCATCTATTGGTAGATATATGCAACTTAAATAAAAAATAATGAAATTAATTAATTAGATTAAATTACTGAATTAATATTTGAAAAAACTGTATTAACATCAAGTGTCATCCACTGCAAGTTAAAAAAAAAAAATGTATCGGAACTAGAGTGGATGAATAAAAAGTATTTTATGAACAAGATATATATAGGGAGAGTGTGAGCTAATAGAAGGAATTGAATGAAAGATATAAATAGAAATGTAATGTCTGTACTAATTTACGATGTTTCTAAAGAAGCTTAATAAATCTCAAAACGGTATGTCCTTAGTTGCTTGACGTACTCCCAGGCCCCATTTCATTTATTTCCTTGAATTGATAACCATCTGAGGAATTATATAATGCGTTTAGAATTGTATAATTCCTTAGATGTGATGATAGACTACGACCTTAAGTTCCTTAGATGATTATGACAGTATTTTTTTTCTTCCTTCTAATGCAGCTGGCAAATAGACCGTGATCTTCGCCATAATGGCTGCACCGATGTTACTCACTTTGCATTACCCAGGGGACGCATGTAACTTGATGGTAAAAGCCACGGACGCGGAGTACCAACGCCCCCGCAGCGCTCTACGATCCTAATAGGACCGGGACCTACGGTTTAAAGTGGATTCCGAACCACTACAAGCACCCATGGGTAAAGCCAGGATTTGAACCCGATACCTGTAGTACCGAACGCTAGAGCGCTAGCCATTCGGCCATCAGGCCCCTATATGACAGTATAGAAATTATCTTTCACCTATCTGCACATGACTATGATTTTATATGTGTACAACATATGAAATCATAATCACGTGGTGAAATATAATGTCTACAAGGCACCTTGAATGAATTTAATTTTCTTGAACTGAAACAACGTATCGCATCTGCTATTAGTTTTATGATTCATCAAAAGTTTGTCAAGCGTAAAAAAAAACAAAAACAGTTTTGAAATTATTATTGAGAAATATTTTTGATTTCTAAACCTTTCTAATGATGTACTTACTTTTGAAAAAAAAACACCAATTAAAAGTGTATTAAAAATAAGATTAAAAAAAAAAGTGTTCAACACGAAAACATCCAAAATCCAAGTAAGAGATTTAATAATGTGATAACTGCTAAATATCCTCAAAAAGAAATATAGTGGAAATTGATTGAAATGTATGATCTTGAATGTATATTGTATATTGAATGTATTGTGAATGTATATTGCCAACGGCCATTCCATGCTGAATATACCGGTTCTCGTTAGATCACCGAAGTCAAGCATCATTGGGCGCGGTCAGTACTTGGGTGGGTGACCACCTGGGAACACCGCGTGCCGTTGGCATTCACACATTTGGGACCTGAATGGCCGAGCTCTGGTGCTCGGTGTCACAGGTTTCGGGTTCGAATCCCGGCTGTGCCATGGATGTTTGTAGTGGTTCGGAATCCACTTTAAGCCGTAGGTCCCGGTCTCCTATGACTGTAAGAGCGTAACGGAGCAAAAGTCAGGCTTCTACCTACGGGTGCTCCATCACAACAGAAGCTGCTTCCTTCCCCTTCAATCATGAGTACGTATGGGCTCGTGGGCTTGGCCAGCCAAGTGGGATAAGAAACAACATGTATATTGTATATTGAATTTATTGTGAATGTATATTGTATATATTTTGTTTGAGATGTACGATCCTATTGCATGTTTTTAATGTAAGAAAAAATCATAAAAAGCACAAATTTTAATAAAAATTTAGTATAGAGATAGGACATCGAATAATTTTTGGTCCCAAACACCTCGGTAAAAGGCGATTTTTAAGAGAAAAATGCAATACTTACAATATGCCGAACCACTACAAGCATCCATGACACCTCCTAGGCTTGAGCCCAAAACCTGTGCCACCGAGCACTAGATATTTGGCCATCAGGGACCCCAATATATATATATGCTTGTATATGCTTGTAGTGGTTCGGAATCCCAATTTAAACCATAGGACCCGATCTAATATGACTGTAGAGGGCTGACAACGCTACTCCGTAACAAGAAACCATCTCATGATTCGGAATCTGCCAGTAGGTAAATGGCCTTGGCCCACCGTGGGGCTGCTGCACCATTGAAGAATAGTGTATTAAAAAAATTTGGATAAGAAGCTGAAATGATTTAATAATGTAATATTTCTGCCTTTAAATGCATTTTTCTCAAAACAGATATTTGCATTGATGTTTGTGAGTCGTTCGGAATCCACTTTAAACTGTAGGTCCCGGCCTAATTAGCCCAAGTGAGCACAAAATGACCGTAGAGCTACAAACCAAATCAAACCAAAACAGAGATTTAGCTATGTACCATTTATACAAAATCATACTATACATAATATTAATTCGTTCATAAAAATGTCTTAAGTATTAATTATACTAAAACGAGCTGTTACTAAAACTTATGAAACAATTTGTTTCATTTCAATTTTAGTTATAAAGAAAAAGGAACAATTTCAAATTCTTTCTTGGTTAGATTTTAAAAAAAAAATCAAATGAATAATACCCCAAAAGATCATTGCAGTGTAATATATATATATACTAGCAGACCCGGCCACGCGTTGCTGTGGCTTTCTTGTATTTCGTTCAATTATTGGATACTATAATTGGTATTGTTAAGGAAGTGATTGGTAAAGATTGATGAAAAGTTCAAATTACGCTTCAACGAATAGGAAATGTTTAATTTTTATTCATTTAATGAATGAGGTAGATAATGGTTATATTTAACACTGCATCAACGACCCGATCTTATGGTACACCTGATCTTGTATTTTGAATGTACTTTCAAAATTACGTCCATCGGATGAGAAATCGCAAATTTTAGTTGCGCCAAATGACGTCAATGGCGCCAAATGACGAAATATGAAAATCGTCTATTTTGCATTTAAATAAAAAAAAATCTGTATACAAACTACGCTATCTCTCAAGTTGGAACAAAACACACATTTAAAAAAAAAAGTTAAAATCGGATTGTTAGTTTCTGAGTTCATCCCGGACAAACATCATGACACGGGAAATATATATAATAGACAGATGTTTACTATACAAAAAAAAAGATGCTATGCATGGTTATTTCTGAGAAAAGTTACATCCAAAATGGTCATTTTAACTTTAACGATAAAGTTAAAATGAGAATGAAACATCGAAAGTCGAAGTCATCGAAACATGTCTGACAGGAAATTGATTATTTCTTGACCATTAATCGCTTTTGAAACGGGAGTTACGTTGCAGATTTTTTTTTTAATTGCGTCGAGGACTGTGTAGCATTGATCATGTCCCTGTGAGCAGCCCAAAGTTGGCTGCACCGACGAACGCTGTTAATCACCAGACCCAGGGGGCATGTGTAGCTGGAAGATATGCTACGGACGCTAGTAACACTACCCTCCGCTCTAAGATCCTATTAGACAAGTACCTGTGGTTTAAAGTGGATTCGAAACCGGTAACAAACATCCATGGCAGCACTAGGACTAGTTTTTTTAATGGTTAGGAATCGAAATCTGGGACGCAGAGCTCTAACCACTCGGTCATGAGGTCCCTGTTACGTAGCAGATTCAATGTAAACCATAGTGTGACACGAAGGTAGAGGAAGACGGGCTTCTAAACTACATGCACACATTGCTACTGATGTAGATACTGCAGCCGCAGTGAAAGCGTTCGTACTTTAATCGAATACAATCTGTAATTAAATGACTTCCCTGCCTACGAATTTATACTGGCAACTTCCAGCATAGACATGGATACCAAATACGCCACCTACGATACGGCTCCTGGCTATTTAAATGGAACTGTATCTGCCTGTCAAAAGAATGTCATTTAAATTTAACGATAAAAGAAAATAAGCTCGTAGCCAAAGTAAATTCCTGGAAAGATATTTCCATCACACTATCCGTTTTGTCGAGGCCCTGATGGCCGAGTGACTAGCGCTCTGGCTCCACAGGCTTCGGGTTCGAATACCGGCTGTGCCATGGATGTTTGTAGTAGTTCAGAATCTACTTTCAACAGTAGATCCCGGCTTAATATGACTTTTGAGTCTATGACTGACAACCCTACCCTGTAAAGAGAAAAACATCTCCTGTTTCGGAATCTGTCAGTAAGCAGAAGGCCTTGGCCCACCATGGGGCTGTTACGCCATTGAAGAAGAAGAACAAAGTATGCGTTTTCTTTTGTGTATTCGAACAATGTGCTTTATTTTCTTTTTCTCAACACCTGACCCCGTGCCCTACCGGTACCTTGTTTAATAGCATTGCATTTTATTTAATCTGCCTAAGTCGCTATTGTTTTTAAAACAATTGTAATTGAAAAATCACTGATGACTGAGTGACTAGCGCTCTAGAGCTCGGTGTCACAGGTTTTGGAATCGTGTCTCGGCTGTGCCATGGATGTTTGTGTTTAGGAATCCACTTTAAACCGTAGGTCCCTGTCTAATATGACATTAGAGCGACAAACCAGGGGGTTGAGCCTAGAGCTGACAATCCTATCTCATAAAAAGAAAACGTCTTTTAAAAATCGCCAAATATAACTTATTTAACCTGTTTCAGAATCTGACAATAGGAAGATGACCATAGACCAACATGGATTGTAGAGCAGGGGAGTTAGTTATCCGTTTCGTCAGTTATTGACTTTAAAAGACTTGTTGATTTTACCACTAATATTAAATTCATATTTGTATTTAAAAGTGTTTAAAAAATAACACCTGAAACAATAAGTGTCCTTTCGTCATCATTTCTAGCAGCGGTTACCCTATCCTCCTGTGGAATCTCTTTTTAATTTGCTATTTTACTGTTTTATATTATTCATTTTCTTCTTAAAATTTTTTTTAATTTGGGGACATTTTCCTTAACTACTTATTTCCTGTTTTTTGATAACCCTGTTTCTCTTATTTATCGCCATGTACTCATTTTGACCAGATAGGAGTTTAAAGCCTCCCGAGCACAAGGTACTCCGATAAACTGTAAAGGCTGACTGAAACAATAAGTTATATTTGGCGATTTTTAAAAAGGATGTTTTTTCTCTTCAAACTGCCTACGTTTGATTACATTAAAAATGTAATGCTTTATTCGCTTTCGTTGATTTGGCTTGATTTGACATTTATGCTCGCCGTTTGGCTGCTTTATCGCGAATTATCCGATTGCAGTCGAATAAAGGAAAATAATAATACAAAATAATAAAAAATGACTTACAAACTTGCACTCACGACGAATTCCAAAATATTTTTCAGTTGACTAAAAATAAGCTTTCATTAACCAAGCGTGAACAATTTTCCAAAAATAGATATCACGGATATTCGGTGACTTATCATACTGAAGAATCACCAGAGAGTACAAACGTTACTGTAGATAAGACATTACAGGCAATATTATTTTTTCAAATGTTTTTGACAGTATGAATTGACTTTTTTAAGTTTATTTATAGAAATATCTTACTACGAAAAACTATTTAAGCGGCCAATTTTTACGAAAACATGCCTCGTTGTGATTTTTTTCACGATGTTCTGCTGATAATTTCATACCAAGGTACATGACTTTATCTTAATTCTTCAGCACATAAAATCTATTTTTTATTTCCTTTTTTTTTCAATGTTAGAAGAACACGCGCATGATGCCAATTTCAAATTATCTACTTCCAAATATACAAATGAGATTTGCCTATTTCTTTCCAAAATAATATTCAGGTTTTTATGTATCTGAACTCGATTGCATTTTGAACCCGTGGGAACATTTGAAAGGTTGCATTATACTTTCTTTTACCAAAAGTCCAAGAACAAACAATTATTTCAGTGTCTTCTGTACCTGCCAGTACAATATAATTCAGACTTGGCATTGCGCGCAAAATTGGCAAGTCAAACTTGTTGTATGTTGCTGCCAATTTTAGAATAAGTACTGGAACACGATTGCCTGGCAGAACATCTGGCCAAAATAGGGATTGTGATACATGTGTTTTATGTAAGACAGCGAAAATGAATAAGGCCCATCTACTTGTTTGATCGGAACTGGACTCTTAACTTACTACTGTGTCCAAAAAGTAAGACCAATTTTCAATTTAAAACTCTAGGGGCTTATAGAATTTCAATTTGTTTTTTATTTTTTAGGTTGCTGGCACTGTCTTTGACATCTGTGTGAAAATTGATGTCAAAATATTCATTAGTGTTTGAGTTACGCTTGGCTTTGGGAGACGTTAAAACTGATTCCGGCGATTTTTGAAATGTCTCAATTCATTGAGCAAAGAACTTGCATTCAATTTTGTTTGCGGAAACGTATAGAATACTGCAGAAGGCATTCGATGAGCATTCCTGTATCGGAAAGAAATGTTTACAAGTCGTACAAACAGTTCAAAGAAGGCAGAGAAAGCGTTGAAGACGAAGAGCGCTCTAGTCGACCATCAAACTCAACCGACAAAGCTCACGTTTAAAAAATTAAAGATTTGGTGCTTGCAAACCGTCGATTTACAATTAGAGACCTTTCTGATGATGTTGGAATTTCAAACGGATCGGTCAATTCCATCTTGGGCTTCAAACGCGTCAAATCACGATTGGTACCGAAAACATTGAATGCGCCAGCTCACGCTGCATTAATTCTTCGTGACTTTTTCGCCAAACATGAAACCCATATCATTCCACAACCACCGTATTCACAGAGTGCGACTTCTGGCTATTCCCTAAACTCAATAGACCTCTGCGGGGACATCGTTTTGAGTAGATTGAAGAGATTCAACGTGAATCGCCATCCCCGCCGATGACTTTTAGCATGCATTGAGGATTGGAGAAAAAGTTGGCATAAGTGCATTGTGTCCGGAGGGGATTACTTTGAAGGCGATGAAATAAATGTGGAAGAATAAATGAAGAGTTTTTGAAAAAAGAATAATAATTGGTCTTACTTTTTGGGCACAGTAGTACAACAGAATGATGCTTTTGTGTACCCTTTATTGATGGGCCAAAGAAAACCTGTCCTAATCACAAGGACTTTTATTAGGGTGCTTCTAGCTTTTTAAATTTTTATCCGTAGAACATTTAACTTAAGGCCTTTCGGCCGTTTTGGTTAAGAATGTCTGGTCTTTTCCATTTGTAGTTTTGATTTGTTTAGATGTTCCTTTTGTTTCTATTGTAAGTGACAAAATTTGTATGGATTGAGTTCTAATAAAGCCATAGGAAACAACAACAACATTATTTCGAAGGTAAAAAATGGAAGTATGTAGTTTCAAATGATGATGTTTGGATATATTTATCTGATTGCAATAAAAATAGAGAGATTAACAGATAGATCTGATTAAAGGTAGATTAAAAACAAAATCTGATTAGAAAAAAATACTGATCTGATACAAAATCTGATTAAAAACAGATTAAAGATAGATCTGATTGCGATAGAAAAATATTGATTAAAAAGATAGATTAACTACCAAAAAAGAGAGCAAAACCCCAAAAATGTTGATAGAGAGAAAACGAGGAAAGTTTTGCTAAAAATTTTATTATTGGATTCTCTTATAACAGGAAATAATAAAAGTAGAGAAACGTATCAAAATTAACTCGGAGTATTACCAGAAATATGATTTAATATCTATTTTCAAAAAAGTGTTAAGTTTCATCAGGATATTGCTCTATGTTTGGATAGAATCTGGTATATCATGGAGGAAGACTGAAACAAATGGCCGAGTAGCTCGGTACAACAGGTTTTGGGTTCGAGCCCGGCGGTGCCATGGATATTTGTAGTGGTTCGGAATCCACTATAAACCGTAGGTCCCGGTCTGATCAGGATCGCAGTAGCAGGATCGCAGAGCGTTGCGGGAGTATTGTTACTCCGCGTCCGTACCTTATCTTCAAGCTACAAGCACCTCCTGGGTAGTGCTAAGTGAATAAGCTGCCAGCTGCATTAGAACAAAAAAAAATTACGAAAAGCTTTCTTATTTATGAAATCCAAGATATAATATGATATTTCAACAAAGATGCCATCAAATTGAACAAGTTAGGAAATAAAATTATCTTCATTTTCATATATATGTTCAAAATCGTTACAAAAAAATATGTACACTTCAATTATAGGTTTAACACCAAAATTTAAAGCACGATATATTGTTTTTTTAAATATTTTAATTATAATCAAAATAATTATAATAAATGAATAGTTAAAAAGTTTTTATTTGAAACATTCTAATCATTATATAAATTGATTGATCTTGTTTCAATAAAACACACACATCTGAAAGTTAAGAATGAAAGAAGTATTTTTTTATTTATTTATTTTTTAAATTAATAAAATAAATTACCAAACTTTAAAACATTTTAATAAAATTATATGCGTTCAGTAAGTTTAATAAAAAAAAAATTGAATTTAAAATATTTTTGAATAATATATAGCAAATATTAACAAAAGAAATTGTTCTTAGAAAGAATATAAAAATATAATTAAATTATGTAATTTCATATAATTGTATGCCCACACACATGCAGTAATATATATATATATATATTATCGCGTGTATATATATATATTTACATATACACACATACACATATATATATACGCACATACACGCATATATACGTATACACACGCACGCACACACACACACACACATATATATATATATATATACATATATATATACGCACATACACGCATATATACATATATACGCATACATACACACATATATACATTATGCATACACACACGCAGATATACATATATACGTATACGCCCACATATATACATATATACGTATACACACACGCATATATACATATATACACACGCATACACACACACACACACACACATATATATATATATATATATAATTTCTTGTTTTTGATGAAAAAAAATATGATTGTGTAAATACAGGTGAATTGTTTTCGGTATTCACATGAAGTATTTGTTGTTAAGGTTACATTAACTTAACATTTATTTTGCTAAAGAAAACAGCAAATGAATATTTAAAAAAATTAAAAAAAGATAACTCTTTGCGTGTATTTTACAAAAGCAAACTTCCAATGCATAAATCTTATATAAGTATCCACGTGCATGAACTTTCAGCTTAAGTTCACTTTTTACCTCGTATCAGTCAAGGAATTGAGATCGACTGATTGCCATCATGGCAAACAATTATTTCCGCACATTTTGATTGCCACGTGTGGACAGCTAGTCACAGACAGGTTGTCTAATAACGAGAAAAAAAAAAGAATAATAAAAAAAATAACACGATACGTCAACAGTAAGGAGACCATGTATGGCAAGTCGTAGGTTCAAATCCAGTGGAATGCCATAGAAAATGCTGGAGTTCCACCTTTGCCAGATTCCAAATAATTTGAACCATTTCGCGGATCGTTTTTCGAATACTAATCGGATTTTGGCACCGCTTTGGCGTTTTAATTTCTTCTTTATATTTTTCTAGAACTGTCGGCGGTTATTTAATTTTTTTTATTACTTACTTTCTCGATATTTTTTTGTTTTACTTTATTGGAGAATTTTTTGCAGACTAGTTTGCATTTTTTTTTTTTTTCTTAGTAAAAATGTGAATTAATTCGCAGTTACTCTTACGTAATAATGTTATGAATTGAAGTGAATTAAAAGGGAAATGTCAAAAAGTTATATTAATTAAATTAAATGTTGTATTGATATTACTATAGAACGTTCTCAATTAAATATGTAAAATTTTAGGATGATTCAAGATATGAAATAATGAAATATTTATTTTTTATTCTTTATTAAAAATTCGTTCATTAATTTTAATTCTTCTTTATTAATATTATTTTAAAGGGCTTTACTGATAATACGTACTACTGATGATAATGATAATAAAGGCTTTACTGATAATACATAATACATACATACTTTTTTGTTTTTGAAAGTACAAAAATATACAAAAAGGTAAACATGTTTAAATATAATTAATACTCGACAAACAGTTAAGTTCTGTAATATAACAGTAAATAAACAAAAAAAGTTAAGTCCTATTTATAAATGAAGTTTTAATAGCTAAGTCCTGTAATAAAAATAAAGTATTTTTCTTTCGAATTGTAATATAATCATTTAACGACTTTTTTAAAAAATCGCTATTTTAGAGTCATTAACTTTCATCTTAGTATTATTTAGTATTTTCCAAGTATTGCTTTATAATATATTTTGTGATAAAAATAATTATTATAAATTTAAAACTTCAAGTTTTTATAGATAAAATATTTTAATTGCTTGGATAATTATTATTATTTTAAAGGGCTTTAACGATAATACATATTGGTACATTATTTTTTGTTGATGTATATATATATAAAAAAAGTTGATCAAATATATTATATTAATATTACTACTAACATAATTTACTCAATTAAACATAAAAAATTTTAGGATGATACAAAATATAAAAAATGAAATATTTAATAATTTTTTATACTTTATTAAAAAAATGTTTATTAATTTTATTAACTATTTAGTATTATAATTTTAAAAGGCTTTAATGATAATATATACTGGTACATTTTTTTGTTTTTGTTAATACATGTTATAATATTACTACATAATTTTCTCAACTAAACATCAAATATTTTAGGATGATTCAAAATATAAAAAATTAAAATATTTATAACTTTTTTATTCTTTGTTAAAATTAATTATTAATTTTATTAATTCTTTATTATTAATATTTCATAATAATAATAAATAATGATAATACATACCAATAATGATAATACATAAATGATAATAATACATAAATAAATGAAATATAAATGATGATAATACATACCGGGACATTTTTATTTTAGTTTTTGTAAGTACATACTCGAAAATATATAAAAAAGATAAGCGTGTTTAAATATAATTAATACTCGACGAATTAAATGAATTTAAAATTGTAATAAACCCCAAATCTTTAGATGTAAAATTAATATTAAACAACTTTACAATTAAAATTATTGAATATGCAATAGTTCTATATCTTTCGTCGTCTTTGATATAGAGATTTCTTTCAAATGATTGCAAGAAATAACTATAATATAAATAGGTTATAACATTTTGCCTTACTGTACATTCAGATGACCTACTGTACAGATTATCTATCAGACTTTGAGATTGTCGGATTGATAAATCTATTTTGCTAATTTTATAAATCAGGTGTTTGTAATGGGAAATTTTACAAAATTGGCTTTTTACAAAATAAAAAAAATCCTAATGGGAAATTTTACAAAATGGGAGAAAAATGGGTTATTTTACAAAATAAAAGAAATTTTAATGGGAAATTTTACAAAATGGATTAATTACAAAATGGGTTATTTTACAAAAAAAAAAAAAATCTTAATGGGAAATTTAAAAAATGGGAGAAAAATGGGTTATTTTACAAAATAAAAGAAATCTTAATGGGAAATTTTACAAAATGGGAGAAAAATGGGTTATTTTACAAAATAAAAGAAATCTTAATGGGAAATTTTACAAAATGGGAGAAAAATGGGTTATTTTACAAAATAAAGAAATCTCATGTACATGTAGAAAAAATAATTCAGAGCCTTAAATACACGGTCTGTATCATTTTTCAAACAACGTATTACCCAATTGCATGAGCTACCTCGCATAAAAAAAAAGGAAAAGGGAAAAAAATCACAACGAAAAACTGCGAAAGCCGTTTCGGCAGAACGTAAAAATAGTCAGTCAATTTCATTCTTATATGTAACGGCTGTCTAAATGACAGCGGAGAATGTTACCAATCCATAAGAGCGCAGATGTTTCAAACCGCGACCCCTACAAGGATCGTTCTGCCTGTCGTTTTATCATGTCGTCTGCTATTCTTGGACCACCCCCGTAAGTACTTCTATAACACTGCGTGCCGGAAGTGTCTTCATAAATGCTTCTGTTTCAGTAAGTTAAGAAGAAAGAAAATGAGCTGGCAAATATTAACAGGGTATAATATATGGAAGGTACGGGAAGTTGATCATGATTATTTTTTCAATTCCTACTATTAGCTCACACTCTCCCTATATATATCTTGTTCACATTTTCAATCGTTCATAAAACACTTTTCATCCACTCAAGCTGAAATACATTTTCTTTTTAACTTGTAGTGGATGACACTGGATGTTAAGACAGTTTTTCCAAGTATTCATTCAGTAATTAAATTTAATTAATTAATTTTAGGTTTTTTTTAGATTTAAGTTGCATGTATCTACCAATAAATGGCGCCAGATAAACTTAAATTATTTATAAAGGACTTTCTGCAATATAGAAAGAAAAAAGTAGGAATTGACTTTTTAAAAAAAAAATTATATTACTTGTTTTTGTGGAGAATATGTAGATAATCATTTAATTTTAATTAATTTTGATAATTATCAATTTCATACTGACAAGATATTTATATGGAAAAATCAATGATCAAAACTGGCGAATTTAACAACAAATTTCGCTGCTCTTGGCAACTGGTGTGCCGATTACGGAGTGCCAATGGGGATAGACCCCTTAACCTCCTCATTTTAATTCACATATAAAATTTATATTTAATAGCTGCTTAATGTTGGTATATGGTAAATATAAAGTACCTAAAAAGTTAAAAATGTATACTCTAAAAATTAAAAAATACTAAAAAATAAATAAAAGTAAGATAAAAAAAAAGGTTAAAATTAAAAGAATTTAAATTAAAAATTCGATACAATTAGGGACCAGTTGTGGATGCCATAAAAATATTGTATAAGATTAAATATTAAAATTGCTGAACGTATGGGCCGTAAGGTAAAAGCATTATAATAACACCCCTCTCCCCCCCAAAAAAAAGGCCGTTCTCAGAGCCAAAGCTCTGGTATTATATATATATCCATTTTTTGATGATTTTGTCTAATCCTTTTATTTACAGGAAAAAAGAGATACAATATTTTTATATTCATAACACATTTTTATATCGAATTTCAACAGGCCAACCACATAATCATGTTCCTTGATAAAATAGGCATGAACATTGATCATGTGCATGCCTATTTTAGGCATATGCATCAATCATTAAAGATAATGTTTAATGGAAATTACCAACATTAATCATTTTTATTACTGTTTACATTAAAGGTCTTTTTAAACATAATTGACAGTACTCAGTTGTAAACATAATTAAAAAATACACACTCCTATTTACATAGATCACCTTCTAAGAAAGAATATGTGGTTAAAACATATTTAAATAACACTACCTTGGAGCAAACGGAAAACGAACCCATAACTTTTTTTTCTCTCAAGGACTTGGAATGGCTTAAATAGATATCATGTTTATTAGAGAGTTTTTTCCTATGAGCAATTTCCTATGAGCATGCGCGCTATTGGCAGATATATGCAACTTAAATCTTAAAAAAAAACGCCTAAAATTAATGAATTAAATTTAATTACTGAATTAATATTTGAAGAAAACTGTATTAACATCCAGTGTCATCCACTACCAGTTCAAAAAAATATATTTGAACTTGAGTGGATGAGTAAAAAGTATTTTATGAACGATTGTAAATTTGAACAAGATACATATGTAGGGAGAATGTGAGCAAACAGAAGGAATTGAAAAAAATATCGGACGATAAAAATACGGTATGCAAAAACTCTCTAATATCAATAATTAATATCCTTATTGCATAAACAGATAAAATAAAATTAAGAAACAACGAGAACTATTTTCATTAGTTAACTTAACTAAGATCAATTGTTAACTTTTACAAAGATCACTTATCTCCTACTTTTCAAAAAATTTTTTTCCATTATTTTAGAAAATTTAAGAACACAATTATTATGGAAATCATACTTTGATTCCCAATTTCTTACATTTTAATTTTTTCAGAAGAAACTAATTTTATTTTTGTAAAAACGTTAGTTACTCAGTAGTTTTAAACTTATTTAAAAGTACCCTTCAATTCAAATGGGTAATAAAAGAACTATTTTTACTTAAGAGCAGATGTATATATCATCTATACAAAAATATGCGTATTTTAATAAACTATATCATGCCTCAAAATTTGTACCATGGCCGGAGTTAGCACGTTGTGACATTATTGTATGCTATTGTAGGACATTTGATACATAATGTAAACAAACTAGCATACAATCGATATAACCCACTTACAATTTATATTTTATGAAATTGAATGATTATGTGATGAATGATGACAGATGATTGATGGCAGATGATTATGCAAAAATTTATAAAGAATTTGTAATTATATAAGTGATACACCAATATGGCTTTTAACAATGTGTTAGATTACAATGCCATTGTTAAGCATTACAGTAACTGTACAGATTTGCTTTTGAAATCTTTCTAAAAATCTTTTTATACATTTATGTGCTGCTATAACTTTAAAATGTACCATGTCTACATAATCATTTCACAAACATATTTATCATTTTACATTTAAATAGCACTCATTACTGAAACATTGAATTTTAATGTCCAGAGTTAAATGAAATCGCTTGTTGATCTTCGTGGCTGTTTAACTTACCGTATATTTCGGAATATAAACCGATCTGTGTATAACGCAAGTGTGATTTTTTTCGAAAAGACATTTTCACAGTTTAAAATCCGCGTATAAAAGGAATACGTATAAAAGGAAACTAAAATAATTCAGTCATTTAAATCAGGGGTGGCCAACCCGCGGCCCGCCTTGAATATTTTTCCGCCCCATTAGATGTATCACAGTTTTACAAAATATATTTATTTTATAATGGCCAAACTGGTGAAAAGCCATGTATTCAACAAATACATTACGCGTGCATTCATCTATTCAAAAATGAACTGTCGAAATGATGAGAGAAAATTATTATAGAAATTATCTTGGAACATCCAATATACCAGATTCTATGTTTCACTTTAAGTGACCTCAGTGATCATCTATAGAGAAGTACTGTTGATTACAGAGCAAACCAGACTCTTAGTTGAAGTTGTTAGCGCTTTTGGTTCAACTTACACCTGCGAATCGTTTTTTTCGAATCTGAAATTGACCAAAGACAAAACACGCTCAAATATAATGGACGCTACGATGTGTAAACACCCAAATTGATATCGATTTGCAAAGACTAAGTGAAAGAGTGGAGAAACAAATATTCGCACTAGTAAAATAAATATTTTTTAATGATTTTATATTTAGTGATATATATTTATTTACAGTGTGCGTTTAGTATCATTATTATTATATTATATCTTATTATGTTTAATTATTATTGTTATTGTGGTTTTATTGTTATCTTATTATGTTTAATTATTAATGTTATTGTGTTATTATTGTTATCTTATTATGTTGAATTATTATTGTTATGTTAGCTTATTTTTTTTAATCCAAAAAAAATGTCTATAGTGGGTCTAAATCTAATATGGGGATATATAATTTTATATGCGACCCGGGGCATTTCCAAAGTGAACTACAAGATCATTTGGGTCGGCCACCCCTGATTTAAATAATTGTACACGGTGATTTTTGGACTTATTCAGTCTCATTTCGGATATTGACAAATACCGTGAGATGAAAACAAAAATTGTGGCAGACACACTGGCAGAACTGACATCTAGATTCCAAGCACTAAATGTTTCTTTAAATAAGCCATTTGAATACAGATCTTATGATCTTAGATCTAAAATGGATGGACGACAATAAAGTATAACAAAAATTATATGACGACGAAAGACAAAACAATAAAAAAAAGTGGAAGTTAAAAATAAAATTGATTTAATAACGGTTGCGACGCATGGTTGGAGATTCCATATGAAGTGGTAGATGAACGAGTTGATTATTTGTTAGGGGTGTTAGTCAGATATACGCAGCTTTGAAAGAAAGAGATGTACAATAAGGAATATATTAGGATTAGAGGGCCTGATGGCCGAGTGACTAGCGCTCGGTGCCGCAGGTTACGGGTTCGAGTTTCGGCGGTGCCATGGAAGTTTGTAGTGGTTCGGAATCCACATTAAATCGTAGGTTCTGGTCTTATGTGACAGTAGAATGTTTATGTGCTAATTATTTACGGTATTTAATTATTATTTCAGGCTTGGTTTGTTGCTCTATTGTCACTTTATACACACGAGGGCTAAACAGACTGGGATCTACAGTTTAAAGTGGGTTCCGAACCCGAATCCTGGGATTCCAAAGGCCAGAGATATAATAAATTTCGCCAACATTAGATTTTTCGTTTTGGCAACGACGCAATAAACAAGTAATATATATAATTTAGAAAATAAAACAGCTCATTTTCATAAAATGAATAAATTTCATGTTTGTCATGAAATTAAAAAAATACATACTAAAAAAATAAAAAAAAAAAACGAGCTATATTTAGCGATATGTGACAATTTATCACATTCGCCCGACTAACGGAAAAACACATAATTTTTTATGAGATTAGCGAATTCGCATATATGGCGACTACCATAATTTAGCGTCAAAGGAAGTTCTAAAAATTCTGCTTCATACATCGAAATATACCGTAGGTATTACATAAAATTGTTGTCAAATGTAACTACATTTAGTAATCGCTGCAGACTGTTCTGCGTAGCATCATTGATTTTTTTTTTTGTTATGGTGTTATAATGACTAAAAAGGAAAAAAAATATTAGGGATAGTTCTAATTTTAAACACCTTTTAAATGTTCTGTAAATTTTTTTCACGTCCCTACTGATTTTTTAATCTTTAATGATGAAATGTTATCATAATCATAATAAATAATAAAATATTATAGTCATGTCGATGAAAATTGTTAGGTCATTAAAAGGATTAATTTTAACAAATTCGGTAACTTTTTATAATTTAATATTTACTTTTATATCATTATTTGCCTCATAAACTGATGACATCATTTCAATTACAGTGGTATACATCCGCTTTATAATAAGTCTAACTTGATATACGTTCTTTTAATGTTGTTTGATATACGATCTCTGTTTCTAATACGACTTGCGTGCGTCACAAGCTTTTCCAAATAGCTAGATGCTAAGCGCTTTGCAGAAAACACTCCAAACAAGCCGTAATAGCCTTGTCTGGAATAAACAAACAATATCGTATTTTCCGAAAAATCCTGAGTAGAAGGCAGAAGCAAAATTTTTTGGAGTAGATTTGGAGTAGATGTAAACGTCAAATTGCTTAATCCTCCACGAGCTCCAAGTAGGGAAAAGAGACAGACAGGAAACAATTATGTTTTGTGAGGTTTCATTTATCCACGCATTTCATCTAACCGTTATTTTATTTATGAATTTTAATTATAAGCAATGGGCCTGAATGACCGAGTGTCTAGCGCTCTGGCGCTCGGTGCCACAGGTTTCGGGTTCGAATCCCGGCGGTGCCATGGATGTTTGGAATCCACTTTAAACCGTAGGTCCCGGTCTCCTATGACTGTAAGAGCGTCACGGAGCAGAAGTCAGACTTCTACCTACGGGTGCTCCATCAGAACAGAAGCTGCACCCCTCTTCCCTCCTAATGCGAGGGACACGACAACAACCACAACAATTATAAGCAATGCTACCATTACAACTTGTTAACAATGATACCATTACAACTTATTAACAATGCTACCATTACAAAAATTACAATTACAACATGCTACCATTACAACAATGTTTCAATACATCATTTTAATACTGGTATGTATAGCATACCAATATTAAAATGGGGTTTATAGTATCATGGAAATAAATAATTTGTTGAGGAACGCATTCGTTTGGTATATGTCCTGTTTGGTGCAAGTACATGCATCTGGCATGAATCAAGGATTATACAGAGTACCATTAGTATATGTCTACTGAAGCTCTTTAACCATAAAAAATTCAGTTTTTTCATCTTATTATTGGGCATGGACGAGTTAAACTACGAAGCTCCTTAACTGAACGCGTTCCAGCGTGTAATGCATTATTTTAACACTCGAATCCAATTGGCCACTAAGGGCATTGGCAAGAATATATATAGTATGGAAGATAAAATTTTTTAACATTGCAAAGCCGATAAAAAAACCAGATAATAAAGCGGAAAAACCCCATTACAAACCGTTACCACTTGGTACAGAAGTCAGGCTTTAACCCCAATATATCCTCCTACACAAATTTCTCTGTGGAGCAGGTAACTATAAAGTTCGCCTTATCTACAAATTTCACTAGAATCCTTCTTTCCTTAAAAAAAAATAGATCTCTCTGTCACATTTTTTGTGTTGTTTTAAATGCCTGCAGCGGCATTCCAACTCAATAAGAATGTTCATAAAAGAAAAATGTGTTTTAATGGGTCCCAAAGAATGTCAACGAAAACTCGCAATTTCGCATTCCTCAGGCTAAAAGCTCGATTCTGGTTATTTCACGTGAAAGGGAAGCAGCCCTGTGCTTTATCAGTTGGCATAAATTCTTTCCCGACTTGACACGGTCGAACGATGCTATATCTTTTTCGATTCCTGCTATAAATATAAAGTATTTTTATTTACGTATTCACTGGACATAGTGGAGATACTGCTTTGGCGAAAATTCTCTCTAGTGAAAACTAATTAGTTATTATTAAATGGAATGCAGTCGTTGGTGTTACCAACTGGATTTACGAGGAAGGGTCTGGTTTCATGTGGGCTGGTATTAAAAAAAGAACAGGGCTTGGATTTTTTGTGATGCAGAATAATCTCATCTGTAATGAGGTTATAAAAATTCATCTATAAAGTGGTGGTATGAAAGTGAGGATAAAAAAGTGCAGCATACCAGGTGCCAACAGAGTAGATGGAAGACTTGAGCAATACATGATGACGTCAATACAAGAGAGGAGACAAAACGATGCAAAATTTAGAATACTTGACTGTCATGTCATGAACATGTTTTGCAATATGAAGGAAAAATTATTAAGAAAAATTCGAGCTATTTGGTGTAAATTTGCAGGAAAATAGCAACAATTAGAAATGTCCTCACATAAAAATAAACTCAGCAAAGATGGTTTAGAACAGGGGTGGCCAACCCAAATGGTCTTGCGGGCCACTTTGGAAATGCATCCTAACTCCGGGAACAGCATATAAAATTATATATACTTCTATTAGATTTGGACCCACTATAGACATTTTTTGGAGTGGAAAAATAGAAACATAGTGAGTTATTATTTGTGTGTTTACTATAATTCTTACATGTAAACATAGATAATATAATAATAATGACACTAAACGAACTTGTAAAGAAATATATGACACTAAAAATGAAATATAAAAAAATATAAATATAAATGAAATCATTAAAAAATATTTATTTTACTAGCGCGATATTTGTTTGCGCAAGAATATTAATTTAAAATCAAGGTTAATATTTTTTCTTAATTTCAACAGTTAATTTTTGAATATATGAATGCACAAATAATGTTTTTTTAATACATTGATTTTAACTGCTTTGGCCTCTATAAAATAAATATATTTTGTAAAAGTGTGATAAATCTCATGGGCCGAAAATAAAAAATAATATATAATAATATACCGACCGAAAAATATTCAAGGCGGGCTGCTGATTTAGAAAGACTTAAAGGACTGTCACGATTAGCCAACTCATTTAAACAGACAATTATAATAAAGACAACAATGAAAAAAATAATAAAGAACTATGTCGGTATAAAATTTTATTTTCAAGCTAATTATATCCATTCAAAACTCTACTCCATTTAAAACTTACATTTACGAAAATGATTTGGCCGTTTTGTCCTCAAATTTGAGAAGATGGAAGAATTAAGCAAGACATGACGTCATTACAAGAGAGGAGACAAAACGATGCAGAATTTAGAACACTTTACTGTCATGTCATGAACATGTTTTACAAAATGAAGAAAAAAATTATTAAGAAAAATTTAAGCTATTTGTTCTAGATTTATTGGAAAATCCCAACAATTAGAATTGTCCTCATATAAAAATAAACTCAGAAAAGATGGCTTAGGAAGACTTTTTTTCTGATGCAACTGGCAAATACTTAGACATCTTTTTTACGGCAAGGGCTGTACCGACGTTACTCACTTAGCACTATCCAGGAGGTGCGTGTAGCTTGACGATAAGCTACGGACGCGGAGTAACAATGCCACCACAACGCTCTAAGATCATATTAGACTGTGACCTACGGTTTAAAGTGGATTCCGAACCACTACAAACATCCATGCCACTGGCGGGAATCGAACCCTGTGGTACCGAACCGAACGTCAGACCGATCATCAGGCCCTGGAATTGAAAGATTTAAAGGACTGTTTCGATTAGCAAACTCATTTAAAGAGATAATTATAATAAAGACAATAATGAAAAGAAATTAATGAAGAACTATGACTATATAATTTTTTTTTCATGCCAATTATATTAATACACAAATCAACTCCATTTCAAACTTAATTTACAAAAATGATTTGGCTGTTTTGTTCGCAAATTTGAGTTTATCATTATTAAGAATATTAATAATTCTTCCTACAAATGTATCTAATAACGAAAGATAATATTTGAGGTTAAAAAACTTAAAAAAACTTATTAAATATTATAAGATTGAGAAATAAATTAGTCAGCAACAGCTGACGTGAGGACATATGAGTTATTCTAACTGCTGATGATATTGTATTTAAGTATAGTTTTGTGGCGGCTCGAGAAGTAAATTTAAGATTATATTTCAGTAGTTCTTTCTTTGTATCTTTAATGAAACAATAGAATGTATATGAAAATATTTGCAACATGAGATTTGGTCGAGTGGTTACTGCTCGCCAGGCAGAGTGGCGCCACAGGTTTTGGCTTCGAGTCCCGAAGGTACCATGGGTGTTTGTAGTGGTTCGGAATCCACTTTAAACCGTAGGTACCGATCTAACAGGATCGTAGAGCTTTGCGGGAGTATTGTTACTCCGCGTCCGTAACTTATCTTCAAGCTACACGCACCCCATGGGTAGTGTTAGGTGAGTAACGTCGGTGCAGCACTTGCTTATGACATATAAGATAACTGTCTAAATATTTGTCAGCTGCATTAGAAAAAAACGACATTTGCAACATTATTTTGAAGAAATAGATGTCTCAATTACACTTGATTTGACTTGACATGGTGCTTTGAGATTTAATTATCCTTGCATAAGGGCGTTGAGCAACCATTCTCAGGCCATTATTAATAACATAGGTCAATTTGGGAGATCTTGAAATGAGGAGATTCTGTGATTAAAGCTTTATGCATAACATGCCCGTACCTTTTATTGTATAACAACATCTTTATACAATACAATGAGTATATATATATATATATATATATATAAGGTTTAAATGACTACTTATGCGTTACACTTATCGATATTTTACGAAACATCGATAAGTGCAATGCACATGAAAAGTTACAATACATCGCAATCTTCCAACTTTATAGCAGATAGTCTTTCAGAAAAATAAATATAAACGAAGTTGTTATTGCATCATTATAATTAATCATCTTTATAACTAAAACAAAATAAAAACACTTATAATATATTTTTCATAATTTATTAAGGCGTCATTCAGCAGTAAGAAAATTGCCCTCAAGTTAAAAAAAATAATAGAATTTCCTATTAGTATTGCTGCATTGCAATTTTCGCTGGTGTATGTGTTGTAAGTGTCCTTGATAAATTTTAAACAAATTGTGACTTAGGCAATCTGGCTGATAATTGAATTTTTAGTTGAAAAAATCGTTATTAAAGGAAGAAAAAGGAAATTAATATTTCTAATTCTAGATATGCATTGCTTGTTGCATTACAGATTTGTCATCACAGTGTGATTCATTGAAAAAAAAAAGGTTTATGAGTTCAATTCCTGTTAGTTTAACTAAGACCATTTAAAATTGTAGACTGGTGTACACTTTGGCTACATGCCATTGAACTGGGTTACGGAGAGTTTTTTCATTTTATAAATATAAACAGCTAGCTTGATTGAGAATGACATTGAGGAATTCATTCCTTTCCCATTTCTGTCGTGGGTGTAATGTAACAGACTCCCCCTCTCCCTCAATATACTAGATCCTGGACAACTATAAACCTTCTGCATCTCTACCAGTATCAGTGGTAGCAATACTCATATGCCACTAATACTGTCAATATCAATTGCCACCATCAATTGTCCCAATACTGTCAATATCAATTGCCATTAATATTGTCAATACCAATTGCCACTAATACTACCAATATCAACTGTCCCCAATACTGTCAATATCAATTGCCACTAATATGCCAATATCAGTTGCCTAATATTGGCAATATATTGCCAATATTAACTGTCTCCAATATTGTCAATATCAATTGCTACTAATATTGTTGATATCTGTTAGTATCAATTGCCACTAATATTGCCAATATCAATTGTCTCCAATACTGTCAATATCAGTTGTTACTAATATTGCCGATATCAACTGCCCACAATCAATTGTCCGCAATAGTCAATACCAATTACCACTAACATTGCCAATATCAGTTGTCTCCAATACTGTCAATATCAATTGTCACTACAACTATATATGTATCTGTATCTTGGATATTCATTATTTTTTTTCAGTGAGGATTCTGTATTTTTTATGTATTTGTTTTGTCTTCAATTTATTTAATATTTAACGGAAAATTTATTACTAAACATTTCATTTTTTTTTCAGTACTTAAACTTCAAAACACACAAAATATCTACTAGATGTTTGTTTCGTCATCCTCTTATTATTTTAGATACAAAACCATTAAAATAAAAATACCAACTCACTGGTTATTAAACTTGGTTTTATGATTTGTAAGGCACTAAATAAAAAATAGAGATCACTTTTTCACTAGTTGACACCGATATTGACAATCTGATCTTTAATGTCTTTGGGTTTTAAGTTACTTTTCCTCAAGAAACACATAAATTTCATTTCTATCCTGTCCATAACGGGGAAGGATGAGAAATATTCTACTACTTTTGTATCAATTTCTATAAATTACACATAAATGTTTTCGTGCTTAGCTATCCAAAGTTTAAGTGCTGCAGCCGAAAGTTTCCAGTTAATTCTTAGATTTCCACATATCCCGTTTAACGTGTGAAGTTTAACTTAAAGAGTACTCGAACCAAGGTTGAGAATATTAGCCTTGGATATCTATCACAACTGTACATCCTATCTCAATAAATGCATTTATTTTGCATTGTATGAGAAACAGGATAAATCATTAAAGGATACAAATAAATCGATTTAAAGTGCTATATAATTCTTTTTGAAATTCTGTGTGAATTCAAAATAGCGTGGTTAAAGTAGAAAATTTTTGTATCAAATAATTTAATATAACCGTTGTTATTTTTATTTAAATTTAATGCCATAAAATAGACTCGGCTTTATTTTTAAATACAATTTCATGGCAACATATTCTGTAACAGTGCACAGAATTAAAAATAAATTTTAAAAAAAAAAAAAAAAAATTCTAAGACTGTAAACAATCTCAATTTCCGTTATCTCAAAAAAGTGTGTTTACATAATGTATATACATACAGAATTGATTTCATTATAAAAATTAAAGTTTCTGTCAATTGAGTAATAACAAATTAAAACTTTTCATGATGGTTACACATTATTTAAAAATTACAGTGAATTAAAAGGTGGGAGAGGTAAAGGAGTACGATGGATTTTAAATTCTAAGAAATGTTGATGTCCATTTAATAATTTTTTTTAATGGAAGACCACAATTTTTTGAAAGAAAAAAGCAAAAAGCAAAAAGCAAAAAAAAAAAAAAAAAAAAACACCCTTATGAAATTCATTTATTGGTAAATATATAAATACATATAAAACACCAGTATATGATTACGCTCTAACATTACTATCTATAATAATCCTATTTCATGGTGAAATGAGACAAAATACCTTTGAGTCATACTGGACAAACACCTGGCGTATCACACGCATATTAATTACATTAAGAATAAATTTAATTTAGTTATCAAAAAGCTTTACCCACTCATTGACGAAATAGTCACACAACCATAGACACTAAAATTCTTATTAATATGGTCTACATGCGTCCCATTCTTACGTATGCTAGTCAAATATGGGGATCCGCCCGCAAATCAAGAATTGAGGACATCCAAATTTTGGAGAACAAGGTCTTGCGCATGGAAGTTGATGCAGCATGGTATATGCGAAATGATGACATTTTGGCAGCCTTAGATATTACAACCGTTAAAAATTTTATTCACAAATTAGCCAATAACACTCCTAACAATCCAAATCTTTTAGTTAAGAGATTACCTGAATATGACATAACGCTGTCCGCGCACCTCTCTCAACATACTAAATAAATAAATATTTTATTCAGCGCTCTCTATATGTTGATTTTATTCTATATTTTATCTGTCACCTCATTTGCTGAGCAAGTTATTTCTCTTATCATTTACCTCCAAAGGAACCATCCAGATAGAGGTATAGGGAGGCTAACGCTGCCAAAATGCCTCAACTGCTGCAGTTTATGATTAGAATTATTTAATCTCTTAAGAAATCGCCAATATTTAAAAATCAGAAGTCATTTTCATATATATATTGTCCATCTTAGCCTACACTATTTCATGACTAACTAAATTTCTAGTATTCAAGACATATTATTACATATAGACAAATCTCCATCATATGACGATATTTTCCAAGGAAAAAAATTAAATATAAGTATTTTATAAAAATTAATAAGAATTACTACATAAATTAAATATCTCAAATATATTGTAATTATATGTTGTTGTTTCTTATCCCACTCGGTTGACAGTAACATCAAGACCAAGTCCAAGAACACGTGTGTTCTAATGGAAGGAGGGAAAAGGGGCAGCTTCTGTTGGGATGGAGCATGTATTGGGATGGAAATGTATTTTTTTTTCAAAAATATCTGATTTTATCTTAATATGTTTACATTTTTATCTTAATACATTTACATTTTTATCTTAATACTTTTACATTTTTATTTTATTACATTTATATTTAATACATTTTACCGATTTATTCTAAAAATTCTAATGATTGAATTACGTAACAGCGCGCATTTTTAGCGACAAAATGGTTTATCATTTTTGGCTTGATTTCGCCAACAAAAAAAGCAAATGAGAAATAATACAAAAGTATCTTCTACGAAAAATATATTTTTTTCAAAATCGGATTTAGGCACAACAAAGAATCTACAGCATTAAAAGTTGTTAACCCTTTGAAAAAACTCACACCTTATATTTCTTAAGACCACTCAAAATTCAGTATCAAAATATAATTTTCTTTTTCAAAAATACATTTTACCTATTTTATCCTCTTAAAAATTCCAATAGTTGAATGATGTACCAGTGTTAATTTTTTGGCGACGAAATGGTTTTATGTTTTTGACTCAATTTCGCCAACAAAAAAAACAGAAAAAAAACGAGAAATAATATAAAAGTATTTTCTATGTTACGAAAAATAGATTTTTTTTTCAAAATCGGAGTTAGGCAAAGCAAAGAATCTACAGCATTAAAAATTGTCAACTCTCTAAAAATCTTACACATTTTATTTCTTAAGACCATTCAAAATTCAGTATCAAAATATAATTTTTTTTTTCAAAAATATTTTTTTTTATAATCAAAGTATAATTTTTTTTTTCATTTTACCAATTTTATCCTCTTAAAAATTCTAATGAATGAATTACGTAACAGTGCGAGTTTTTGGCGATAAAATACTTTCTCACTTTTGGCTTGATTTCGTCAACAAAAAAGCAAATGAGAAATAATACAAAAGTATTAAAAGTTGTTAACCCTCTACAAAATCTCACACGTTCTACTTCTTAAGACCACTCAATATTCGTAAATTAAAGATTATCTCGCGTGATCATTTCTATCGAATTTTTTTCCTGCACAATCAATAGAATTCTGAATGGATAATTGCAAAATCCAATCGTGACTACGCCTTGCAAACAATCTACTTACTTCCGCTATTCAAAACTATTATTAGGAGGAATAGAAAATTTTCGATGTTGCCGATATAATCCACAATGAAGTATTCAGAAGTTCTGTAAAAATTACTTATTATCATTGAAGCAAAAGGCAGACAATTAAAGCAGGCTTTTTGAATTCCCAAGTCGATGATTTATTATCCTGCGCACCTAAATAAGCCATTTTAATTCACAAAGAATTTACAAATTGCAACTATTTTACAAAACGAATTTAAAAATAATCACCATAAATAATAAACCACGATCTTTTTAAATATAAGAAGAAAGTCGTAATGCAATTTACCTATTATTATATTTTTTCGAGCACTTAAGTAGGTGAATAATAAACAAGATAATGGTAGATAAACAGGAAGTGCTGGTATTCAGAATTACGGTATCTGATTCTAACGAATACAGGAAAGCTTATGTTAATTTTATAATGGCCAAAGTAGTGAAAACCAATCTATTAAAAAAATTCATTATGTGTTCACCCATATATTCAAAAATTGAATGCCGAAATTATTAGGAAAAATTAAATTTGATTTTAAAATAATATTCTTGCGAATATAAGATAAATATTGCCTGTTTTATTCATGAGTTTACAGTTATGAATTCGCAGAATAGTTAAATTATGTTCTGCTAACTCACGATGAGTGGAGAAACAAATATAGCACTAGTAAAATAATTATTTTTTAATGATTTCACTTTTTTTATTTCATTTATATTTATATATCTTCTACTTCATTTAAAGTGTTATATATAACTCGCTCTAAACACAACGAAAATTTTTTTTGAACTATCTAAACTCCTATACTTGTCCATCAAAGTTGAAAAATTTAACCGCAGGCCTGGTACGACGCAATGCTATAATTGCAATCATTTCCATCACAGTTCTGCAAACTGTCATAGCACCCCGAGATGCTTAAAATGTGGTAAAGCCCATAGTACTAAAGATTGCAATATCACTAACAGGTTGGAGAATCCCACTTGTATCAACTGCGGTCAATCTGGCCATCTCGCCGCGTGGCGCGGGTGCCCTAAATTTCCGAAACCCAGAATCCCACCACAAAATCCTGCCAATTCCCGTAATTCCGTTCCTACCCGCAATATCAACCCTAACCTATCTTTCGCCCGCATAGTCTCCGGTAATATCTCACCCCAACAGGCTTCTGCTCAAACTACTAATCTTCCTCAAGTAAATCCGCTAAATGATTCGTGCAGCACAGAAATTATTGAACTCCTACACATTCTAAAAGAATTTGCTAATCTTTTCAATAAAGAAAATATCCTCGTGTTATACAATGGGCTTAAAAACGCACAAACTAATGACGAAAAATCCACCATATTGATTAATGGATTTTCCAAATTTTTTATTCCTAATAATTAATGTCTGTTCCCTTTGCCGGACTATTGCAAACAATTCCTCAATTTATTCAAAAGCTTTCCCATAACTTTTACTCGAATCTTCCTAATATTCAAAACGATTTAATCAAAAGGCTGCCAGTTTATGACATCCAAAACCCCAAAAATTCTAAACGTTCTCGAACCTCTCTCATGATCGATTCCACTTCCCACCCCTAACTTGTTCCCGCTTTATTTAACTCAATGCGTTTTCGCAATCATTTCTCCTAACGTTATACTTCTTTTTATTTATTAGATTAATTCTATCTATTTACTTGTATTTATCTGGAACCTTTTTCTTCAACTCTGCTTATTAATTATTTTTAATTGTTTTTATATGTTTATATATTAAATATAAATGAAAGAATAATAAATAAAAATAAAAACCTTCCTCGATTCGCTTAGATTACTTCAAAACTTTATGTGTTTTTTTCTTCTTTTAATTCTTTATATATATGTATATCTGGGCAAGTCACCTATTAGTATTTACCTGCTTTGTTTTACAATGTATTATCTCATAACTTCCAAGGACTCCAACTCAAGATAGAAGCTAGCGGCTGCTTCGCAGCCAAGGTGCTTCGCACCAACACAAATCACAAGTGTTATATATTTCTTTACAGTGTGCATTTAGTATCATTATTATTAAATTATCTATATTCAGATGTAAGAATAATAGTAAACATAAAAATAATAACTCATTCTGTTTCAATTTTACACTCCAAAAAATGCTTGTAGTGTGTCTAAATCTAATATGGGGATATATAATTTTATATGCGCCCGTGGAATTCTGATGCATTTCGCAAGTGGCCCGCAAGATCGTTTGTTTTGGCCACCCCTGCCTTAGGCGAATAAAAAAAGGCAAAGTATTAATTACAGAGATCCTTTGCAATAGGCAACTTCTAAGTAAATTACAAATAAAACGCAACTACTGGTAATTTTAACTAAATTATTTCTTCATCTGTCAATCTTATAAGTAGATATTTTATTCATATTTTTCTGACAATTCCTAATACATTCGCGGTATCGTTTTTCATTACCAAATGCCAAATCAAACTAATGTCAATGCTTAAGCCGACGCACATGTGCAAAATAAAATAGAAGAAAAAACAGAAAACGGTATAGAATTGCAGTAAACAATAATTGACAGAAGAAAGAAAATTCTATAATCAGGGTAAAGGTTTTAAATTCTAGCTCGCAAAAAGTCAAAAGTCAAAATCATTTTCAATAACGGAAAAAAATTTCTAATGATTGAATCGTGTAACTGTGTGAATTTTTGGCGACGAAATGGTCTCCCGTTTTTGGCTTGATTTCGCCAATAATTTACAGAAGAAGAAAAAAAAATGTATAATCAGAGAAAATGTTTTAAACTGTAACTAGAAAAGAGGCATAGGTCAAAATCATTTTCCATAATGAAAAGAAAAAAAAAATTCTAATGGTTATGACGTGACTGTTTGAATTTTTGGCGACAAAATGGCTTCTCATCTTTGGCTTGATTTCGCCAGTAATTTACAGAAGAAGAAAAAAAAATCTATAATCAGGAAAAGGATTTTAAATTCTAGCTAGAAAAACGAGCATGCGTCAAAATCATTTTCAATATTTGAAATAAAAAAATTACAATGACTGAATTACGTACTGTGTGAATTTTTGGCGATGAAATGGCTTCTCGTTTTTGGCTTGATTTCGCCAGTAATTTACAGAAGAGGAAAAAAAAATCTATAATCAAGGTGAAAGGTTTTAAATTCTAGATAGAAAAAGAGGCATAGATCAAAATCATTTTCGATAAATAAAAAAAAAAAAAAAATTCTAAAAGTTGAAATACGTAACTGTATGAATTTTTGGCGCCGAAATAGTTTTCCGTTTTTGGCTTGATTTCGCCAGTAATTTACAGAAGAAGAAAAAAAAAAAAATGTCCTGTAATCAGGGTGAAAGGTTTTATATTCTAGATAGAAAAAGAGGCATAGGCCAAAATCATTTTCAATAATGTGAAAAAAAAATTCTAATGGTTGAATTACGTAACTGTGTGAATTTTTGGCGACGAAATAGTCGGCTTGATTTCGCCAAAAAAAAAAAAATAAATAAATAAATAAAATATGAGGAATAATATAAAAGTATTTTCTACGGTAGGAAAAGTAGTGATTTTATTGAAATTAATATCAGTTTTATATCATTGTGCTGAGACACGTTCGATAATCAAGCACACTTAATGGAAACATTTTATTAGCTTCGAATATGTTTCTCGGCAATAAATAATATGAGCGTGCGTCTAATTCTCAGTGTCCTGCAGTGTGGGACGGACATCCCATGAGTGAGGGAAAGGGGGAATGAAGGAAATGAAGACCCACGAATGGAAGAAAAGGGGCAGCTTCTGTTTGGATGGAGCGCCAGTAGGTAGAAGTCTGGCTTGGTCACGTGGCGCTGAAGAAGGAGAGCAGTGCCTTCCGGGAAGAATTTTAGGGCAACTACCCCGCATTGGCGTATCGTACGGGAGAAAACTCGGAAAACTCTCACCAGGTAGCCCGACTCACGAGGCAAGATGCTGAACATCCCAAACGCCATCGAGTATCCTCTTTTTTTAAACAACAAAGAAGCCAGTGGATTGAACCTCAACCCTAAAGCTCACCAGTGGCGTACGTTGCCACTGAGCCACGAGTCGGGCCAATAAATAATATGTTAGCTATAATGAACAAGCTATTAATGAGATTTGAGATAAATTACAATTTCCACAACATTTACATCTTATATTGATGCGTCAATGTGGAACACTATATTAAATTCTAGAAGATTTTCCACGTGTCTGCTCTATGTCAACGTTTCTCAACCTTTCAGAATTTGTGACCCAATTTTCATACACAAATCATGGTAGTAGATTTATACAGAATCATGGATAAATTGTCAATTGGCCGTATAGCACCATTATAAGATAATAAAACATCAACAAAATCACAGAAGAGCGTGATTCCGAATATAATCAAGAAACTAGCCTGAAGAATATTTCAATTTTGAGTTCCTACGACTAAATTAAATCTAAAAAAAAAAAAATCCCTTAAAAATTTTTTGTAGCAGACAACATTTTTTTTCTTTCTAATGCAGCTGGCAAACACTTAGACAGCTTGGTCTTGGATGCCTTAAGGCAAGCGCTGCACAGACGTTACTCACTTTGCATTACCCAGGGGGCGCGTGTAACTTGGAAGATAAGCCACGGACGCGGAGTAACAATGCCCCCGCAACGCTGTACGATCCTATTAGGACCGGGACCTACGGTTTAAACTGGATTCCGAACCACTACAAGCGCCCATGGCACCGCCGGGACTCGAAACCTATGGTACCGAGCGCCAGAGCGCTAGCCACTCGGTCATTCAGGCCCCGTAGCAGACAACAAGAAACCAAATAAATTTACACGGCATTTGGAAGCACTTTATGAATACGTTAACAAACCCCCAAGAAATTCATCGAATTCAAATTAAAATCACGTGAAAAGCGAATATGATTTTTTAAAACTTTGCCTGTTAATGAAAAAGCTTTACTTGCCTCTGTCAAAGTTTCATATAAAATAGTCAGGTGTAAAAGCCTCAAACCATTGGTGAAGAACTTGTTTTGTTAGGTGTAATTCAGAATGCAGAAATCCTATTTGGAAATAATTTTGCCAAACTTTTGATGTCCATTCCTTTATCAAATGATACTATGGCCACTCAAATTGTTGCTTGTCAAAAGGCTGATGTTGTACATCTTATATCATCGTCAGCTATAAGGTGTACAGCATCAGCCTTTTCTTAAGTTGAGTTACAAATTGCTGTCAATTCAACTTGATGAAGCAAACTACAGCAAAAGAAGGATGCTTATTTCATTGCCTATGTTCGATTTTGTGATGGTATGTCAACAGTAAAAGAATTACTTTTTTTGCAAGCCAATGCAATAGCACTCGCATTATTTGCTATCTTAAATGATTTTACAAATATCCACTGAGAAGCTGTGGCTTCCAAAGAATTGAGTTCTGGTCTGAATACATACACATATATATATATATATATCCTGTCTCCGACCTCTCGGTCATTAGTCGACGAGCAGGCCCAATATAGTAAAGAACGATAAAAACATTCACTAAAGGCATTGACAGTAACACAAAAAGGGATACAATTAAGAACGGTAGGGCATGTGATGAGCTCTTCTCCAGTCATGGGCATGTCCTAAAGGGGGTAGATATCTGTAGCAGCCAGTCCTATTCTATACAGGTGACTCTGTAAGTAGTCATGCCAGTGACAGGTCTAAAGCATGCCACACCAACCGCTCTAGCAAAGGGACTGGGAAATCTTGTTGACTTATTCAACAGATAATTCCACTTTTTCTTAGATGTCATCTCTCTATACATACTACTCTTCTAAAAACATGTATACTGTACATTCACTAGCGCGGCCAAATACAGTAAAGAACGACAAAAACAATTACTAAAGGCCTTGGTAGTAACACAAAAAGCGATGCAATTAAGAAGGTTAGTTGGGTTACAAGTTTCAGGTAAAGCATATGATGAGGTGTTCAGTCATGGGCACGGCATAGTCGCAAAGGGGACAGATATCTGTAGCAGTCAATCCTATTCTACACTGACTACCAATAAGTATTTGGACACCTGTGATAGAAAAGAAAAACGAACTTCATTCAAAATCAATAGTTGGTAGAGCCTCCACGAGAGGCAATTATAGCGTGAATCCTCCGGGGCATACTTTCCACAAGTCTTTGTATGACAGCTAGTGGTATTTTCTTCCACTCGGCTTGGAGAAGACATAGAAGTTCCTTCACCGATTTTGGACGGGTAGTGCACCCCTGAATTCGGCGATGCAACGCGTCCCAGAGGTTCTCGATAGGGTTGAGATCTGGGCTCTGGGCAGGCCAGTCCATTCGATGAACTCCATTGGCACCATACCAAGCCTTGGTTAACGTCGAAACATGGTAACTGGCATTGTCGTCCTGAAAGTAACAGGGGTCCAACCCGTAAAACTGCCACAACATAGGAAGCACATTGTCATCCAAAATAGTGCAGTAGGCATCGGCGTTGAGCTTACCATGAATGGGGACCAAGGGTCCCAGTCCATACCAGGAGAAACACCCCCAGACCATAATTCCACCTCCGCCGAACTTGACTGTTGGTACAATGCATTCTGGCAGGAGACGTTCTCCAGGCGGACGCCAGACCCAGACCCTGCCATCCGAACGGTAAAGAGTGAACCTTGATTCGTCACTCCAAAGAATCCGTTTCCACTGATCTACAGTCCAATTTCGATGTACTTTGCACCACATTAACCGAGCAGCGCAGTTGGACATTGTGATTAAAGGCTTATGGGCAGCAGCACGACCATGAAAGCCATGCAGATGTGCTTCCTTATGGATGGTATTCATTGAAACAATACTCCCGGATGCCTGTTGAAACTGCTCACGGATGAGGGCCATCGGTTGGGTGCGGTTCTTCCGAATTTCTCTGGTGAGCATTCGTCGGTCTCTATCTCCCAGTTTCGTTGGTCTGCCGACTCGGGGCACATTCCGACAATCACCGCTCACCTTCCACTTCTTAATCACATAGGCCACTGTAGATTTTGGGTACTTCAGATCGTTAGATATGTCCCTTAAGGATCGGCCACATTTGTGATACCCGATAATTATACCTTTCTCGAAATCAGAAAGCTCCGAACTGCGTGGCATCTTGCATGCGACTAATGCCGATGCTGTTTCCTACACGATATATACCGGCGGAGTCCGTGACGTACCTCAGGACCGCAGATATCGTCATTTTCATAGGTGTCCAAATACTTATTGGTAGTCAGTGTATTCTATATAGGTGATTCTGTAAGTAGTCATGGCCCTTGATAAGTCTACTATACAAGTCTCCAGTACATTCACTCTGGCGCTCGGTGCCACAGGTTTAAGGTTCGGTGTCATGGATGTTTGTAGTGGTTCGGGATCCACTTTAAACTGACCCGGTCTAATATGACTGTAAAGCGTTGGGAATACGGCTGACAACTTTACCCCGTAAAAACAAAAACATCTTTCGCTTGAAATCTGCCAATAGGAAGACTGCCTTGGTCCATATGGGGCTGTTGCACCACTAATAATGATGATGATAATAGTACATCAGTGTTACTATTTATTTCGAAGCAACAAGGTTATTAAGTGGGAAATGTTTTCGATGTACTTATGAATTAAAGAATGGTACCGAAGAGAGAAAGAATAAGAGGAAACTTGCAGGAGCTGAGAAGTTAAGATGAAATTGACATACTTGAGTTAAAATAAATTATTTGACATACTTGAGAATTTAAATGACTTGAATTTTCAATTCCAAGAAAAACATACGCATATGCTATATACAAATAGCAAAATTAATGCTTTTTGTAGAAAACTGGAATTGTGGAGCAGAAATTTATAGCAAAAAGAAAAAAAAACTAGAAATGTTTTAAAATGTAGATCAGTGTGCTAGGACTTGCAAGGCTGAAGAACAACATGTGAAAGTTGTTTTTGCAACCATTGAAAATTATTTAGCCATGCTGGCAAAGAAATTTTTTTAAAATATTTTCTTGCCTGACGAGAACTTGGCAGCAAGTTACACGAGTGGTTAGGGATCCATTTCAAAGTACTCCCCAAGACGAATTCTTCATGCACTTCACGGCTAATGGCCAAATCAAAATACAATATAAGAATAAATTGTTCTTTGAATTCTAGGGCAGGAGTGGATGATGAGTTTTCTGTACTGAAAACAAGATTCATACACTACTGCCATGCTCAACATCCTACTTTTACGAAACCGGATTTTCTACAGTGGCTTCTTCACCACTGCAGAAACTGTACCGCAGAAGAAGACAAAATTAGATCTCAGGTTAAACATAGAAAAAAGAACTCAAGTTGTATATTTTTAATTATGAATCTTCCTTTGAAAAAAAATTGCCGAAACCCAAAGGCGCATGTCATTAATAATTATTAAACTTTATTTTTTAATTAGAAATGATGAGTTAATTATTAAATACATTGTGCAGTATTGATCAAATCTTATTTATAAGTGCACTATATCAATATAAATATTATGTATATTAATGTTTAGGATGGCAGAATGTATTTTATTTCGTTTTCATTTCACTAAATTAATTAATTTGTTCCATAATATTCTCTTTTCAGCCTTCAATTTAGTGTTGTCACGCCCCCAGGGATATATATATAAGAAATAGAAAAAATGCTCTGATAAGTTATATTATTGTATATTTTGTATATTCGAATAGTTCTGTTTGGTTTGTCGCTCTACAGTCATTTTTTGCACACTTTGGCTAACTAGACCGGTGATATACAGTTTAGGGAGGATTCCGAACCACTACTACTACACCACACCACATCACTGTGCCTGAGATGAGTTGCCCCTATACAGTTAGGGAATGATTTGGTGAGAAGTCTGGCTGGGCTCCGTGACGCTGAGATGATATATGAGACAGGAACCTACGATGGTCATATGAGACAGGAACCTATGATTTAAAGTGGATTCCGAACTACAAACATCCATGGCACCGCCTGGTCTCGAATAAGAAACTTGTTATACAGAGCGCAGAGCGGTAGTCACTCGGTCACCAGGACCTTCATTTAAAATTATGGGGGCAAAACGCTAGTGCAGTGTAGCAGGCTTTCCAGAATTCGAAGTTATTTCACCTTTAATTAAATTATTTAATATCAACGGTAAATCTATAGCAAATTCAGAGTTATCCACAATGTATAACAGGACCTGCATATAACCGATTGGATGCCACCAATATTTGAAAAAAAAGCACCCCCAAGTATAGAATTTGGGAGAGGTGCCCTGTTCGAGTCCAACGAAAGGATTTTCTTGACCTGTGAATGTATTGTGCCTATTTCCCGGCATACACACGAAAATTTTCGTCGTTTGTTAGATTTTGAATAAGCCTCCCAAAATTCGGTAACAGGCCAGAAAAACTTGATGGATTGGGCCTTGCGTTGCCACGCTAAGGGTACTTGGATCAAAATTTGACAAACTATGTTGTTGGAGGGATTAGCAAAGCTGGAATGTTATCCATGTACACCCCTAAATGTGACATTTGGAAGAGGTGCCCTGCACTAGCCCAACGATAGGAGTATCTTGACCTACGAATGTATTGTGCCTATTTCTCGGCATACACACAGAAATTTCATCATTTGCCAAATTTCAAACAAAGCTCCTGAAATTCGGAAACGGGCCAGAAAGACATGACAGATTGCGCTTTGGGTTTCCATGCTAAGGGTACTTGGCTCAAAACTTGACAAGCTGTGCCAGGAATTAGACAAGGTAGAATGCCATCGGTTGGGTTTCAAGAAGTCTTCTGTTTCTCTCAAAATTAATAGCATCAAAGTGCAAGTACAATGTAGCAAACTCTCTGCAGCTATAATATAAGTCTTATATTATATTAAAAGCAAAATAATTTTTTCAAAAAAAAATATATGTTGATTATAAATATGCTTCCTTTTAAACCATAGACAGCTTCTCGTCGAATAGCCTAACTAGATCGTGAAAGGACATTTTGCATAGCTTAATAAAAAGATCGTTAAAAATCCCGACACATTTCTTGTAAATATAATTGAACATAATTATATAAACTAACCGAGAATTCCCAACTTTAAATGTAAAAACGTTAAGAATCTCAATTCTTTTCACAACTATTTAAGTAAGCCTGCAATTTCCAATTTAAAATGTAAAAATATTATGAATTCCAATTACTACTTATATAGACCTGGAACTCCCAATTTTAAATGTAAAAGTATTCTTTCATAACAATCAAAGTTTCTTTTCATAACTATTTATACAAAACTGGATAAAATAGTTTGCAATGTAAGTAGTGTGTAAAATGCAAAATAATGGAAATTCCATATATTTTTACATTTAAAATGGGGAATTCCAGGCTTGCATAAATAGTTGTGAGAAGTATCGGGATTCTTAATATTGTTGCATTCAAAATTAGGAATTCAATGCTGGTATAAAAAAATTGTGAAAATATTCGGGATTTTTAATATTTTTAGATTTAAAATTTGGAATTTAGCTATTAATAAGTTTCAAATCAAAATCAAACGTATTTTAAAAACTATGAGATAATCTTGTTACAATAAACCAGACGAAAAAGCATTTTTCTTCCATTCTTTCCATTTTTTATGACCTTTGACATTAATATGTTTGGCTGTTTTCCAGTAAAAAATTAAATTTTCGTAAGTTGTTATTACTTTTCATAAAATAGTTATTGTAACTAACTTAGGTGAAAAAAAAATGTTGATTCCATTTTTCCTGTAAAATACACGGAATAAATAAGTATGGTATTTAATGATGAAAAAGTTCAAAAAGCGGATAAACAGTATTCCCTTATTTGGGAGTGGGGGGGGCAGAGGTAAAAATTCGAAGTAAAACTGGAAACTCGATTATTGATGTTCACTGAAATCACTTGTTAGTCATTCATCTTTGAATTTCAATAGATGAATTTTAGAAGAATTTCATTTACCAACACGTTACATAGGGCCTGATGGCTGAGTGGGCTTTCGATGCCACAGGGTTCGAGACTCGACGGTGCCATGGATGCTTATAGTTGTTCATAACCGACCTTAAGCCCTAGGTCCCGGTCTAATATGATTGTTGGGCTTAAGATTGACAACCTTACCCCGTAAAAGGAAAACATCTCCTGTCTCTAAATCTGCCAGTAGGCAGACGGCCTAGGCCCCATGGGGTTGTTGCTCCAATGAAGAAGAGCATATTATATGCTGATTGGTTTGCCGTTCTACGGTCATTTTGTACACATTTTGGGCTAATTAGACCGGGACCTACAGATATCAGAAACTCTCACAAACATTCATGCAACCGGCAGGATTCGAACCTGAAGCTTGTGGTACCAGAGCGCTAGCCAATTGCCCATCAGGCCACATTATATGTCGAAGTAAGTAGAAAACAGTTTAAAGCATTAGATGACAAAATCAAAAAATAAATTTCAATTCCATAAACGAATCAATACAAATTTTGGTTAAAATCTAGGATACTGTACCCCTGAGGAAGTCGCCAATCTTGCAACCCTGAATATTTCGCCAATTTTCCGCCAATTTCTTTAGGGTTGCAATACTATAATAAGAGGAATTCGTAGCTTCATTTTCCAAACAATATAATGACTCTTTATTGTTATTGTGATTATATTATTATTTGCAGTAAATAAGAACAGAAATATAGATTCTTTTAAATTAGTATGCCAATAAATTACTGATTATTCCGAACTTATTCTTACAACGTACATCGGTCACCGATTCAGAACATAAACAATATTTATGAAGTTGCCACTCAGGAAAGTAAGAAATAAACAAGAAAAACGATTTTTTTTATTTATTAATAACTTATATTTTATTCTTAAATAATTAATTTCCTTTTTAAAGATGTTCGTTTAGTTAGGATTTTGTGGCAACCGTAATTAGAATTCGCTCGGAATATTTGAAGTTTAGCTTTTTAGAACGTTAGTTAACGTTACAATTTAAATTTTTAATAATTAAAATAAATTAATATTAATAAAATAATGTGTCCGGAACATTTGATAATTATCTGGCAGAGTGCATGTGACGGCGCCAGCACAAATGTGACATCCGCAAAATAATTTATGATTTCACCGATGGAATAAAATATTTGTTTCCACCACAGAGGAAGGATATACCACAATAAAAGGTAAGTTATTCTGTAGTTTTTTCTTCTTTTTTACCTTTTGTTAATATTAATTTATCATTCGAATTCGGCTTCGTAAAGAACATGACTTATTTTATGACATTACAAAAAAAAAAAAAAAAAAAAAAAAAAAAGCGATTTAATTTGGTGTGAAAGCAATTTAGGAATAAAATGTTGACAAAATAATGATATATTTTGGCGTTAAAGCGGCAATATGTGGCGTAAAAAGAAAACATTAAAAAGTTGACATAATAGTGGTAAAAATTTGGCGATAAAGCGATATCAATTGGCGTAAAGGCATTTTAGATGTAATTTTCTTGGCATAATAGCGCTAAATTTCGGCGTAAAAGCGGTTTCATTTGGCGCAAAAGTATTCCAGAGATAAAAAATTTTAGTGATAAAAATTTGGCGATAAAGCATCAACTTTTGGCGTAAAAGCGCCTCAAAAAACAAGATTCACTTAGTGAAAAAATTTGGCTATAAAGCGATAAATATATGGCGATAAAGCATTTTTTGGCTTAAAAGAAGTTATATAACAACATTTGCTTAGTTAAAAATGGCTATAAAGCGATAAATGTTGGCGATAAAGGATAGTGATAATATTTGGCGTTAAAGCGATAAACTTTGGCTTCAAAGCCTTTTCAGGAATAAACTTTGACGTAATAGCTATTTGGCTGCTAATGTTGGCGTAAAAGCACTCTTTGTCTATAAATTTTGGCGAAATAGCACTTTACAATGACACCGAACTTAGGCAACCTTTTTGACTGTTTACTTGGCGATTTGGCAACACAGTAAAGGATTTTGGCTTAATATCATTTTACCGCGCAAACTACCTGGCCCATTCATTTCTATGCTTACTTACAGACTTGGCAACTTGCCGATATGTTTGGCACAAAGGGTACAGGATCCTAGATTTTAACCCAAATTTTTTTTATATTATGTAACATAAACCACTATGAAACAATATTTAAAAAAAAGTATTTCACACATTGCAATGTAATTCGAGAACTTAGTGAATTTCGAATTTTAATTAAATTAATAAACAAATTTCTTGTTAATGGCACAAATTCCAAAAAAAAAAAAAAAAAAAAAAAAAAAAAAAAAAAAAATTAAAAAAGAATATCGTGAGTAGCATGAGAAATAGCAAAATCTTATCTCAAAAGTGTAATTATTGTTTACTTATAACAATGAAACTCATATCGTCAACAATGTGTGATTCAAAATGTATTTAATATATAATTGTATAACACATGAAAAAATTAAAAAAATAATAATAATGAATGAATACAATAATAATAATAAAAAGAAATACAAACGAGAAGAAAAAATTCTGAAAAAAATTAAAGTTTTAATTATATATCTACTTCATTCAAATTGTAACAAAATTAAAGTAATTAAATAATAATATAATAAAGGATAATTATTATATTTATTTAGTAAGCGATTTAGTATTTGATGCAAGTTTTGTAATGTAAACTACAAATTCTTTTAGACAAATATTTACTATCTGAAGATGTTTAATATTCATATCCTAATATGCTTGTTTAAAAATATATGTTGATCCGAAAAGGCTTCCTCTTTTTAATGTATTATCTATCTAATAATGTAGAGAAATTTTAATGAGAATATGTTTTTACCAATCCATGAATTCCTGAAACGATTGACTAAATCAGGGTGGTCAACCCAAATAATCTTGCAGGCCACTTTGCAAATGCACCCTAACTTCATGGGCCGCATATAAAATTATATATCCCCATATTACATTTAAACCACTGTAGAAATTGTTTTGGAGTGAAAAATTGGAACATACTAAATTATTATTTTTGTGTTTAATTTTACATATAAAGATAGATAATAGTATAATAAGGATACTAAACGCACATTGTAAAGAAATAAGCAACACTAAAAATGAAATATAAAAATATATAAATATAAATGAAATAAAAAAAATGAAATCATTAAAAAATAATTATTTTACTAGTGCGATATTTCTTTCTCCACTCATCATGAGTTCGCAGAATACAATAATACTGCGTCACTGGGGTCATTTAAAGCGAAACATAGAACCTGTTATATTAGATGTTCCAAGATCCTCGCGCATCATGAGTTCGTAGAATATAATTTAGTTATTCTGCGAACTCATAACTGTAAACTCATCAATGAAAAAGGCAATATCTGTCCAATAGTCGCAAGAATATTATTTTAAAATCAAAATAAATTTTTTCTCATAATTTAGACAGTTATTTTTTGAATAGATGGATGCATACATAATGTATTTATTTTTAATACATTGGTTTTCACTATTTTGGCAATTATAAAATAAATATATTTTGTAAAAGTGTGATCAGTCTCACAGGCCGGAAAAATGCTCAAGGCGGGTCGCGGGTTGGCCACCCCTGGACTAAACAATCAAAACTCTTTAAGGATAAGACTAAAAGAAAGAAAAAACTCCAAAATGGAGCGCATCAAAAAATCTTTTTTACTAAATTAAAATAAATTGGAAAAAAGAATATTTTTCTAATAATTAAATATTTAATGTCACAAATTATTTTTCAAGCTATAATCAAATTTCGAAAACTTATTTAAAAAAATACCTGTCATTAACTTCAGGTAAAACTTTTTTTTTGTTCTAATGCAGCTGGCAAACACTTAGACAGTTGTAATGGATGCCTTAAGACAAGAGCTCCACCGACGTTGCTCACTTAGCACTATCCAGGAGGTGCGTGTAGCTTGTAGATAAGCTACGGACGCGGAGTACTTATACCCCCTCAACGCTCTACGAGCATGTTAGACCAGGACCTACGGCTTAAAGTGGATTACGAACCACTAAAAACATCCATAGCATCGCCGGGACTCAAACCCAAAACCTGTACCGAGCGCCAGAACGCTAGCCACTAGGCCATTTAGGCCCTTCGGGTAAAATTAATGCACGATAATATGGGACTTAAAAAAAACATGATTTCATAGTTATTACATGTTAACATGTTATATGTGCATTTCTGAACTAACAACTATAACAAAAGTTAATTTTCTGATTTTTAAATATTTTTTCCAATTGTTTTTAATTTATTATTAATTTTACGTAGTTCCATGATATAATGTCACATACCTCTATTATTAAAACTTACATTACGTATTTTTCAGTAAATTTATGTATTTTTTCTATACCTAAATATTGCATGGATTTTTTGCACGGATTTTGAACCACATAAAAAATTCGATTTTTTTAAATCACATTTTTACCACATGAAAACATATTCAAATCAAATAATGAGGATATTTCTATTTTTAGTAATTTTTCTGGGTTGTTTGAAAAAAAAAATTTTAATTTTAAAAAATTGGTAAATCGAATATAATTAAATATATTTGGACACTTCAAAGCAATTTGAAAATGGAAAACGTTTGATTTTCTAAAGTACGAAGATAAAATAGAAACCCCATCAATAAAAACCGATTTGAAATGATTTGAAACATTGGACAAATCACATTTTACAAAAAAAAAAAAAAAAAAAAAAAAAAAAAGTTGATTTATTATTAACCAATGGCATCACCCCAAAAATTGAAAATTTTCCATTGATCCAAAACTTTAAAGTTAAAACCAATTATTTAAAAGGTTCATAACTTTTACACCAAATATTAGCCTCATACCAAACAATATACAAACAAAAGTCATTAAAATAGGCATAAAATTCAATTTTAAAAAGGTACAAAATGTAACACTTTATTCTGGAACGAATGCTATAAGTTATAGATATATTAATAATAATAAAACATGAACCAATTTTTTACAGCTAAGTAACGTTTAATTTCTCTATGGAAAATTATACCTATTAAATAAATAAAAATTATAAAAAAAAGTAAAGCATCAAGTAACAACCGGTTATTTTGGTGAAATAAACGTTTTATTATTCTTACCGTACAAAAATACTTAAATCTTACAAAAAGATAAAATTAGAAAAGTAAATATAATGAATGCAAATTATAAATACAATTAAAATTAAAATATTTTATATTTTATACTCCTTAGAATTTTGTTAATTATTCAGTAGGAATTATTCTCTGATTCGTTGATTTATTCTCTGATAATCGTAGGCCAGTTATAATAAAATAATATAATATATTTATCAAGAATAAAAATTTAATAAGAATATAAAATTTACAAATTGAAAATTTAGTATAATTCACTGAAATATTTGCAAGCGGAAAATTTTAAAAGCAATTTTAACACACAATTTCTTTATTATTAATTTTTATTGAACTGCATAAACTTCATAAAATGAAAAACTGCAAAACTGTATAATTCAAAAATAAATAAATAAATCTTAATAAATAAAAATTAAATAAAGTTATTGCCATTTAATAAAATTTCATTCGAACGCTAACAATATTTAATTCTACAAAAATTTCTATTGAATTTTTTCTTTAAAATATTCTACAGTAAATAATCAATATTTAATAATACTTTAAAATAATCAATAGTAATAATACTTTAAAATAATCAATAGTAATAATACTTTAAAAAATCCTAATAGTAAACAACTCTTAGAACACGATTCCAATTTAGATTCCCATGATGTGTAAATAATGAGATTTGTATTATTTACTCATCATGAGTAAATAAAATCACGCATGCAATAAAACTATATGCAACATAATATCTAAATACAATAAAATTTCGAGCGAATGTTCAACTTGATGGAACACGAACGATACACACAGACGTTATGACCTACATTAAAAAAAAGCAACACTAAAAAGAGTTTTTTTTCCTTTCCCTCAATGCAGCAGACGATAAAGAATAAAAAAGCTTACCTGTCGTCCGTTTTAATTCTTTTGCAAGCAATCGAAGAGAAGAGGTGGAAAAAAAAAGAACAATTTTTCCTGTCCAAGCGATTTATTTCCCGGGCCAAACGATTCCCTGAATGAATTAAATTTGCGTAATAAGGTGGACAGATCACTTAGAAGAAGAGGACCACTGGGATGAAATCTGTTGGCGTATTAACCAGTTGCATCCACGTGCAAAAGTAGTGAATCAAGGCGACCTGACGTCACCAGTGACGTAACCACCGCCATAGCTCGTTTCCATGTGGTGTTTGAGCGGTGTTCGACGGGGAAAAAAATCTCCAGGGATTTTTGCCGCCAGTATATAACAGTGGAAGACATATAAAGCCACTTTGTAAAACTACATTGTGTTTCCGGGCAATGCTAAACCAAGAGGTCTTTACAAGTTAAGGTAAATTATTTATTTATAGCATTGTTATGCATTAGATTAAACTAAAAGTAATTCAATGTTTAGACAATTTTGAAAGGGGAAAAAATGTATTTATTATTGCACATATTTAATCATTAAAATAGCCTCTATAATTTTCTATGGAATTTAACCATTTTTTTTATCCCATTTAAGACTTTTTTTGGTTTTGCCACCAAATACCCGTTTACAGAATTTTCGATGTTCTATTTATTATTGAAATTTTTGCTATCAAGAAAATGCTGCAGAGATCTAAACAGATAATATGATGGTGTTAATTCTAGACCAGGGGTGGCCAACCCAAATGATCTTACTGGCCACTTTGGAAATGCATCTTAACTCCGCGGGCCGCATATAAAATTATACATTCCCATATTAGATTCAAACCCACTATAGATATTATTTTGAAATGAAAAATTGAAACAGAATGAGTTATAATTTTTGTGTTTACTATTATTCTTACATGTAAACATAGATTATATAAATGATATTAAACGCACATTGTAAAATATATAACACTAAAAATGAAATAAAAAAATATATAAATATAAATGAAATTTAAAAAATGCAATCATTAAAAAAAAAAATTATTTTACTAGTGCGATATGTGTTTCACCACTCATCATGAGTTCGCAGAATACAATAACACTGCGTCACCGAGGTCATTTAAAGCGAAACATAGAACCTGTTACATTAGATGTTCCAAGATCCTCGCGCATCATGAGTTCGCAGAATATAATTTAATTATTCTGCGAACTCCTAACTGTAAACTCATCAATAAAACAGGCAATATCTGTCCTATATACTATATAAAATGAAATTTCGACTAATAATTTCGACAGTTCATTTTTGAATAGATGGATACACACATAATGCATTTTTTGAATACGTTGGTTTTCACTACTTTGGCCATTATAAAATAAATATATTTTGTAAAAGTGTGATAAATCTCGCGGGCAAGAGGAATTGGACGTGGTAGAATTACCCGTTCTAAGTCATCCGCTTCTGTTGAGTTATTTGTATGATATAAGATCGGACGTAATTTTGTTGAAGAATCATAATCTGTCTGTAGATTAATGTCTTTTAATGAATAATGACCGCTTTAAATTCTTTAATAATTGACAATGTATGTCTGTGGCGATAGTTTGGTTATCCGCATGCAGTTCAAAATAAACCACCTCTTCCATATACCATCAAATGCAAAGTAAAACCTTTTTTACATGCAATTCTGGCTATGGTGGTTATAGGTTTTCTTTTTTTGTTTCTTTTGGACTTAACCATTTCTCTTTTCAAAAAGCGTTTGCATAAGTTATCTACTTTTCACCTCTAGTCACTATACACTTTAAAAAAAAGGATCGATTTCATTTCTTGTGACTAGTGATGTGCAAGTATTCAAATAACAATAGTGAATAAAGGCCGCTTTAAATTCCCTAATAATTGAACAGTAGATGTTTGAATAGTTTTTTTCTCATGTTTCTTTTGTACTTAACATTTCCCTTTTCAAATAACTTTTGCATAAAATATCCATTTTTCATCTCTAGTTACTGCTTTAAGAAAGTTAAAGTTGTGATTAGTGATGTGTAAACATTGCTGAAGTTTTGTGTTGTAAGCTCATACGGAACTCAAACACCTTTCCTATCATGTTTAGGTATTCCTATGTGCATAGTTTTCCACAGTTACATAGTGCATAGTTTTCCACAGTTCCATAGTGCATAGTTCCATAGTGTGTTGTTTGTGCATAGTCAAGTCAACATAACTAATTGTTATATGAGGTTCTGATTTCGGTTCAGGTTCTGATTCTGAATGGTTAATATGTTCTAATTTAAATCATCATTATCAGTCTGCCCAACATTACTACATTAAGTTACTACATTGCCCAACTACTTCACCGTTCATCTTCAAGACAAAAATTCCGCAATTTTTTAACCAATACTGAACTTGACTTTCACTTACAGATACGGAAGAAATACTTCAAGTTACTTCTGCAGCATTTCTATAGAGCAATGGTCTCCCAAACTTTCCAGCCTTAGGGCCATATTGTTTACTCCAGTAAGTACGAAGGGCCAAAACCGTTTTAATTTTTCTGCCATTATCTATAATTTCTAGATCAGTTGCCGAGTACGCGCTCTGAACAAGCATATACTTGCTAACTACAAACTATTGTCTACAAACTAAAATTACAATTACACAAATCTCATTAGTAATTTTTTACAAGTGGATACCCCGCGGTTTCATTCGCGTTCATTTAGCTTTTCCGTTCCTGATGGATTTTCTGGATAAAAATCACATGTTCGATTCAGGATATATACATTTTAAACATCGATATACATACATATGCGATACTCTTTACCCCAACATAACTATCGTGGGTAGCCGCGGGATGTTCACTAGTTTATAATGTTAATGTAGTCAATTACTTATTAGTTGTTATATCTAAGGTAAATTTTCCGCGTATTATGCATGTCATTAAGCTTTACCTAGCAAGTCAATAAAACCGAGTTATTATCATTCTGTGTTTTTTTATCTAACTTATTACAGCAACAATAAGCTATTCGCTGTCGCGGGCCGGATTGATGATACTGGCGGGCCGTAGTTTGCCCGCGGGCCGTAGTTTGGAGACCCCTACTATAGAGAAAACTTAAAAAGCATGATTCATCAAATATGCAACTTGTCATACTCCATCACATTTCTGGAAAATAAAACTTAAAACATGAGTGTAATGGAGTGTAGAATAAAGAACATGATACTATTATTATGATGATTCCTATGATACCTAGTTTACAATAATTACAAAAATGGGGGTATCAAAATCGAATTTGGATAGTTATATCGACTTGAATTTATAGTTAAAACTCCTATATGTACTTTCCTTTCAATGCAGTATTACAGTCAAGTAATTTGTACTTGAAATTCATTGATTTTATATAGATACAGCATATTAAAAAAGCACTTTCTAAATAATTAGTAATAGATAAAAAAATTTCAACCAGTGATAAAAAAATGGACTGATTCTTTAAAAAAATTGAAATGACTAAACAAAAAAAAAAAGATAATCAGAAAATGATAAATTCAGCGTATTAGTTAATGCCTACGCATGTTAAATTTAATGCCTACGTAAAACTATAAGTATAATATATAATCATTAGGATAACAATAATTTAATTAAAAATAGTTAAAATATTAGTATTATTAGGGTTATGCACTTAAAATCGTAAAATGACAAACTTAGATAATGTTAAATCAATGATCTGAAGATTTGTAATAGCCTATAGACAGCACAATAATTTGTATAAATAAAATTTAATGTAACAAAAATAAATTTGTAACATATAGCTCTCTAATAAATCTTGTATTCTAATTTTAAATTAATTTTCCTGGCTTTTTTTATGAGATCGATATGATCTTTCTTTCTTATATTCACTGTTCTGTTATATGTCAAAGAGTAAATTATAATAAAAATGTCTGACAAACGATAAATAAACTTTTGTGTAACAAGTGCTATGTAATGTAGAATCTTTCAAATATTTATTTATTTATTATTTTGCGAGATATTCGAGGACAATTTTTGTCATAGTTTGGAGAATTTTCGAGTTTCATTTTTTTTTTAAATAATGACCTTATATTCATTGTTCCATTAGTCACTTACAATATAACTTTATAGAAATTACAAATCAATGTTATAAAGTAAAATAAAATTGTATCAATACTGTTATGATGATTGTAGAATAGCATAATCATAAGACATTTTTTTTCTGATTTTTGAGGAGAATTTTTTTTTTTTTTTTTTTTTTTTTTTTTTTTTTTTGTAGAAAGCTCTAAAGAAAATTTTCATTTCTGTTTCAGTGAAGACGTTTTTTAATTAAAAAAAATTAAATTTAAACATGTTTACTTGTGTGTAAGTGTTATTCGAAAAGTTAACTAAAAAAATACCGTAAAATTAAAAATTAAAATTTGTGAATACGTGAAATGATTTACAAAATAAGCGGTCGAAATTATTCTGGAATGACTTCTACAATAGAAATCAAATATTTTCATAATCATAACCATTTTTAATTCATCTTGTATGCACAACAATTATCAAGTAGCTATTAAAATGCACAAAAATTGTTATTTGAAACACAAAAAATAAGGAAACTAATTATAACAGAGCTTTGATGGCAACTGGACCATGACTTTATGAAGAAAGAAGTTCAATTATTTTTTTCTTATAAATGATATCTTTTAAAAATACATTAATATGCCTTTTCGCAACATAATTCACCATTGTTAATCTACCTGCATACCTTTCCTTAGTTTTCTTCACAAGTGACTCAAATGTGAGCCAGTTCAGAATCTCAAAATAGCGATTCTCATCGATAACATCTTGTGGGTGTACTGTGGCGTATATGTAGATTTACACCGGTTCCAATAGATTCATCCCGACCGAACCTACAGTTTTGTTAGACTTCTCTACCAGTCTAACAAAACCTGGACTTTTGAAGTGGGTGTCTAGGGGTGTATTTCAAAACACATCAACGAAACGTTGTTTTTCTCTCAACAACAACATTTAATTAAGCACGGTTATATGTACAGCGATATTTACATTAACAATTAATTAAGGGACAGCACCGTCCATTCTCTCGCTGCTTGACGCAGCCTCCCATCTGTTCTTTTCCTTCTTCATCTACAGGGTCCTGTCCCCTTCTCGTGGGGTCAGAGTTCAAAGTTGAATACTCCCCCACGTTGTAAACAGGCTCTGTCAAAGACAAGCAACTGTCAAGTGTAGCCGCCTGCTGATTACCACACAAATAAATCCTACATATATATTTAAATGCAATAATTCTCTAAAGCCCATTGTGCCAAGCGAAGCACTCAGCAATATGGTAAAATATCCGGTATTTTTCTCTTGGAGAGGTTCAATTTCGTTGTAAAAGTAAAAATGATGCCAAATCATCGCCAATCACAACGAAATAGGCCAAAAAGCTTATGGTATTCAGTGGGTGGTATGTTTATATCCTCAGGGCACAAATTTTTTTCCTGAAAAGAAGGGCGGTAAGACAAATATACTTGGGAACCACTGGTTTAAAACGAAAAAAAATTTCTTTAAATAATTCCGAGTTTTTTCATGTTTAATGATGCGTACTTTTATGTATTATTTCTTAATACGTAACAATACAGTAGAAATAATACATAAAAATACGCAAATGCAGGGTAATGCACTTGCACTTTTATACATTCAATATTTGTTCGAAAACATCATTTTAAAACATTTTACCATAGTTGGAAAATTTTATTTTTATCAAAAAGTAGATGAAATAATAAGTAACAACAGTGGGTTCTGAATGGCCGAGTGTCCAACGCTCTGGCGCTGGGTGCTAGAGGTTTCAGGTTCGAGTGCCGGGGTTGCAATGGATGTTTGTTAGCGGTTCGGAATCCACTTTAAACTGTAGGTCCCTCGTGTGCACAAGATGACCGTAGAGCGACAAACCAAACTATACGACCTTAGAGCGTCACAGAGCCCAGTCAGACTTCTCACCCACATTATTCCCAAACTGTAAAGGGGCAACTCAGCTCTAGGCACAGTGATGTGGTGTGGTGGAGTAGTAGTAGTCCGACTGACTTGTCAAGATGCTGAACCTCCCAAACGCCATTGAGTATCCCAGTTTTTTGTAACAGTGTCTACAATAATGCCGCCAGCGGATTGAACCTCGGCTCTGATGCTCATCAGCGGTGCATGTTGCCATTGAGCCACGAGTCGGGCACGATTAATGAGGGAAAAATAATTGAAGCCACAAAATTTACAGACCGGACCAACGAATCCATTAAATTACCAAAAAGACCTCCAATACACTTCATACTTAATAAATAGTCTATTACTGTAACAGACGAACTGTAATAGACTGCAACTGTCTATTACTGTAATAGACTACAACTGTAACAGACGAACTTATTCAGTTGCCATATGCGCCGTTTTTGCAACCGCAAGGTTGTAGGTACGGCCCTGACATTCTCCTTTAATCATCATTTCTAGCAGGGTTTACGCCATCCCTTTGAGAACTTTCTTTAGGCTCTCGGTGCCACAGGTTCCGGGTTCGAGTCCCGGCGGTGCTATGGATGCATGCATTGATTTAGAATCCCCATCAAACAGTGGGTCCCAATCAGTACGACTGTTGGGCGTAGAGCTGACAATCTTATCCCGTAAAAAGAAAACATGTTCTGTCTAGACGGCCTTTGCCCACCATGGCGCTGTCGCGTCAGTAATGAAGATAACTATAACATTTAATAGACACACAAAGATCTAATATTAAAAATACTGTCCATAAAATACCGATTAAGAGAAAATGATTCTTTTCACAAACAATTTATTTATAAACAAGCCATTTTGTGAGTCGTTTTTATTATTGATTCATTGGATAATACAATATAAATAATCCCATATAACATGCGAGTTCTAGAAGCTGACATAAAAGGTTTATGGATACCTATTGAAAGATTATATTTCAAAACAAACCAAACTATAACCATAAATAACAATCCATAAAAAAAAATGTCGATCTTCTGGTTTTCATTGCTGATAGTTCATAAATGGTGTCAATTTGAAAGCCAAACTAATGGTAGATTAAAAAAAACCTGAATCGCTGTAATAAAATATTTTTTGTTGGAAACGTGAAGAATTTATGATCCTAATGGCTCCAAAGAGGCAATTGTAAGAGGGATTTTTTTTCACATTCATGTCAAAATTTCATAGAAACTGGACTTGCTATTAAATTGATCGTTTTTGTGAGTTTTTTTTCTTGGAAAAATAATGTATAAATTCGACGAATAAAAGTGGGATCCGATATGGTATAAATGTTTTTTTAATTCAATTCTCACATAATGGTACGTTTGTTATAAAGATTGCTTTAAATTTGATATGTGGTTTTTTTTTATAATTTTCATTGAACTAATAACTACTAATTTTTAAATAATGGAATTTCTTCAGCATTAGATATATGAAATAAAAATTGAGACAAACGGAAGAGAAAGCACATAAATACAAACATTATTTTTATGTGTAAACACAAAAACTGAGAAATAATACAAATTTAAAAACTTCTGTTTATTCTTGTAATAGATTTACATTGGCATTATGATCTGAAAATAGAGATTGAATGAATTGTTTGGACTTAATTTTCTTAGTTATTTTCCTTAATTTCCAAGTCCTTAATTTTCCTAGTTATCTCTTTTTAACTCTATAGGTTGTCAACGAAATAGCAAAAAACCCTAAGAAATCATTTATAATATCCTGAAGATAGCTTTCTCAAGTGAGATAGTAGTATAACATGAACAGTCCCATAGCGATCTAGAAAACCAGTTATATATATAGTTAAGTTTGTCGCTGTACGGTCATCTTGTGCACACGAGGGCTAAACAGATCGGGACCTACAGTTTAACAGGGATTCCGAACCACTCACAAACGTTCATGCCATCGCCGGGACTCAAACCTGAAATCTGTGGTACCGATCGCTAAAGCGCTAGTCACTCGGCCATCAGGCCCTATAATGTTCTAAGAATACACATTCCATGATTAAGCTGCACCCAGGAAATTATACGTCATTTCTCAGTATGTTTTCCTCATTTCTTGAATGACTAAAATCCAACCCTTTTTTTATATATATATATATATATAGATGCATATATATTGTTGTTGTTGTTGTTACTTATCCCACTTGGTAGATATCTAATCTAGACCAAGCCCACGAACCCGTATGGACTTATGGTTGAAAGGGAAGGAAGCAGCTTCTGTTATGAAGGAGCATCTGTAGGTAGAAGACTGACTTTTGCTCCATGATGCTCTACAGTCATATGAGACCAGGACCTACGGCTTAAAGTAGATTCCGAACCACTAGAAACATCCATGGAACCCCCGGGACTCGAACCCGAAACCTATATATATATATATATATATATATATATATATAACTAAAAACATGATCAACGATGTAGATATTTTCAAAGGTGGCTCTACTGTAAGTTACTGGACTGATTTGAGTAATTTTCTACGTCATTATCTTTTCGTTTGCTTTGCGCTGAATAAAAGGGCAATATATATATATACACACACACATATATATGTATATATATATTGTTGGTCTTCAAGTTTTATCTAGAAGTAGTGTTTTTACCTCTAGTATTTTATTATAACAAATCCGCTACAAATAGAAAAAAAACTATCAAGACCGTTAACACAACCGCGAATTGTCATTTTATTAAGCACAAAGCAAACGAAAACAGAAAACGAGAATATAATGACGTAGAAAATTAACTCAAATCAGCCCAGTAACTCACAGTAGAGCCACTTTGAAAATATCTGCATCGTTGATCATGTTTTTGGTAGCTACCCAAATCCGAAAAGCATTAGTAACAGCACTAAATGTTTATAAAATTTTTTTATTTACGCAAATTGTTTGGAACCTTGATGTTTTTTTTAAAGTTTTCTATGTATATATGTATAATATGAAGATACATAAAAAAAAGTACGTGCTATGATTATTTAATGGTTATTTTTGTGTTCATCATATAAACAAGTAATATAAAAAAAAAACTTTTTAAAGTCAATTCCTACTTTTTTTTTTCACTCTATTGCAGAAAGTCCTTTATAAATAATTTTCATTCATTTTTTTAAAGTTTATCTGGCGCCATCTATTGGTAGATATATGCAACTTAAATCTAAAAAAAACCAAAAACTAATTAATTAAATTTAATGAATGAATTAATGTATGAAAAACCTGTATTAACACCAAGTGCCATCCACTACAAGTTAAAAAAAAATGTATTTGAACTCGAGTGGATGAATAAAAAGTGTTTTATGAACGATTGAAAATTTGAACAAGATATATATAGGGAGAATGTGGGTTAGTAGAAGGAATTGAAAAAAGGGCCAAATTGTGAAAAAAACCCCCAGTTTTTCATGCTTGCATATTAAGTATTTAAACATTGCAAAGAGCCACAATTCTCTTTATAGGTGACTTTTTGAACTATTTTTCACGGAATTCTCCTTCCCATGTCTTCAATGGCATTCTACCAAATTTCAGGCGTTTTTTTTTTCAGCAGTAAGATCCAGCTGTGAATAGCTCTAAATATTATTTTTTTAACCAAGGACACCAGTTTTAATTTCTTTTTCTAACGCAGCACTTAGACAGCTTGGTCTTGGATGCCTTAAAACAAGCGCTGCACAGACGTACTCACTTTGCATTACCCAGGGGGCGCGTGTCACTTGAAGATAAGTCACGGACGCGGAGTAACAATGCCCCCGCAACGCTCTACGATCCTATTAGACCGGGACCTACGGTTTAAAGTGGATTCCGAACCACTACAAACATCCATGGCACCGCCGGGATTCGAACCCGATACCTGTGGTACCGACAGCCAGAGCGCTAGCCACTCGGTCATTCGGTCCCACGCCAGTTTTAATTAATTATGTATTTTTATAATTTTAATTAATTTATCACCATTTTTAATTAATTATAATTTTTATTTATAATTATGAATGGACCTGAAGGACCTGGATACCCATTGAACACAAATCCACAGGTTTCGGGTTCGAGTCCCGGCAGTGCCATGGATGTTTGTAGTGGTTCATAATCCACTTTAAACGTAGATTCCGGTCTAATAGGATCGTAGTGAGTTGTGGGGATAGTGTTACTCGCGTCGGTAGCATATCTACAAACTACACGTGCCCCCTGGGTAGTGCTAAATGAGTTCCGCGGTGCAGCCTTTGCTTATTGCATGAAGATTAACCGTCTCTGCATCGTCAGCTGCATTAGAACAACACACTTCTGTCCCAAAGACCAATAGATAGGCTCTAATGGAAGAGTGTCTTGCGCTCGGTGCCACAGGTTTCGGGTTCGAGTCCCGGCGGTGCCATGGATGTTTGTAGTAGTTCAGAATCCACTTTAAACCAGAGGTCCCGATCTAATAGGATCGCATAGCGTTGTAGGGGTAGTGTTACTCGCATCCGTAGCATATCTTCAAGCTTCTGCTGAATGAGTAACAGCGGTGCAGCCCTTGCTTATGGCATGAAGACTGACTGTCTCTGTATTGCCAACTGCATCAGAACCCTAACATTTATAATTACGTGCAATTTTTCATTGGATACTATATTCATCTACCTTCAGTATGTTTCAAATTCGAAATAATCGATCTTCCAAATTATAAATAGTAGCTAATGAATGAAATAAGAAAAATCAGTTAGCGTTCATTTACGGAATATTAACGGCATATCATCATATATTATTTGTAAGCTTTGAAAAATCATTACACTATTAACTATAATTAATTAACCATTTAAATTTATTTCAATTAAAAACTGCTGCTATCAGTTTAAAACTGCACGAGGATGAAAATATTATTAAATCAATTTAATGAAATTAATATCGATAACTCTTGATCTGTAAAGCATTATTAAAATTTTTTTATTTAACTTTTATTTTAAATTTATTATCAATTCTATCGTTAAGGATTTATAATTATTTAAATTAGAAATTTTATAGTATATTTAAATATAAGAAGGAGTAAATAAAAAGACCAAAAATGAGAATGATTTTATGAGAAAAAAATATTTCGAGTCAGAAAGACTGAATTGCCAGCGTATGACATTAGATTTGATGTTAAAATAATCTTTTAAAATTATCTTGAGGGAAAAAAAAGATAAAGTCACCATAACATAAATTGATATTGACATAAACTGTTAACTTAGGAAGATAGATCGAAAGAATGAAAACCTTGGAAGTTCTACCACAAAACAAATTTCACTCTTTCGCTGTTCTTCAACGTCTAAATCAGATTGAATATATATATATATATGTAAAGAGAGAGAGATCAACTGAATGCTTTTCGAAGATCAAATGTAAATTATAACATACACTCAGTGTAAGTTATTATTCAATTTAAATTATGAAATGCTCCTAAAGATCTAGTATTTTTTCCAGAACAATGTTTATATACACTCATGTCCATAAATTAAGGATAATTCAGAATCACACAGAAATTGAACTCTAAAATAAAAATTTCACCTATAAAATTATCACACACATCTTGAAGAAGAATATGCAAATTACAGGAAACCACCAGATGGCGCGGATAGTACGTCACAATAACGAGAGTCTAAGAGAGGGGTATATAAGGAATGGTGGAAAAGAAGTAAAATTGTTCACAAGTGCTTTAAAAGCCTTTCAGTGAAATAACCGCATAGTTATGGCACAAAGGAAGCATTTGGATGATTTTTTACGTGGTAGAATTATCGGACGTCTGGAATGTGGACGTACCCAGCTGGAAGTATCCGAGGAACTTGGAATCACCCAGAGTGTCATCTCCAGGCTTTGGCAACGATTCCAAGATGATGGTAATGTGAGTAGATGTTACAGCACAGGTCGCCCCCGAGTTACAACGCCGAATGAGGACCGGTATTTAGCAGTTACTGCCGAAAGAAACAGACGGAGCACAGCATCAGACCTGTCTCGTCAGCTCTCTTCAGCTACCGGTACGACAGTTTCAAGGCAGACCGTGTACAGACGCTTAGGGCACATTGGTCTATATGCTCGTAGGCCTTTCAGATGTTTTCCACTTACCGCAACTCACTGTCGCCTGCGATTAACCTGGGGTAGAGAGCATGCATTGTGGACACCGCAACAGTTGTCTTGTGTGATGTTGTGATGTTTGCAGTCTGATTCTCGCCGGACTTTCATATGGAGAGCGCCAGGTACCCGTTACCACCAAGAGAACACCATTGAACGACACCGTTACGGTGGTGCAGGATGGCTCGTTTGGGGAGGAATTATTCTTGGTTCCAGGACTGACCTGCATGTTCAGAGTGTAACGATGACAGGCCACATCTATCGGGATGTCATTCTGGAACAACAAGTACGTTTGTTTCGGGGCGCCATGGGTGCTGAATTTCTCTTTATGGATGACAACGCCCGTCCTCCCCGTGCAAACATTGTAGACGAATGCCTTCAATTGGAGGATATCACCCGTATGGATTGGCCAGCATACTCACCGGACTCGATTCCAATAGAGCATGTTTGGGATATGCTTGGCCGACGGATTGCAGCCCGTCAACCCCCTCCCACCTGTCAACCGGAACTTCGGAGGGCATTGCTTGATGAGTGGTGTAATATTCCCGAAGATCAGATTGATAATTTGATACTCAGCATGCCTAGGCGTTGTAAGGCCTGTATTGCATCGTCCGGGAGACATACTCCATATTAACCATCATACTACCCATGTTATACTGTTTTTTGTAAATAGGTTCTTTTTTTGAAATTTGCTCCAGGGAGTAAAAATCGCAATTTTTGTTAATTATTTTTGCTCTTTCCCTTTTGTTTAATAAATAGACTTTACAAATAAGTCAAATTTGTTTTACTTCTGTCTCTTTCTTTGCCTGAACTTCATTATCCTTAATTTATGGACATGAGTGTATATATGGGTGTATACAACTGTATATATATATATATATATATATATACATACAGATCTGATTCTGATTCGAGTCTCGGTGGTGCCATGTATGTTTGTATTTGTTTGGAATCCACTTTAAACCGTAGGTCCCGGTCTAATAGGATCGTAGAGAGTTGTGGGGGTAGTGTTACTCGCGTTCGTAGCATCTTTTGAAGCTACACGTTCCCCTTGGGTAGTGCTAAATAAGTAATAGCGGTGCATCCCTTGTCTAAGAAAAAGATTAAGACATAAAGATTAATTGTCTATGTAGTGCCATCTGCATTAGAACACAGTTCGGTCTCAAAGACCAATAAACGTGCCTGAATGACGAAGTGTCTATCGCTCTGGCGTTCCGTGCCACAGGTTTCGGGTTCGAGCCCCGGCGGTACAATGGATGTTTTGAGTGGTTCGGAATCCACATTAAACCGTAGGTCCCGGTCTAATAGGATCGTAGAGCGTTTTCTTGAGGTTTAGTTAGTCTTCAGCCCTCTTTTTTCCTTGCTAAAGTGAAGCTGCATGTTATAACTATAGCCATGGAACCTGTCGCCTGCGATGGGGTCTTTTGAACCTGTAAGTGTTCCTGCATCTGGGGGATTAGTAACAACAACAGACCAATAGATATGTCAAATGCAAAGAGTATATAGCTACGTGTGTGTTTGTAGACTGACAAATGATATCTAATCAGAAATGACTTTATTAAAATATTGTTAATACATGTGACCCCCTTTTCCCCTACTGCAAGAAAGAAATAAGAAAAACTCACACTAATCACCATCATCTTCTTAGTGAGAAAATGGCAGTAAAAACTTTTTGTCTTACATAAATGTATCTGTGTCAGGATATACGTTTTGACGTGAATTTAGTAATTCATAGACGGATTATGATATTAGGAGTACGCATTCCTTGACACAGTTTTTTTTTTTGCTAAATTTCTTAAAATAAAGATTATAATCTTGTATTTGTATTTTTTTTTAATCTCTTTCACCAATATTTGGCCCTTTGTTTTATTTATATATATGAAGGTGTTTTATTCACCTTTGCACTTAATGCTCAAGTTGTATCTCGAATATCAATGACATTCATATTGCTCTATTTTGATGTGATTGATTTAAGAATTTATTGAAATTTAAATAAAAATGAATGTCAATGCCATTGTAGAACGTTGTTTAGCATAATGAATCTTGCTTTAACAAATCCCTTGTCCATTCTCCTTACATACAGACACAGGGAAAATAATTGGTGGCAGTTCATAAACATAAATGCTAAACAAGCGAGCAATTAAAAGCGGTTGTTATGGGAAAATGCGAGAACTCTTCGATAGGGAACAAAACATCATCATGCAAAACATCATTAAAACACATCAACAGATATAGGCATGAACATCATTTAATGCATTTTGCATTAAATGATTTTCAGGCCCTCATTTAACAGATTCAGTTATTGCAATAATCCCTAACAACGTGTTCTCACATTTTCTCATAACAACCACTTTTAATTGTCTTATATTTAATCGCTTGTTTAGCATTTCTGTTTATGAATTGCCATCAATTAATTTCCCACTGTCTGCAAAAAACACTTTTAATAGTTTGTTTTTGATTTCAATGGTTGATACTGCCAACCGCCTTTTAACTTTTTTTTTTCTTCTAATGTAGCTGGCAAATAGACCGTGATCTTCGCCATGATGGCTGCACCGATGTTACTCATTTTGCATTACCCAGGGGGCGCGTGCAACTCGATAGTAAGCCACGGACGCGGAGTAACAATGCCCCCACAACGCTCTACAATCCATTTAGGACCGGGACCAACGGTTTAAAGTGGATTCCGAACCACTACAACACCCATGGGCAAAGCCGGGATTTGAACCCGATACCTGTGGTACCGAACGCCAGAGCGCTAGACATTCGGCCATCAGAAACAACTTTTAACTTTCGGACATCGAACATTTCAGACATATAACTTTTAATTTCTTAAAAGCTAATAAAATGAAGTAAAAAAAAAAGACGCATGGCATTGCATTACCTGATAAATCGACTAGGCCCTTGACTACAACTCCAGGGCTTGTTACGCACACACACACACACACACACACGCACGCATATATATATTATTCTGTACGTGTGATTGACTCCTCCAAAACGGCTGGGCCGATTTTGATGAAATTATGTGTGTGTGTTTGAGTAGGTCCTTGGATGGTTTAGATCAGGGGTCTCCAAACTTTCCAGCCTTAGGGCCATACTGTTTACTCCAGTAAGTACCAAGGGCCAAAACCGTTTTAATTTTTCTGCCACTATCTATAACTTCTAGACCAGTCGCCGAGTACGCGCTCTGAGCGAGCATACGCTTGCTAAATTCGCTGGTTCAATTAGTTACTACAATTACTATTGTGTGAATCGATGCGACCGTGACACTTGACGACATCTAGTGGTTAAAAGCGGGAATAGGTAGGTATAACTACCGAGGGTAACAGCGGGATGTTCACTAGTTTATAATGTTAGTGGGATTCATTTCAATTATTTGTTAGTTGTTATGCTTAAGTTAAATTTTCTGCGTATTAGACTTGTCATTAAGCTTTACCTAGCAAGTCAATAAAACCGAGTTATTATCATTCTGTGTTTTTTTATCTAACTTATTACAGTAACAATAAGCTATTCGCTGTTGCGGGTCGGATGGATGACACTGGCGGGCCGTAGTTTGGAGACCCCTGGTTTAGATTCACAATTGAACCCGGTAGGAGGCGCTGCAATCGATATTATTATTCTGTAAGTGTGTTTGTCACAGAACTCCTCCTAAACGACTGGGCCGATTTTAATGAAACTTTTTGTGTGTGTTTGAGTGGGCCACTGGATGGTTTAGATTCACAATTGGACCCGGTAGGTAGTGCTGCAATCAGATTCCAGGATTTTTTTTTTATTTTCAGGGCAGGATAACGTCTGCCGGGCTCTCTAGTATATATATGTGTGTATATATATACAACAATTGACAGATCAGTACAAGTAACAATAACTTGTTCAGTCTGATCATCTTTTATAAAACTATCACATTACATTAAAAAATCAAGTTTGATTTTGTTGCATTTCCTCTACCACAATCTTCTATAGTCCATACAATGTCTTGTGATACCATTTATAAAAAGCTTAGCCTTAAAAATCCAAATGCACAGACCCCAATGCATACGTAGGATGTATTTAAATGGAATAGTCTCAATTATGGTTTCATTTCACATTTTCTTTCCCAAATATAGAGCAGTAGTTTTAGAAGTATGATTGGTAATCGTATACTTATTGAATTTTTAACACAGCGAAGAAAGTTTTGATAAATTGATGAGATACCTTCTTTGAAAAGTCAAAACACATTTCGGATAGTAATCCGAGTTATTGACAATTTTTTCTACTTTCCTTATTTTAAAGATTTCTATTATAAAAGAATCCAGTTATAATTGATTTTGTGTCAAGAAAAAATCATTCTTAGCTCTTCCTCAATTGTGGTAGAAGCTAAAAACAAAGTTTAGGTGACTCCGAATTTTGCTTTGGATTTCGTTGAACAGTAGTATTAATGACTTATATTAGGTATGTATACTGAATTAGAAATTTTAATTTCCTGTGCATAAGAAAATCATACACAATAGCTGTGATAGAAAATATAACAAAAAAGTTTAAAGAATTTATCCTTGTAGGCTCCAGTGAATATATTTGTCCCAATCCAAAATTACTATGTAAAATATATATATATATATATATATAAAATTATTATGTAAAGTTTAAAAATGTATTATGTAAAATTACTATGTATTATTTATTCAAAATTACTATTGTTCATGTACATAGCGCTTCCTTCATTGGCGCAACAACCCTTTGGTGGGCCAAAGCCATCTGCTACTGGCAAATTTCGAAACAGGAGATGGTTACATTTTACAGGGAAGGTTGTCCGCCCATCGCTCTATAGTCATATTAGACCGAGGCCTACGGTTTAAAGTGGATTCCGAACCACTATAAACATCCATAGCACCGCCAGGACTCGAACAAAAAACCTATGGCACCGCGCGCCAGAACACTAATCACTCGCCAATCATGCCCATGCACATAACTAAGATAATAAAAATAAGGAGTGTTAATACCCTGCCCATAGTAAAATTAAGACGCTTTATAATTAACAGTTAATTTATAATAACGTTAACGGTTAACACTGTTAACAAAACTAACTGGTTTTCCCATCGCTACTTCTAGTACAAAATGATGGAAATACAAATCAGCAAAATACAAGCAGTGCTGCTTATCGATTTGACATTCAAAGTCGACAAACATATATATATATATATATATAGTATATTAACCATGCTTCTTCCTGCACATTGGCATAAACGCCCCTACCCTTTGGCATTCACGGAAAATGGTCAATAGACCTCAAGATATATAACCTAGAGGAAATATATTTAGCGCAATCCTGCGCATCAGTTGGCCTACAGACAATCACCCGGAGAAGAAGTATGTTTCGCGTATACGAACATCGGATTTTCTGATTAGAAGTAGAATCCTTCTACGAATTTGTAATTATATGTCTTTCAATGTATTAGATATTGTATATCTCGAATTGTATGTGTGTGGTGTTTGTGCGTATGCAAATAAAGCTGCGAGATCTCTTTCCTAAACATCTCAATTCAACCACACCCAGTAACAATCTGGTTGCCCACCCTGCACGCTACAACATATTAGTATAATAGATATTTTTAAGGAAGTTGTTTATTCTGACATTTTATTAATTATTCCATCTCACATTATATGCTTTTCGCAAATCCAACGACTTCCTTGAATAACCTTCCTAATCCAACTTTTACAGTATAAACTCTTTTGCTACGACATTCCGAAGCCGATAACTAATCACAGCCTTCACTAACAATTAATAATTCGGAACAATTACCCCAAATTGCACATTAGATTAGACGACGATACAATGTATCGCAAGAGAGGGAGATATTTCCTGGTGGTATTAGCGCAGATGATATTTCAATTCACGAGGTTACTGTCAGGTTAATTACAGGCCTCGAGACATCGCCTCTATTTTCTCACGTTCATAAATTCCCATCTGGCGTCGTACTTCTTGCGTTCTGAGGCAGGAACTGCATCTACGAAATGTCCGTTATGATTGGTGGTAGGGACAGGTGATAAATCTTTCACTGTCAGGAACGCTGTAATTAAATCTTAACTTAGACAGACAAAGAAATTGATCAAATGAACCAAGACATTCCCATTTTAATGGAATGGTTAATATTAGGATTATTTTCAATATGTTAGTCAACCTTCATTTTGAATTGCTAGTTAATTTCATATTTATTGTTTAATAAATATATTATTTATTTTTTCCTAGATTAATTTTATTATTAAATTGAATAAGTCATTCGGTATAATCTTACATAGTTTAGGTATAGAAATTTTTTAGCATAGACAAAGTTTTCTATATCGTTTTCGTTTTGTATACATTCGAATTCTTTTGATTATGTTTGTCGGCCTTCATTTTGAATTGCTAGTTAATTTAATATTTATTGTTTAATAAATATGTTATTATTTCCTTTTCCCATGCATTAATTTTTATTATTAAAATTGAATAAGTCATTCGATAACAATCTAACATGGTTTAGGTATAAAAAATTTTTAGCATAGACAAAATTTTCTCCATCGTTTTCATTTTGCATGTATGCGTGACAAATATTTTTTGTGTAATGTGGTTATTAGAAATAAGGGAATAAGTAAAGAATTTTGTTTGACAGCATACTTAAGATATGAAAAAAATAAATAAATGGATAACAGGTTTCGGGTTCGAGTCACAGCGGTGCCATGGATGTTTGTAGGGGTTCGGAATCCGCTTTAAACCTAGGAACCGGTCTTATATGATTGTCGAGCGTTGGGCGTAGGGCTCACAACCCTACCTGGTGAAAAGAAATCTTCTCCTGGCTCGAAATTTCCAGTAGGCGGGCGGCCTTGGCCCACCATCGGCTTTAGTGGCGGGGAATGGGGCGTGATGGCCGAGTGGCTAGCGCTCTGGCGCTCGGTACTACAGGTTTCTGGTTCGAGTTAACATTTTTAATGGATATAAAATTAATATAACAGGAAAACTATGTAATTGCTTGTTTAAGCAAACTATTACATAGTTTTGTAAGCTTTTAAATTTTCAAATCAAAATATTTTATGGATACTTTTTAAGTATCTCTTACTTCCATAACGAACTTCATTTTACTTTTGAATTTGATGAACTTTTTTGACGATGGAATTAATGAAATTAATTCAACAAAAAAAGATTCATAAATTCTTTTACAAATTTAAGCAAAAAAAATTATATAACGAATACTAATTGATCGAAGTGACAAATTCTTTTTTTTAATTCGAAATATTAAAATATTTTTCTAAACGTTTTATATTTAAAAAAAAATACTTAATAATAAATACATAAATAATAAGTAATAAGTAATGATAATATTAATAATAAATAAATAATAAATAATAATAATTAATAATAATAATAATAAAATAATAAAAATGACTAATTAAGGGTTTCAAGTTGTGTCGATATCTGAAATTGTCATTAAAATTTGAAAATATTATTGTTGCCACCATAATTTCATTTAGAATAAATTTTACTGAAAAATTCATTGAGAAAAAAACAAGTATCCCTTTCAATTTTGAAAACACGAAGAACAAAAATATCTCGAAAAACGATTGGATTAAAAAAAAAATCACTAATTCCCACAACGAAATTGCGATCTAATTATTCTCATCAAATTTGAAGGCTAAAATTGATGCAAACCATGTTTTTAAGGTCACAGAATACCTTGACATTCTTTTACGTGATGTAATGAAAATTAGCGTCATTAGCGTCTGGAGTTTTAAGACGTAAATCCTTGTGTTTTCGAAGTCATTCCATTCCATCTATCAACTTGATGATAATTATTTTTTAATCTAACCACCATTTGCTGACTGTAATTATTCGAATGTCTGCAAGAAAATTCGAATTCTAAAGCATCAAAATATGATTCAAACTAATAATAAGGTAGATTGCCTTCGAAAATAGTTATGATAATAATTTTAGAAGCACGACTGTTGCCATGATCGTGGAGTTAAAAGCTGAATTTTTACGAACTCCTAAAAATAAAGGATTGGCTGATTAAGGTGTATTGTTTTTGAGTCTCGGCAACATGGCGCCGATCAAAATTAGCACTTTTGCCGTTGCCATCATTAGTTTTTTATGCATTTAATTTCGCGTGATTTTTACTGTCGTCCAGAAGCGAAACAAAATATAAAAAAAAAATCGTTTGGTTAATTTCAAAAGGAAGAAATGTTTGAAGTTGAATGACCTATTTTTTTGCGACATATCTTGGAAGGTGATTGTCTAGACGCTTTACACAATTCCAACCCTGACTTAAAAAAAAATTAAAAAGAAAAAGGAATTTCTATGTTTTGAGGTGAAAAAGATATTTTAAGACGTTATTTCAAGATTTATTTTTTTTGCGAAAGAATGCGAAGTTTCCGCAATGAAATGGCAGCATTAAAAGTAGAACTTTTTGTTTATGACGTCACAATGTTTTCTTTCCAACAAAAAAAAGTAATATTTTTTTTTTTTTGGCAATCTGATTAAATAATAATTTTATTTTTTATTTATTCTAAACATTTGCTTAACTAAGTTAATATGTAAATTATAACTTCATGCTTTTTAAATAATTTATAATTTAGTAAGTCATTATTATTCTTTTAAACATATTCTGAATTTTTAATATGAACATTGTTCATGTATTTTAAAATAAAGTTTAAAATTTAATAAGTCATTATTATTCTTTTAAACATATTCTGAATTTTTAATATGAACATTGTTCATATATTTTAAAATAAAGTTTCAAATTTAGTAAATCTTTATTATTCTTTTATTCTTTTAAGTATATTCTGAATTTTTATTTTGAATTGTTCCTGTATTTTAAAATAACGTTTAAAATTTAGTGTGTCATTATTATTCTTATAAACATATTCTTAATTTTTTTATATGAATATTGTTCCTGCATTTTAAAATTTAGTCAGTCGTTATTATTTTTTTAAACATATTCTGAATTTTTAATATGAACATCGTTCATATATTTTAAAATACCGTTTCAAATTTAGTAAATCTTTATTATTCTTTTAAATATATTCTGAATTTCTAATATGAATTGTTCATGTATTTTAAAATAACATTTAAAATTTAGTGAGTCATTATTATTCTTTTAAGCATATTCTTAAATTTTAATATGAATTGTTCATGTATTTTAAAATAATTTTAAAATTTAATAAATCATTACTATTCTCTTAAATATATTCTGAATTTTTAATATGGTCACTGAATCACATTAAAGTTTTTGTATACATATCATTTTGGTATGCATATCTTAAAATGGAACAGTTTATAATTATAAATAATAATACTTATATTCAAAAAACGCAAATTTCAGGATAATTTTCTACAATTCATTCTTTTTTATTCATTATTTACGAATACATGAAAATAAATAATTTATGTGGTAATTTATATTATTCTGAATTAAAAATTTACTTAAATATCTTCGTTGATTTGGAATAAAAATGAAATTCTTGGCAGGATTTCTTCAAATTTATTTATTAAATTAATTATAATTATAAATAATAATACTTATATTCAAAAAACGCAAATTTCAGGATAGTTTCCAATTCATTATTTACGAATACATGAAAATAAATAATTTATGTGGTAATTTATATTATTCTGAATTAAAAATTTACTTAAATATCTTCGTTGATTTGGAATAAAAATGAAATTCTTGGCAGGATTTCTTCAAATTTACTTATTAAATTAAATTATATATATATAATAAAAATATTATATATATGTATATATTTTATATATATAATAAATATAAAAAATATTAAATTACTAAGTTAACATTACTCTAAGAACCTCTAGTTTCAAAATGTGTTTTTTTCGCTTGTTTGCAAATTATTGATCATTGAAAAAAAAACCTTCTCTATAAGAACATTTCTTCCAGGCAGACATAAAATGCATTCAATAATTAACTAAACAAAAGTTCATAAGTTTCAAATTCTTTGACGTCAGTGTTCAAAGTGTATAATTTCACCAAACGACTTTTGTTTGAAAAATTCCCAGAAATCCATTCAATCACTTTTTGCAATGTTATACAGTTAAAAATGTGAACACTCATCAAATACCTCTATATCCTGGTTACAGTTAATAAATCTCTTTCCAAACAATGCATCCGTTACATTTTGGATTTGTTCCCAAGCAGATATTTTGGCTAAATTCACCCATTCGAATGTTCCTTCTTCAAAAAAGAAAGTACACTGTTCCAAATATACTCGACTTATTCTATATAGTAGAACTCAGATGTAGTTTTCATATGTCTTTTGTTAACATTACTGCAACCATTTTTCTTGCTGTTTTGCTCTAGCTTACATAATATATATATATATATATATATCGTAACATCATTTTGTTGTTTATCATGAAGAATTGAAGAATTATTAAGAAGTATTCATGGAATGCCTTTATATCTTTTCATATAATTATTTTTTAATTTAAACTCGAAAGTATTATTAATTAATAAATAGATATTTAATTTTTCAAATCTTTATCCTCCTACCATCTTAAACAACATTTAAAATGTCGTTGTGTTCAAAACTGGGAATTGTAAAACATTTTTCTTTTAAGTAATGCATGAAATAAGGCCTGATGGACGAGTGACTAGCGCTCGGTGCCACAGGTTTTGGATTTGAGTCTCAGCGGTGCCATGGATGTTTGTAGTGGTTCGGAATTCTCTTTAAACTGTAGGTCCCGGTCTAATATGGCTACTACTATTACTACTACTACACCACACCACATTACTGTGCCTAGAATTGAGTTGCCCCTTTACAGTTTCGAAATGATGTGGGTGAGAAGTCCGTGATAATCCACGGTCATATGAGACCAAGATCTACGGCTTAAAGGATTCCGAATTACTTAAAACATCCATGGCAACGACTCGAACCCGCAACCTGTGGTACCGATCGCCAGAACGCTAGCCACTCGACCATTAGGTTCCGGTCTAATATGACAGTAGAACGTTGGGCGTAGGGCTGGCAATCTTACCCCGTAAAAAGAAAAATATCTCCTGTCTCAAAATCTACCAGTTAGCAGACGGCCTTGACCCACCATGGTGCTGCTGCGCCAATGAAGATTGTATAGTATAAAACAATTTTAACAACAGTCGTTAATGTTTTTAAATGCAGATTACTTTTATTAGAAAATATTGTCCACTAGAATAGCCGATTCAGCGTTATCAAGGTGCTCCACAGAGGATTTCTGCACTACATTCACATTTTGCCAGCGCGATTTTTATTAAAAAACCTCAGAAATGACATATGAAGATTCTCATTATCTTTCTATTCTCTTAAAAGGCTTATAGATTTATTAGGCGATGGCCAATGAATAAATCCATACTCAATAATTATTTTAGACTAAATTCGCCGCAATTCGGAAACTCTGTTACACTGAAGCATTTCGGAAGTTTTCGAAACCGGGTCACTCTGACCCGCAAGATCAGACGTTCCACGTCCAAGTTGCAGATGTCTGTTATAGCAATGTTTTAGGTTTAGAAACTAAACATCATTGTTTTTCGGTGGTTGCAGAATTTTAAGTAATTTCTAAGCATACATCCTTCTGGCACTTAGTGCCACAGGTTTCGGGTTTGAGTCCCAGCGGTGAAATGGATGTTTGTAGTGGATTTGGAATCCACTTTAAATCATGGGTTCCAGTCTAATATGACTGTAGAACATTTAAGTGTAAGGTTGGCAACCCTACCCCGTAAAAAAAAAGTATCTCCTGTCTCGAAATCTGCCAATAAGTAGATGATCTCGGCCTACCATGAGGTTGTTGTGCCATTGAAGAAGAAGTATACATCCATTCCAGTATTATAGTTTTTAATGATATAAAAATAAAGTTGTTATAGAATTTTGGTGAAAATAAGTTACAGGTTATAAGTTTTTTCTATAAGTGAAAGGTAATATGCATTTGTATTGATTAAAAATCTGAACGGAGATGAAGAACATTGATAAACAATAAGTAAAAAAATTCTTCAAACAAGGTCCTCAGAACTTTTTATTACAATTCTATTCTGAGACTTTATTTGTTTCAATTCAATACAGATAGATCAAATTTAGATTAAAGTATTTCGCCAGATTTTTTTCAGCTATTTCTCCTCCAAAATCTACATTATTACTTTTTTTATCTCTTAGATCGATTTCTGCTGCGACATACATTACAGTAACTGCAATAAATAAAGAGTAGATTCAGTGGAGATCAAAACAAATCGTTACATAACTAAAAGCAGGATATCTCGGTAGAGTTTCGGGGTTTTGCCAATACGACACACATATGTAGTACTATTAACCGCTAGTGGTCTTAATAATATGGTCAAGAACTGGAGCTTCCTTTAATTAATTGGCAGAATAATATTTGTAAATTACTAAGTTGGATGAATGTTAAGCGAAGTCAATTTTTGTAATAATTGCATAAAATGGGAAAATTAAATATATCTATATATATATAGAACTCAGGTACTCGGTGCCACAGTTTTTTGGTTCAAGTCTCGGCGGTGCCATGGATGTTTGTAGTGGTTCGGAATCCACTTTAAACCGTAAGTCCCTGTCTAACACGGATGTTGGGCGTAGGGCTGACAGCCCTACCTCGTAAGAAGAAAAACAATTTGCCCGTAGACAGACGGCCTTGGCTGACAATGGGGCTGTTACGCCAATGATGATGATGATTCTAAAATTTTATCGAAATTTAAAATGAGATTCATATTCTTAGTACAATTAAATTGGTTTTCCAAACTTTAAATATTGGATCTAATTTACTCTAAAATCAAATAAAACTAAATCATATATTACAAGCTGCAAAAGTATTCACTTCATTTTCTACAATTTTATTGCTTGTTCTTAGCCTAAATTGATTTAAGATTTCACTTGTTCGTAGAAAACATTTTTTTTTTTAAATTTATCTTATTACACAACGTTAATAGTTCTGAGATTTTTTTTAGAAATTCTTACGTGGTCTCCAGTTCAAAACTATAAATAAAAATTAATACAACTAATCACAAAAATCCACTCATAATAATACTTCAATGAGATTATATTTAATATATTAATATATAAGTTTATTTTGCAGAAGAAATATGAACAACTAATAGATTATGATGTGCTTTTTAAGGCAAGAAAAAGTAAATTTAAATTGATATAAAAAAAAAAATATTCTGTTTCACCTATTGTATTTTATAAGGAAATATTCTATTTTGCCTATTTTTTTTAAAAAGCCTATTTTGGTAAAATTAATGCATTTTCATTTATTCTTGTTAAAAACATGTCAAGTTTTTCCAAAAGTCACATTAAAACTATTATGTTAAAGTTTCCTACTCTTTACCCCGTTATCAGTTTTAAATATGTATGCCACTTGATACAAATCTCAAAACATTATCCAGTCAGAATTTTAAGTTTGTGTTTCAAGATACATTTTTGCAATTTTCGAGATAAAATTGATTTTTTTTTTAAATTTTTCATGTGCATAAATGTACATTGAGAACAGTTGTTCTGATTTCGTGTATATTTTTCATAATTAGAAAAATGAGCCGAAAAATCAGTTAGTTCCTTTCCTTTTAATAAATTCAATATATGAAAATTCTTGTAGTTATCACGTTTGGGCATATGTTTGAAATAAACGAAAAGCTAAATGAGAAGTTCTGAAAAAGAACAAATTCACATTTGCGTCACAGAAAAATTTCCATGCAGATCGAATCGTGTAAAAAGTTTGAACACAATAAAGTAACATTTCTTAAAGTGCAAAAAAATCACTATAGTTTATATAATTAATATAATTATAGTAATAATCTAAATATATATATCACTTACGATTAAAACAATAATAAATGGTTCATATATATATGTATATATATATATATAAATAGACCAATTCGTGAACCATTTGGTACTTAGCCAGCTAGGTAGCTAGCGTACAGGAAGGCAGAGTTTCAAATCCCCTGCCAGCGTTGTAGTTTCTACTTTTAAAAATGAGGCGACGCGACGTCGAATGTGACAATGATAATTAGGCTTCCTCGCATTGACGGTCAGAGTTTTGAAGTTTTCCAGGTTTAATCATAAGCGACAACGCAAATTGAAAGCAGTTTCCCATTAACGATTTTTATTTTTCACCAAAAGTCATGACAGAAAAAAAACGTGGATTTTTTTTTCTTTCCGACATTTATAAATCCGACAGTTTTCTCTTCTTTAATTTCATCTTTCATGGTATAAACAGAAAAATATCATGTATGCTCCTGCTCGCCTTGAATCCAGCTAGCAGGCTGAGGTTCAAATCCGCTGGAGGCGTTCGTTGCAATCACTACTTTCAGAAAATCAGAAGATATTACAACGTTTTTAAATCGTTTCTTATCGATAGAAAAATAGAAGAAATCGATCGATAGTCTGGTGGAAGATTTCTAGGTTTTTTTTCCCTCCATACGAACGTAAATGTGAGACAAATACCTCTGAAAGTCCTTTCGGAAGGCAATAAAATACAGGAACACGAAACTCACTGATGTTCAATAAAAAAATATCTATCAATAATAAAGATTTATAGTTCCTTTAAATTGTGAAAAATAAAAAAAATCTGAATAGGGGGAAAAAATGAGAGGCTTTTAAAAAATTATTCCCTGAACTTTTCCCTCAATCCAAATTTTATTTTAATTAGAATTAAAAATATTCTTTAATGTTATACAAACATATTTGCTTCTCGTAAATTATTTTAATTTTTAAACATCCTTTACCAGTTAGCTATAACCTAATTTCCGTTTATGAAAACCACTCGTATAAAAATAAATATTCATTTGAAGTAAAAAATAAAACCGGGCCAAACAAAAAACAAGTAACATAAAAAAAAAAAATTTTTTTAAGTCAATTCCTACTTTTCTTTCACTCTATTGCAGAAAGTCTTTATAAATAATTTTCATTCATTTTTTTTAAGTTTATCCGGCGCCATCTATTGCAACTTAAATGTAAAAAAAAACTAAAATTAATTAATTAAATTTAATTACTGAATTAATATTTGAAAAAACTGTATTCACATCCAGTGTCATCTACTACAAGTTAAAAAAATGTATTTGAACTTGAGTGGATGAATAAAAAAGATTTTATTAACGATTGAAAATTTGAACACGATATATATAGGGAGAGTATGAGCTAATACATGGAATTAAAAAAAAAGAGATCTGAAAATCATTTGTTTTATTTCTTTATGTAAAATAAAGATGTATAACATAAAAAAGCATACAAAAAGTGATACTACATGAATTGTTTTATAATTTGTTTCGATTTTTGTAACAAATAAACAGTTAAATTAGCTTTTATTTATTGATGTTTTTCATATTCATGCATAAAAAAATGTTTGTTAAAAAGTATACATTGATCCAAACAGGGAGGTGCATTTTTAATGTATTATTTAGCAAAAGCTACATCTACTCAGTTTTTTAAATGGACAAAATTTTTGATAATTAATACTTTAGAAATAAAAAAAATACTTATGTAATTAATCCGAAAACAAATTAGTTTTTACCAAGAGACTAATACAATTTTTAATCTAAAATTAAAGCAGTTAAAGCTAATATTAAAGAAAGTAATGAAATTGATTAACAAGTATAATTCATCATCTTATTTAGAATAATATCATCATCTTATATTAGAATAATAGAACCAACTACCGCATTTATAAAGTTCTTAGATAATAAACTTTATAAATATTAATAAATCTTTTTATTGATTTATATCCATGCTTTTTAATACATAAGAATACATTTCCATAAATATGTTAAATTAAATATGTTATACCTCAACGTTAATTTGCTGTCACACTGATTCCGAACACTAAAAATTATAATTCATAATTTATCAATAATTATAATTCATCATCTTTTTAAAAATAATATCATTATCATATATAAGAATAATAGAACCAACTATCACATTTATAAAGTTCGTAAACGGATAATAAACTTTTTAAATATTATAAATCCTTTTATTGATTTATGTCCATACGTTTTAACACATAAGAGTACATTTTCATATATTTTAAATGGAATATATATGAAAATGTTTGTTTTACATAAACGTATATAACGTAAAAAAGGTAATGTATAAACGTAAAAAATATATATAATAATTTTTTTGTTTACATCAACGTTAATTTGCCGTCACTCTTAATTCCAAAAGCAGCTATGTTATGAAAATACATATTTAGTGCATACAAAATAAATTTGTTTTTGTTTAAAATAAATAAATTAAATTAAAAATAATATAAAAACAATATGGAAATAAATATATATTTATTTCTTTATTTTAATTGTAAAGGAATTCATTTATTTCCTGATCTGTTAACGAATTTACTAAATAAAGTTGAACGATATATTTATAAAGCAGAAATAAAAATACAATTTTACACAGCGAAACGTATTTTTATTTTTAAAAGTTAAGCTCCACATTTATAAATTAACAAAAACTTAAATTAATTAAATTTCTTTGGATTAATTCTGAATTAAAAAAAAATTCCATTACATTTAAAAAAAATAATACTTACACTCAAAAATAGCCTCTTTTTGGACGTATTAAAATCCATGTTTTCTCTTCTCTCTACAAAATCAAAAAAACTTCGTTTCTCTATAAAATGCACTGGAAATAAGTTCCAAAAAAAGTTCTTAAAACATCACACAAAGTTCACTTCAACAGAGAGAGAAAATCATCAGACGATAAAATCCATCTGGCACAGTTTTTTAGAGCAGAAGAAAAAAATAAAATAAAATAATAATAAAATAAAAAAAAATAATGAATTTTCAGAAGATCAGACGATTTTTAATTATAAAAAAAAAAAAATGTTATGTCTGGTTGAAAGGCCACAGCTCAATTCAACAGGAGTTTCAAGAGAGCAGAGCTGATGCAGCAAAACTCGAAAGGCTTCTAGTACGTGTTTTGTTTGGATACGAACTGCGCAGTGCGATGGAAAAATTCTCTTTCTAAAACCTATTTACGAGCCAGAAAAACCAAGAAAAAATGAGGTCTGTTTATATCTCGCCGCCGGTTATTTTGTTTCCATAACCGTGGTATGAATAAGAACTGTTTTATATTTCCTCCTCATCAAAAAAAGCACAGTTAATAGTATCACTTGTAGAGGTGGTTTAATCAAAACTGTCGTAATGTAATTATTATTCTATTTTAAGGTATATTTTTGCTCGTATATCGCATAGTAGGTCGAGCGTTTATCAGCAATTAAATGGAGTGAAATTAAGATATTTAATAGTTCTTTTTTTTTATTTTATGGTAGCCGCTTCCTTCAAGTTGATTTATGATTGTCTGGAAAAGTAATTCATTAACGATTGACTTTTGTGCACAATGATTTACGATTCATTAATTCAAAAAATTTGTCTAGAGTTATTTTAATTCTTTCAGTTAATCGATCGCCCTTCATCATCAACAGAATTATAACTAATAAAGAATTTTGTGGCAGGTCTGACCAAGATTAAAATTGGCATTTTCATTATTTTATAACCAACTTACCATTTTCTTGCCAATTAACTTAAAATTAATCAATTGAAATTAATCTTTATAAATAAAACCTCTTGAATGTTAATGAATGAAATGTTGGCAATACTAATTTCATTTAAAATCAAAGCATTCATATTCTTCATGAGCTTTTAGATTTATTTATATTATTTTTACTGTAAAAACTTTACTATTTATTTTTTTTATTTCTGATACCGATAAGATATAAAATAAAATATAATCATCATTCATCTTATACCGATAAGATATAAAATGAAATCAAAGCATTCATATTCATCATCTTTTAAATTTATTTATATTATATTTACTGTAAAAACTATACTGTTTATTTTTTATTTGATTTTTATTTCTGATACCGATAAGATATAAAATAAAATATAATCATTCATATTTCATATATAATCATCATCCATTTTATACCGATAACATAAAATTAAATCAAAACATTCATATTCAACATGAGCTTTTAAATTTATTTATATTATATTTACTGTAAAAAATGTACAGTTTATTTATTTTTTTTTTTATTTCTGATACCGATAAGATATAAAATAAAATATAATCATCATTCATCTTATACCGATAAGATATAAAATGAAATCAAAGCATTCATATTCATCATCTTTTAAATTTATTTATATTATATTTACTGTAAAAACTATACTGTTTATTTTTTATTTGATTTTTATTTCTGATACCGATAAGATATAAAATAAAATATAATCATTCATATTTTATATATAATCATCATTCATCTTATACCGATAAGATATGAAATAAAATGAAAGCATTCATATTTCATATATAATCATCATCCATTTCATACCGATAAGATATAAAATGAAATCAAAGCATTCATATTCAACATGAGCTTTTAAATTTATTTATATTATATTTACTGTAAAAAATGTACAGTTTATTTATTTATTTATTTTTTATTTCTGATACCGATAAGATATAAAATGAAATCAAAGCATTAATTTTCATCATGAGCTTTTAAATTTATTTATATTTTATTTGCTATAAAAACTGTACTCTTTTTTTTTTTTTTTTTTTATTTCTGATACCGATAAGATATAAAATCAAATCAAATCACTCATATTCATCATGAACTTTTAAATTGATTTATATTATATTTACCGTAAAAATGCTATTAAAATATTTTATTTCTGATACCGATAAGATATAAAATGAAATCAAATCACTCATATTCATCATGAGCTTTTAAATTTATTTATATTATTTACTTTAAAAATGCTATTAAAATATTTTATTTCTGATAGCTATAAGATATAAAATCAAATCAAATCACTCATATTCATCACGAACTTTTAAATTTATTTATATTATTTACTTTAAAAATGCTATTAAAATATTTTATTTCTTATACCGATAAGATATAAAATGAAATCAAAACATTCATATTCATTATGAACTTTTAAATTTATTTATATTGCATTTACTGTAAAAATACTTTTTTTTTTTTATTTCTTACACTGATATGAAATCAAATCAAAGCATTCATATTCATCGTGAGTTTCTAAATTTATTTATGTTATATTTACTGTAGAAATATTAGTATTATTTTATTTCTTATACCGATAAGATATAAAATGAAATCAAAATATTCATATTCATTATGAACTTTTAAATTTATTTATATTATTTTTATTGTAAAGACGCTATTATTTTTTTATTATTCTTATGGCAATAAAATATAAACTACATATTGTTTGTTCACAAAAACTTAATTTAATGGTTCGCAAAAAATTAAATTAGAAAATTGAATTTGTAAACATGAATGTTTTTTAACCTTTTGTTTTAAAATTAATTACAAAATACAAATTTTTTAAATTGAGAAATGTTTTTTACCTTAATTTTATATCAGAAGCATTAGTATGAATGATTCTATTTCGAATATTAACACAGAAAATTTAAAAATATGTTTGAATATATTTCACTCGTAAACATCTTTGTATGTTTTACAAATTTTCTACTACAATAAAAAAAATTTAATATAACTTTATTACATGAAATTTAACGCTGAAAAACATTCCAATTTTATATTATAAAAAAAATTGAACATTTTCTTTTTGTTCTAATGAAGCTGGCAAACACTTCAACAATTGTCTTTGATGCCTTAAGGCAAGCGCTGTACTGACATTACTCACTTAGCACTATCTAGGAAGTGCATGTAGCTTGAAGATAAGCTACAATACTCGGAATAACAATTTCTCCGAAACGCTCTTGTTAGACCGGGACCTATGGCTTAAAGTGGATTCCGAACCACTACAAACAACCATGGCACCGTCGGGACTCAAACCCGAAACCTGTGGTACCGTGCGCTAGCCACTCGGCCATTCAGGCCCTGAAGTAGAACATAAAATAAGGGAAAATTTGTGTATTTCATTACCGTTACGCTAGTTCTATATTTCTTTTCAATCGTATTCCGCGAAACACATGCGCTAATTATTTGAGAACGCTAAATTAGCAGATTTAACGCAAGGAGTTAAAATCAATGTAAAAGTAATGCGAGACATATCTAATATCGATCAAGGCATAACTAATTCGTAAATACAGTATTTCTCAAACTCTAATTTACGAATTTACATCCCAGCCAGGACTAATTACATAACATTTGCGATATTAATCATCATTTTACGACTCATACATCTCAACTCGTCTCATTTACGAATATTGATGATTCGTATGCGAATATTAACGCTTTGTTTGATGTATTATTGATTGATTATGTGATTCCTTTTTACGGATTGCGTCAAAACTTTTGTCCTTCGAAATAAATTAAGATTTGTTCCTCCCGATAATTCTCCCAGAAGCACGTGGTTTCAACAAAGAACTTCGCTCATCGTCACAATATCAACCGGAAGCGGAAGTCTGACGTCATACATATATTTATATAACTCTTCTTCGAACTTTTTTTGCGGGTTTTGTGTCTTCATAATAAAGGGAACAAAACAGAACGCTGTCAGGACAAAGGAGAATGTCAGTGGTCAGTTTGGACTGAATTATACTGATTTCCTGATTGGAAGGTTACTTGGAGTATCATTTTGTTTGTAAGCAAGGATTTGGGTATATTTTTATGCTCTGGCATATCTGGAGACCAGATGATAAAGTTGATGTTGAAGGAAATGATTTACGAATACGTCATTTAATAAATATACTTCACAGTTTATGAAAACAATTTAAAATAAGTTGTTTGTTATTGAAAGATATTATTAATTCTAACAGTTTTTAGTTTTGGGTTTTCACCTTAGCAGTGGGGGTCCTTCCAAGCATCTATAATTATCTGTCTTTAAATGTGTTATATATTGCATGCGTGTGGTGTTTGTGCGTGTGTCAATAAAACTGTGAATTCTCTAACCTGCTACTCAACTATCTCAACGAGGCCCCGATTTAGATGAAAAGAAGCCCTAGGCTATTCCACTTATAAGGCAATTTCACCTCCCATTTTTAACTTTGTAAATTACATGAGAGATAATAAAATACATCATTATTGTGATATATATCAATATTGTCACACAAAAATTTTTCAATAGTCTATAAGCACTTCACTAACGTATTGAACCTACTGAACTCAAAAGGCGAGAATCAAATGATCGTGTACGCAATCCTAAAATAAGAATCTTTTCGAATAACATTAACACGTATTTCATATTATCGAAGTAATACGAATATAAACGAACGTCGGGATATCAATAGGTCTGTTCGTTTGTCTGTTCCAATCTACTCCAATCTGCACTTTATTTATGCAAGAACAAACCAGAACTTAGTAGCATAAGGCACGTCAATATTTGCCTTAGCAATCAGTGAACGTATGAACTATACTTTGGTGCAATCTAGTCTATACAAACGGACAGACCCAATGAGCCGAACGCGTTGATCTTAACCAATACATTTTTATGCTTGTTTATGAGTCATATGTGTTGAATTTCTCCTTATTTTCGATTCAGTGTTTTAGTGTTTATTGTTTTTTAGAATAGTGTAATTCTAATTTTGCTAACAATTTGAATGTAGGTCCCTCTTGATCTGGAGGTCCTAGGCTTAAGCCTAGTTATCCTATAGGAAACTCCGGTCCTGATCTCAACCCAACCACACCCAGTTGTAATCTAATTGCCCAACATGCACACTACAAATCATAATAAAAGTGCATAATAAATTTCGAAGTATGCAGTTAACATCGCGCATTTATTACATCAAATTGAATGCTGGAAATATTCTCTGTTTTCTTGTAATGGGTTAATTTGGTAATCTAATTTTAGAATAATTTGTGTGAAACCCGTCCCAAATAAGAATGAAACTGATTATGCTATTGGCCATGCGCCTCTCGAAATATCACACAATACTCGTATAGTGAGATATTCATGCCACAAGAAAATATTAAGATTTTCTAAAGCAGGACAATTTAACTTATATATTTAGCAGATACAGCGTTATCCAGAGTGCTATTTTGCCAAAGAAATCTGGAACGAAAACCCTCTAAGATAGTATATAATAGGTTTGTAACCTTTCTTCTCTCCTTTTCGATCTGAAAAGAGAGAACTGAAGGACTATACACATAGATATATTGTATTCAGTTGGTTATCAAAATAATGGAAACAACCTGGAGTAAGGAATTACTGAAAAGTATTACTGATTTTCATAGTTATTGGTTGTACGGTACAGAAGTTGATATACTGCAGTACCATCTGGTGGCGACATACAACAAAGGAGATAGCATAAAAACATTCTCCATGTCTTCTCAAACACACTCAAAAATTATCATCAAAATTGGTCCAGTCATTTAGGAGGAGTTCAGTGACAAACACATGTACAGAATAATTATATATATGTAAGTGTGTGTGTATTGATTGATTTATGTAAAACAATATACATACATTTATATTAAATTAGAAATATTTTTAATTATTTAATGTGATTGTATTTGATTAGTAAAAATTTGATTCTAGCTTTAATTTATTTCTGTATTTGATTTTAATGGTCATCATTATAGAAAACGCTATTTACGCAGATATGTATATGTGGTTATCAAAATAATGGAAATACCCTAGAGTTATAAGAAATTATTTGCTAATATGATGTAAGACCGCCTTTGACATGTAATAAAATTTGGATTCGCCTAGGAATCGAATCATACAAGTGCTGAACAGTGTTTAGAGGAATATTGAACCATTTCTCAAGGAGATGTTGTGGAAGCTCCATGAGAGATGCCGATGGAAGATATGATTCCGGATTGATAGCTCTAAAATAGACCATAACGATTCGATGATATTGAGGTAGGGGGACTGTGTGGGCCAAGGTATATGTTTCACTTCATCCCCGTGTTCATCAAACCATGATTGAACAAGTCCCGTTGAATGGATGGGTGCATTATCATCCTGGAAAAATCCGTCTCCTGCAGGAAACAAAGTTTGTATCATAGGACAGATTTGGTCAGTTAAAACTTCTCTATACTTCTTCCTAGTGATCCTTCCTTTCAGGGTTACGATTGGTCCAGCAGAAAATCACGACATGGCTGCCCATACCCTGACAGATCCACCTCCATGCTTGACAGTTGGAAGGAGACAATCACGATCATACTCTTGTACAAGTATCCTCCAAACGGGCACCCGTCCTGTCGTGGCGGAAAAAATGTGAAAGATGATTCGTCTGATCCTATAACTGTCTTCCACTTATCAATCGATCAGGTTGAGGCTGTGACACCACTGTAGACGAAGTTTGACATTAACATCTGTTACAAGTGGCTTCGAAATTGCTGTAAATGTCCTCCTTAATTGTAATTATTAACACTGGATAATCCAAATGCAGATTGTTTTCTTTTGAGACATTACAATCCACTTCAATACCCGTCGGTCTCTTTCACTCAGCTTCTCCTTACGTCCACTCTTTTGCTTTGCTGAGCTTGTCTCTTGCCACGCTGTATGTACGCTGTCATGACTTTAGACATCATATCTTTAGGAACGTTTAAAAGCTCAGAGGTTTCAGTCACAGCTGCTCCAGCTAATCGGATTCCTATAATTTGGCCTCTTTGAAAGTCTGATATTATACGCTTTTGTCATCCGAAACGTATACAACTTTAATAAAGCCCCCTCATACTACCATAATATATACTTTTTAATAAAAAAACCCTGCTAACTAAGGTTACATTTTAGTGTTTAAGAAGCTCATTCTTAAATGTCACTTATTCACATATTATTCACATAATTAGTTATTACTTTGATAACCACCTGTATTACCTGTATAGACTTGAAAGCTTTCGATTTTGTATCACAGGCCAAGTTTCTAAACTAAAAGATAATTCAATTATTAGTTACTTATTTTTTTTTATCAAGTATTAAAATGCACTTATACCTGTATGTAAGATTATAACGGAGGATTTGGGAAAACTAAGAATTGATCACTTTTTAATTGAAAGTAAATAAACAAATAAATAAATGAAAGATCAACAATTCCTTAAAATAAAATATAAAAAATAATTATATATGTTATTTTCAAAAATAATAATACTAACTTTGGTGCAAAATTGACCAAGATGACAACATATTATATCTCGTGTTCATTCAAAATATAATCAAACACACCATCCTCGCAGATATTTAAAAATCGTAATTCTGATATCTTTTTTTAATCAATTGTTATTTAGAATTTTGAAATCAACATCTATTAATGTTGTAACTGTTCTTCCTCCTACGCACTGGAAAGAGCGTCCTCAGCGACATTCAGGAGACATGGTCAGTTGACCTCGTGATCTCACCCAAGAGAAAGTGCAAGCGCAACCATGCGCTTTTGTTGAGAAACGTTTAGTTTATAGTCTCTCATCCCTAGAGGAAATATATTTAATGCAAACCTGCCTATAAGTTGGTCTGTGGACTCTCATCCAGAGAGGAAATAAGTTTCACGCACCCTGCACGTAATTGAGTATCCCGTTTTCGACTAAGAAGTGTAATCCTTCCACTAATCTATAATTATATGTCTTCAAATATGCTATATCTTGTCTGTCTCTAATTGTATGTGTATGGTGTTCGTGCGGGTTTCAATAAAGCTGTGAGTTCTCCAACCTGTGCCTCAAGTATCTTTAACCAACCATACCCAATTACAATCCAGTTGCCGAACTTACACAGTACAATGTATCAAATTTTATCAAAATCTAAGGGAGGTTTTATGTACGATGATTGTATTTCGTACGAACGTATTTTTTAGTTTATTATTACGAACAAACAAATCACGAGTGTTGAAGGGAGAGGATTAACTTTTATAGCTAACTGCCCCGCATTTACGTATCTTATAGGAGAAAAACCCAGTAAAACTCGCGCCAGAAAATCAGACTATCGATGCTAGAGGCATAAAAAACATTGCTACAATAAGATTCTCGCCCAGGGGTGTATCTGGCGTGCTGGAGACACTGACCCATCCCCTCCAAGCACATAAGTGAAATATGTGCACGTGTTCAAACTTACTTGTTAAACATTTATTATTTTAATGAATCAGTGGTTTATTTATTAGTGTCAATTTTATTATCACGACTGAATACGCTGTTCAGCCAGCGGTTTTCCTGTTCTTCTTCTTCATTGGCGTAACAGCCTTATGGCACGCGAAGACCGTCTGCCTACTGGCAGATTTCGAGACAGGAGATGTTTATTTCTTACAGAGTAGGGTTGTAAGCACTACACCCAACGCTCTACAGTCATATTAGACCGGATTCCGAATTACTATAGGCATCCATGGCACTGCCGGGATTCGAACCTGAAACCTACGGCTACGAGCGCCAGATGACTCGAACCCAAAACTAGTGGCACCGAGCGCTAGAGCGCTAGTCACTCGGCCATCAAGGCCCGTTTCAACGTTTTTTTCTTGGTTTAGTCTTATTAAATATTCATTGAAACACTGAAATTGACATGAGGTAATCGATAAGCCGGCAAAAAAAAAAAAAAAAAAAAAGTAAAAAAAAAGAAAAACAAATTATAAATTAAAATTCGATAATGTAATAATAATATTTATTATTTTTAATGAAATTTTTGTTTTTTGTACAATACTTTGCAGTTTTAATGTGTTTGTGTGTGTGTGTGCTTTCGGGCTAAATGAGTGCAATATTAAAATTATTAATAGAATAATTAACAAATATAATACCTTTTCTATTACTTATAGTTTAATATCACCTATTAAGTTTTCTTAGACGGTTACGCTTTGTTTTGTTGATCTCTCCTCGTAATACAAAATTCCGGGTGTGCATTTGTCCTCAACCATTACCGATTCTCCTTGATTCTAAATGTAGAGACTGCAGCTAATGCCATCCCCGGATTCAAACCTTAGCCCTAATCAGCATCTATTAATGCATCAAATTTCATCAAAAGATAAGGTACGATAATTGTATTTCGCTTATATTTATCTCGAATAGTCAAACCCACGAATGATAAAAATGAGAGGACTGTCTTCCCTAAAGGACTTTTAGAGTTTACTGTCCATCATTTACGTATCTTGTGGATTTGGTTTGGTTTGTCGTTCTACTGTCATTTTGTGCACACTTTGAGCTAGTTAGACCGGGACCTACAGTTTGACGTGGATTCCGAACCACTCACAAACATCCATGCCACAGCCACGATTCGAACCTGAAGCCTGTGGTACCAACGGCCAAGCAAATTGGCCATCAGACCGCCTTATCTTGTGGGAGAAATCTCGGAAAACTCGCGACAGGAAACCAAACTGCCGATATTAGAGGCATACAAACACTGCTATAATAAGGCGCCAACCCAGGGGTGTGGCTAGTGATTTTGAGACTACTGAAATTGACATAAACGATGTAATCGATGAGCTGATATGAAAAATATGAAGAGATCGGATTTAAATTTATATTTTGTTTATGTAATTTTTTTATGCAATACTTTGTAGTTTTAATATTTACTTTTATATATATATATATAGATTCAAATCAAATGAGTGCATTTTAAAAATTATCAATAAAATAATTAAAAATATATCTTTTCTATTACTTATAGTTTAATATCACCTATTAAATTTCATGAACGGTTACACGGTAAATTTCTTCTGTTTTAATAAAAAGTATAAATTAAAGAACTGCTTTATTGTTGACAATAATTATGACATTATTTAGGTTATAAATATTTATCAAATATATATGTTTCATGCAAATATATATATAAATATACTTTTTTGTTGTTGTTGTTTCCTATTCCCACCTAGTAAAAATCTAGATCAAGCCCACGGGCCCGTATGGACTCATGGTTGAAGGGAAAGGGGGCAGCTTCTGTTGTTGATATAGCACCCGTAGGTAGAAGTCTGACTTTTGCTCCGTGACGCTCAACAGTCAAAGGAGACCGAGACCTACAGCTTAAAATGGATTCCGAACCACTACAAATATCCATGGCCCCAGCGGGACTCTAACCCGAAATCTGTGACACCGAGCGCCAGACACTCGGCCATTCAGGTCCATACTTTTTTGTACTTCAGTGTACTTCGTGGCCCATTTGTGAATACCATTAACAGACCACCGACCAGTGATGAAGAACTTTGCTTTCTGGGAATACTTTTAGGGGCAACTGCCTCGCATTTGCGTGTCGTTGGGGAGAAAATCCGCAGTAATTTGAAATGCTTACACAAACGAAATGCTTGGCAAAATCGTTATCGAATCTCCTTATTTCTCAAAGTAGTGAATTTCTTTCACGTTGTCTGAGCCCTCTGTTACAAATCGGGCAATATAAATATATTTATAATTAAAAGCAATTTTAATTAATCAAAATTCTGCATATTAATTAGTATTTTATCTTTTTAAACTTTTGTGTCTTTACATGTAGGGTAGCGCTCCCTTAAAACACAAACGATACGTTGAACTTTCTAGAGATTTCACAATTGTAGGAAATCAACAGTGCAAAAAAAATTTGAAAGTAAATATTATAAATATAATATAGGATCGAATACTATGCATTTTGTTACCTATAAAATATATGGTTATTGTTTGGGGCAGAGTGGGCTAGCGAAGCCCTGGACCATTTTCAACGTTTCTTATTGGTTTATTTATTTATTTTTTTTAATTTCTGTTTCGAGCTATTCTTATTGGTTTATTTAAATTACTTTCACGTGTCTTTTTATTAAATTTCATTCGCCTGCTTTTTTTTGCAAAATCGTTTGGAATTCTCTCTCTCTCTATTTTTTTTATTATTTTCATTTTTTTTCTTTCACGGGATTTTATAAAATCGTTTGGAATTCTAATATTTTTTTTTTTTAATTTATCTCGCGGGATTTTATAAATTGTTTGGAATTCTAATATTTTTTATTTTTTATTTTTTAATTTCTTTGAAGGAATTTTCTAAAATTGTTTGGAATACTGTCGTTTTTATTTTTTTTCTTTCACGGATTTTTATAAAATTGTTTAGAATTCTATCGTTTTTTCATTTTTTATTTTTTTATTTCTTTCGCGGGATTTTCTAAAATTGGAATTCTGTAGTTTTTTCATTTATTATTTTTTAATTTCTTTCACGGAATTTTATGAAATCGTTTGGAGTTCTGTAGTTTTTTATTCATTTATTTTTTAATTTTTTTCACGTGATTTTTTATAAAATCATTTGGAAATCCTTAATTTTTTTATATTTGGTTTAATCTGTTTTCTTTTCTTTTTTTTTTCATTTTTAAACAATAATTGATGAACATAATTTATTGCCTTAAGATGATTTATTGATACTTTTCTTTTCTTTGTTTATTTAAAATTTCTGTTATACATTTTGTTCTTACATTAAATTCTAAATTTTATTTGTAGCCTGTATATCGGCCCAGCTGATTAAATTTTTATTATTATTTTTTATTTTTGAAACAGCTTGAGGTCTCAGGTTTGAAGCCGCTCGTGGCGTTCGCTACCATCTCTGCGTTTGGAAACGAGGAAAATCGATAGTCAATGTGACAGTGCTTTGTTTGTAAACCTTTAGCATCGGCAATCAGGCTGCGTTGTATAATTTCTATTGATTTTCTTTATTTATATATTATATATATATTTTATATATTTATATATTTATTTCTTATGACACCCAAATGCTGGATTAGAAGGAAATGTTCTCCTTTTATCTAATGAGTATTAATGCAAAATAAATATTAATTCAAAAACGCATTTTTTATGCTGAGAATTAGTGTTTTTCATCAATTTTTAATCACTTTTTACTGAAATTTGTAACGCTATGCTTTTCGTAGAATTCGAATATATGTGGAATGCAGTGTTTAAAGTTGGTTCCAGAGACCATGGCTAGGAATTGCAACTGAGACCAAATTAAGTTCATAAGTTTAGTACAAATATACACTTTATCACATTAAGTTAAATATCATTTATATAACAATTTAAAAAAAAGATGTGTTGTTATTGTTTTCGAATACTGGGCATTTTGAGAGGTCATTAATCACCAAAATGGTAATATTTTATGGTCTATAGGTCATATTTTATTCAAATTTGAGTGGAAATTCACTTTTAAAAAACATTGGATTTTTTTAACATTAATCCAATTTATTTAATAACATAGTCTGTCTGTCCCATAATAATAGTAGCAAGTGAATATGTAAAAGGGAATTATTGGCGAATGTTGTAGTGAAAATTACGAAAATCAAAATCAATATTTCATGGTATCTTTCATTTGTTTTGACTCAACTTTCAATTTTTTGATTCCTTCTATTAGCTCGCACTCTCCCTATCTTGTTCAAATTTTCAATCGTTCATAAGATGCTTTTTATTCCTCCATTCAAGTTCAAATTTTTTTTTTTTTTGAACTTCTAATGGATGACACTGGATGTTAATACAGTTTTTTTCAAATATTAATTTAGCAATTAAATTAAATTAATCAATTTTAGGCTTTTTTTTTAGATTTAAATCTATATCTACCAATATATGGCGCGAGATAAATTTAAAAAAATGAATGAAAATTATTTATAAAGGACTTTCTGCAATAGAGTGAAAAAAAGTAGGAATTGACTTTAAAATTTTTTTTTTTTATATATATTACTTGTTTGGTTAACCAAATTATTACGAATTGTAATTATTTTTCTAATTTCATCCGCTTGGACAGAAATCGACCCAGTTCTTGATGCATCAAAAGAAAGACGGAAAGGTGCAATTACATTAGCTGCAAAACAATTTAAGTGCAACAGACTAACCATATGAAGAATTTGGAAGCTTGCTTCCGAAAATATTGCTAATGTTGATTCTTTCAAAAAAAGCAAAAACAAAATGGAAGTTAATGTAAAGATAATGTACTTTTAAATATTCCACTTAGCAGAAGAGGCACCATAAGATCAGTAGCATACGGATAAAACTACTGAATTTTGGAAAAATCCATAAAACGAGTTTCAAGCACCATCAAACCAATTCTTACAGAAACTAACAAGAAAGATCGTGTCAAAAGTACTTTCTGACGGAAAGTTTCTGGACTTTAGGATTATATTCACATTGAAAAAACCTATCTGAACACTCAAACTAAAAATTATAAATAGTATTTTTAATTTATTGTTTGATTTAATCTAGTTTTTTGATAATAAATGTGGAGTTCTATATTGATTTTCTTTTACTACCATTTGTATGAGATAAATTAAACTCATCAACTGATGCCACTAATATTATGGGACAGAGGGAATAATTTACAAATTCTTATTTTAATTGAATTTAGATGCAATAAAGAATTTTAATTAAAAACAGAAATTTATAAAGAAAATAATAGATTTTTATTAAATGGAAACTTGCTATTGGTTACAAAAACAATAATACCCTACAAAACATTCTGCGAAAATTAAAAGTAAAGTAATATAGATTAGAAACAAAGAAGAAAAACCAATTCCCTTTCTATCTGCGTCACAATTTTTCAATAAATGATTCTAACAAACATGCAATTGTCATGCATGAGAAATGCAAATTGCACTTGAACTACATTCCAGCATTAAATGTGTCTAGGGAGAGAAAGCATCACGGAAGTATTAACTGTTTTGGCGGGAAAGAGTACACGTGAAATCTGTTTACGTCTCTATTTATTTACCTGACACAAAAAATCGATAATTCTCTTCCGGCTTTACCTCCTAATCGCGTGAAATGAACCTTTCCAATTTCCGAAGTGCAGGAGCACTGGTTGCCCGGCAACGCTTGTAGATTTTTCTCGTGACCAGAGACCGTCGTCATGACAACGATTTGAATGATGGCGAATCTTGTTGTAAGTGAAATTGGGAAACACCCAAAATTGATCGATTTGAAACTGGGTTTTCTTTATGGCTTTCAAGAGGGGGTGCATAATGTTTGGGAGGGTGGAGCTACTGCATTTTTGTTCTTTTTTTTCGAGGGGGGCAATCTTTTTTTTTTTTGCCATATGATTATTAAAATAGAAGAGAGGTTGAACATGAATTGACTTTCTTTTTTTTTTTTTACCTACATTTCTCTAAGTAAATATGTGTATTTGAAAAAATGCACAGAAGGATAAAAATTACTTTTTTATAGAATAGGATATATATGTATGTAGGAAATTTCTGCCAGTATTTTTCTTCCGATATATTGCTTTTTTTTGGGGGGGGATGAAACATGGAGCGAATCCACTTTATAAATGAAATTTTTGAAAAATGATCATTTTTAAAGGTAGAAGTAAATGTTTCAAGAAAAATTGTGTGTACATAAAATTTGATGTTCAAACTGATAAATGAGGTCCATCGATGTTCGGAATAAAAAAAACTATTTGATTAATAAAACAATATAATGGTTAATAAAGATAACTTTTAAAATAAATTGTAATTAATTTCGTAAAAAGTATGTTTAAAGAAATACTTTTTCTGTAAAAACTATGGGAAGAAAATATGGAGCATCACTGAAGGAAGAAAATGCAAAATTTCAAACTGAGTAATGTAGCGCCATCTAGTTTCGAAATTTAGCAATAACTATTAAAAATTCTTCAAAGTAAATCCATCAAAAAGATTACGGTCCATTTAAAAGATTGTCTTCAAAATATTTTTTTTATGAATATTATTAGTAATTTAGTTGTAAGGAAACATTTTTTTTCTAAATTCTTGAATGAAATTGTTTTTGGTTTATTTAAAGTCATATTAATTATTTTTTTTTTTTCAATTTGATTTAAAAAAAAGTCTGCTTACAATGCTGCACACAAAATATAAAAATAATGTTATAAAATACTTTAAAATACAACAAAAATACTTGTATAGTCTTTTTCACATAATTTTTCATGAAATTCATTTAGGAAAATTTGATAAATATAAGCTCAACAGACGATAATTTAAATTTAAAGTATTTTTGATTTGCTTCAAATATTTTATCAGCTTGTAAATTTTCTTTCTTCATTAGATCTTAAACTAATTACCTTAAGTATCGTGTGTATTTTTACTAAATTTAAATTAAGAGACTGTAGAAAAAATTTAAATTAAGGTTTTTAGCTAAGGTTTTTCAGCAACTACAGTTTTTTTTAAACAAAATAGTGTATATGGGATCATTATCTTTATGAGCAATGAACAAAATGTCCCAGAAACAATTTATCATGATCATTCTTTTTATCAATAATTAGATATATATATTTAGAACAACTCATATAAACCACCACATCTCATATATGCATCCGTTAATAATTCTTACAAATTTTGTGATTGCATCAGATAATTCGATTTTCTTCAGTATTTTAACAACTATCTGAACCATATAAAATAAAATTTGATCCATCTAATAAAAAAACCCAGCTTACACAATAATTTCCACTTTAAGAAATTTTGTAATTAATAATTGTAACCATGCTTCCTCCTACTCACTTGGAAGAGCGACCTTGTGGCGTTCAGGATACATGATCAGTTGGCCTACAGACACTCACCCGAAGAAGAAGTATATTTTGCACATCCTGCGCGTAGCCGAGTATCAGGTTTTTGGGCTTGGAAGTGGAATCCTTCCATGAATCTATAATTATATATCTTTAAATGTGTTAAATATTCTATGTATGTGGTGTTTGTGCTTGTGTAAATAAAGCTGTGAGTTTTCAACCTATTCCTCAAGTATCTCTACCCAACCACACTCACTTACAATCTGATTGGCCAACCTGCCATTTTTTGCGCATTTTTGCCCATTTTTGCCCATTTTTTAAAGCAATTGTTTAAATGGGGTCTGATGGCTGGGTGGCGAGCGCTCTGGCGCTCGGTGTTCTGGGTTCGCGGCCAGACAGTGCGATGGTTGTTTGTAGTGGTACGGAATCCACTTTAAACCTAGGTCTCGGTCTAATAAGTCTGTAGAGCTTTGGGCTGACAATCCTCCCCGTAAAAAGAAAACATCTCCCGTCTAGAAATCTTTCAGCAGGCAGACGGTTCTGGCCCACCATGGGGCTGTTGCGCCATTGATGATGAGTTGTTTAAATATTGTAACAATGCATCATTAGAATAATAATACTTGAGTATTACATGTAATTCAAAATTATTTATTATTTATAAAAATTTTGCGTCAATTTCTAATTGAAGGATAGCAATTCGTTACAAATTAACTGCTAATTTTATTAACATTTTGATTACAAGACTTTTTTTAATATTTTAAGAGCAATCAAAAGTGTTGTAATAATTGTTAATAGGAAAGAATCAAACATTATAGATGTTACATATAAAAAAATTGGATATTGAATTGAGCTATAAAGCTGTGAACAAATCAGAATCAACATTTCAAACTGACACCAAAAAATTTCATTGCTTATTGTGAGCAAAATCAAATAAAAACCTAAACTATATGTTGTGAATCTTAATGGTTCAACGAGAGGAAGATTATGCAACAAATATCAATCCTGAGAATATGAAGCGAATATCAGTAGATCTGGGTACAATGGTTCAGATACAAAAGAAAAATAATTCTTGAAAAAGAAATCAAAGAAGTTATGCATGGCAATTGCAAAATCCATAATAGGCAAAAATACAACATTTTGGAATTAAGGGATGTTTGTAAACAAATTCGAACTTAACACATTTGAGTCAGCGATATAATTGCGGTGTGACGAATTTCTTGTGGACCTGATGGCCAAGTGACTGGCCACAGGTTTCGGGTTCGAGTTCTGGCTGTGTCATGTATGTTTGTAGTGGTTTGATATCCACTTTAACCCGTAGGTCCCGGTCTAATATGACTACTACTACTACATCACACCACATCATTGTGCCTAGAGCTGAGTTGCCCTTTTACAGTTTGGGAATGATGTGGGTGAGAAGAAATCTGATTGGGCTCTGTATCGCTCTACGGTCATAGGAGACCGGGACCTTTGGCTTAAAGTGGATTACGTACTACAACAAACATCCATGGCACCGCCGGGATTCGAACTCGATACCTGTGGGACCGAGCTCTAGCCACTCGGCCATCAGGCCCTCAGTTTAATATGAATATAGCGCGTTAGGCTGACAACACTGCCCCGTCAAAAAAGAAATTATCTCTTGCTTTGAAATCTGCCAGTAGGCAAACGACCTTGGCCCGCCATGCAGCTATTGCGACAATGAAAAAGAATTTCTTCTACAAATAAGATTCTACTGACTGTAATTGACCGAACATTGACTAAAATTTGTAATTAAAAATTCAATTTTTCACATTCAATTTTTTGGTCACGATAACGCTCATTTGTAAAAAAAAAAATTATGATGCAGTACAACCAAATAACAGTATAATCGTATATGGAATATCAGCAGCAATGATTCAATATTCATGATGCGGAACAATAAGCAGCAGATAGTGAAAGATTAACATACATGCCAATAGTTCTCAAACTATGAAATATGACCCACGAGGGGGTTACAGTGTTTCGTACAAAATTAATTCATCTCTCTTTCGTGAAAAATTAACAAAATAATATGGACATCAAAAGTTTTCATAAGCACAAACTTTAATTATTAAGAACTCTAAAAATATTACGTTCATTTTCAATATATCAAGTGTGAACATATGAATGTTGGGTGAATACATAGGTGAATATGGCAATGTTCAGTAATCCGAGAAATTTATGAAGCCAATAATCAAAATACTACAATAATTACTAAATTTATTAATCGCAGTATACCAAAATTTGATAACGCTAGAACTTCATTAAAACGCAATTTTTCAAATTATTATAAGAAGCATTAACAAATTCAATAGCCCCGGGAATATATCAGAGTTATACAATTGCAATTTGCTTATATATTGTTGGCCATATACTGTTATTATATACTGTTCGGCTATAAACTGCTGCTGCGGGGCTTTTTTTTTTTGCCGATGTAAGTCATAGAATTTTATTTTCTTCCACAAATTGTTTGCGGCCTGATGGCCAATTGGCTAGCGCTCTGGCCTTCGGTACCACAAACTTCAGGTTCGAATCCTTGAGGTGGCATGGATGTTTGTGAGTGGTTCGGAATCCACGTTAAACTATAGGTCTCGGTCTAATTAACCTAACGTGTGCACGAAATGACTGCAGAGTGACAAACCCACAAATATTTGACAACTTCACGGTTTTGTTTCTTTCACGCATTCTTTGATAAAGTCACAGATTCCTAACCAGAAGCACATCACACGATAATAATTATTCTATGATTGGTAAGGAATTACAGATATTAAAACTAACTTCAAAGACATTCTTTACTCTTGTATACAAAAAAATACAAATATCCTATAAAAATAGCAGTACCAAATTAATAGGCAACAAATTTTTATAGAACAACTTAAGGAAAAGAATCTTTAAAGAATCTTGCATAAATCTTGCTTTTTCTCTTTAATACATTTTAAAAAAGAAATTCGTAATTCTTATTATACCATCTTAAGCATAAAGATGGTATATTTGTAATATATATGTATATATATTGTTTACCATTGGTGGGTCTCATGTACCACTTACGTATATCATAAACAGCTTACCTATGGATGATGAATGAAGGACAATGTCTTCTAAGAGGACTTTTTCGTTTATTTGACCCTCATTTGCGTGTAGCATAGGAGAAAACCAAGAAACTCACACCCGGCAGCCTGACAATCAATGCTATGCGTTTTTACATATTTTGTCTCAATTTCCATCGAATCTCCTCGTTTCTCAAAACAATGAATACAAATACGCCACCAGTGGATTCGAACCTTGACCTTCCTTTACGCTGTTGCCACCGAGCATTAATCAGTCATTTGTGATACATTAAATCTTTTTTGTTCTTAATAATAGAATAGCTTCTATGAGGTCTTTTTTTCATTATTGATCCAAGATAGTTTTTTTAAAACCCTCGATGCTGAGAAAACTCTCTCAACACTTACTTGGCAGGCTACTAAAGCAGATAACTGCCTTTACCACTGATCTTATTAACGGCGAATACGAATGAATTGCTTTCTCGTTATCCCAATATTTTTTGTTTACATTTTCACTTTATATTTAGCAGAAAATCTTTTATTTAGAAAAGAAAAAAAAAAACTGTTTGCTGTTTTATATTTTTAATTTTTTAATTTTAAAACTATTCTTTTATTTTCATTTTTATTATTGTTTTGAAAAATTATTATTATTTTTTTTTTCCTAAATATTTAATTTAGTTTTGATTTTCATTTTCTTATTAAAAAATCGCCCCCCCCGCCCTGAATTCAATTCTTTTGTATTTTTGTTATTTAATGCATTAAAAATAAAAGTATTAGTTTAACTTGGCGCTTTGAGATGTATGCTCGGTGATGTTGCTTTATCTCAATGCTGTATTATTATTTTTTACTTAAGAATGATATGGATAAAATATAATAAATGAGTTTTTCAAATAAATACTTTTATTCTTTATTGTACTTGACTTGATTTAACTTCGAAATGCATGCTCACTACCTCAGATCTCTGAAATAAAAGTTCTTCCAGAATTTCGTAGTGGGAAACTATTAACATTACTAACAGTCTATAGTGAAGCTCTAGTGCACGATAAAGATTTCTCAATAAATAGCTGGAATACATGAATAAAATAAACCTGACGTAAATTCTTGGATGGAAAAAATGTAACATTGATTTTTATGATGAATATATAAATTTATTGTTATGAAAACATGAATTTACATTTACATTACACTACAAGAAAGTTAGCTTTACAAGAAAGTTAGCTTTCTTGTAACTTATTTTTCCTCATCAGCATGAATAATTAATTTTGAATAATAACTGGGTGTTAATTGAAAATAACACAAAGAATCAAGTAATTAATTCCCTGTAATATTTATTTTTCCTGGTGGTTGTTTTGACATCTTTGTCAACTCAACTCTACTGCGTTGTTTTCAGTTTCTATATATTGTTTTGTTCTGTTTTCGAACGTCAAGTGCGTATCAGAAATGTTTTGATTGGGTAGCGCGTATTCTGTATTGTTTAAGTTTTGAGATAAATAACGTTTATTTCTAAATAAATCTGTATAATATAGAACATTGGAACGTGATATCCATGGTTCAGTTTTTGGTAATTTTTATTTTTATTTTGAATATTTTTTTCTTCTTTTTATTATATAGATAAAAGCAGCTAATTACAATTATTTTATTATTGTTTATTATCATTGTTTATTTATATAATTAATTAATAGCAATTTCAATATTTATATCAGAACATGAATTTAATTTTAGTGTGATTAAAAAATTTTGTGTTTTCCGATAAATCTAATAAATTGTATTATTTATAAATTAAAATGAAAGAAGTTTAAATTTTTACCCATGTATTGCAATTACATTTTTTTTTGGAATATTATGCTCATCTTCACAAATATAAATAAATAATTATTCCCCCCTCCCGCAATAGCTATGGTAAACAAAGAGTTATTTTTGGGTTTTACATTGAAAGGGATATATCTGTTATTTTTATATTTACTTTATAACACAGTATATTTATATTGTATAATATATAAAAAACGAAATAACTTCTATTTATATTATGTTAAAATAGCTTTTTCATAGTGTAAGAAAAATTACATTATTATTATGTTCATTTGATCAATTTTCTATATAAGAAATGGTGAAAAAAAAATCTATAGAACATACTATAATTATTTAACTTAATTTTATTTGATCTGTGCATTATTAAGTAGAAATATAATAAGCAATTTTAATATCCAGATTAATTTTTTATGAGCTTATACATTACAAAATTTTTATTAAGGAATAATTAATAATAAAAAAATGTATTCAGTTAATAGGTGTAAACTATCTATTATACAAATTAAATATGTGTGATATTACTTAATTATTTTTTTTTATTATTTCAAATTGAATTGAAGCAAATGAAAAGGCAAAATATTTTACTTAATTTTGTTTTTAATTTTAAATGATTCTTTTAGTTGAAAAAAAACTAAAAGTCCTCCCTGACCATAAAAGTCTTTTAATATATAAACTATTTTGGTTAATTTTTATTATATAAGTAAAAAAAAAAATATATTTGAGCATAAAGTCAATATGATTATTTTAAATGTTATCATTATTTTTTGTGGAACATTATAATTATCCAAAACACTTTTTCTCTTCATGTTGATTATATGTTTCTGGATTAAAAATCATCTACCAATATTCTCTTAAATGCTGTATTTTGTAATTATTGTATTTACTATCAATATTAAAAAGAAGCAGAAAACAGCATTTGTTTTTGTATTTCCTTATTATTACAGACCTCATTGATAAACTACCACATATTATCTTAAATCAACAAATATATAAATCATTAATATATATCCAAATATATAATCCATATATCATGAAACATCATCAAACAACTGACAGTTCTAATCATAATCATTTACAAACAACCCATTATGAGAAATCATCTTGATACAATTCAGTTATAGATCAGGGGTGGCCAATCCAAATGATCTTGCAGGACACTTTGGAAATGCAACATAATTCTATGGGCCACATATAAAATTACATATCCCCATATTACATTGAGACCCACTATAGACATTTTTTTGGAGTGAAAAATTGAAATATAATGAGTTGTTATTATTGTGTTTATTCTTACATGTAAACATAATAATAATGATACTAAATGTATATTGTAAAGAAATATTTAATACTAAAGTTGAAATATAAAAAACATATAAATATAAATGAAATAATTAAAAAATATTTATTTTTCTAGTGTGATATTCGTTTGCTCAAAAATATTACATTAAAATCAATGTTAATTTTTTCTCATCATTTCAACAGTTAATTTTTGAATATATGAATACACAAATAATATATTTTTAATACATTGCTTTTTACTACTTTGGCCATTATAAAATAAATATATTTTGTCAAAGTAGGACAAAATCTCACGGCCAGAACAAAAGTTTAAGACTGGCCGTGGGTTGGCTATGCCTAGTTTAGATAACGAGGACTGTAAAATTAAGGAAGTAGCCTTGTTATTAAAATAGTTTTAATACTAGGCTTTATAATTTTTTTACTACAGTTTTATCATTTTATTTAATGAAAATTTCACTGTATTCTTCAAAATCATTTCATGGCTATGTCCCTATCATTTCCATAGGACTGAAATTCTTTGCATCCTAAAGAAAAGAGGATGGCATCAATTGAACCTGTGTGTAGTCGTCCTCCTCCTACCGTGGAGGAAGTACAAAATCCTCGAGCCAAGCTTATATCTTCCATCAAGAGTGCCCTCTTCATCTTGAGCTCTGCTTTGATAATATTTATTGCTTTCAGTAACACTTTAACATGGTAATTGTATTTTCGATTTTTAATTGATAATATATTAATCAAGTTTCACAATTTTTGTAAATAATCAAAATATTAATTATTGGGCCTTCTAATTATTAAATAAATTAAATTAGAAAATGAGATAAATTTCTAAGTTTCTATTATTATTGCTTTATTTAAAATTTATTATTGAAAAATCTGTACAGAACATTATAGTTTCTACTGATTAATTATTTTTATATCTGCCAATTAAAGATATATTATCAATGAATCAAATAAAATTTTTGAGAAATATTGTTTTTGATTTAGGGTGTGATAAGAATATAACTAAGCAAGTTTCTTTATTTGTATTGTAATGATTTTTTTGTTTGTTTAAAGTTCATGAAATGATTTCATGTCTATAATGATGTTTTTTTTTTATCAAGGGTATAAGCGAGCCTTTTTTTTTTGTTGTATTGTAATCAGTTTTTATTTTTTCAATGTTCATGCCATAATTTTATTGTGATCTGTAAATAATCTGTAATTATGATCTGTAAATAATTTTGCTTTTAATGAGAAAATTAAACACTTTGTTTATGTATTATTTTTTAAAACTTTTATTCATAATTGTAAGAAAATTTTGTGATGTAAATGTCTTTTTATATTATAAGAAATAGACCAAAAATTAAACCTGCAGGGTACACCTGTGCTGGGAATAATAGAAAGGATTTTTCACTGTAATAAAACTATATATATTATATTTTGGTCTTTTCAAATTCATTTTATAAGAAAACGTGTTTATATTTGCTTGTTATTAGACCATTTTATATTTCAATGCTTGATTAAATGATTTTTATTTAAGAATAACATTGATTTTAAAAAAAACTGTTATTTTCATAATAATTTATTATTTTTGAAAACTATCCTCTAATGTAAAATTTAAATAATAGCATTAAATAAAATAAAAAGATATTCATAAACAAGTTATTTTCATTGCAAACTCGGTATTACATTATTTAAAAAAATCAGTTGAAATATTAAATAAAATCAACAATTTAAAATAAAATGATTTTTATGCTAATTTTTTATTTTTTACCAATTATTATAGAAGGGTTAGATAGAGTATAATGAATGAGTAAATTAAAATTATGGGATTTTGAATTCATTACTGTGACCTTTTTATTGTTGACACAAGAATCCATTAGTGACAAGTTGTTACTATAATAGGTTGTTACAGTAAAAGAGCATTCAAGAATCAGTATGGGGTATTAAAAGTGATTTTACAAGAATGTGTTGTTGCTCTGAAATCATCTTTGTGCATCAAAGAAAATTTTAACTATTATTTATTTTACACTAATATTTCAATAAGAAAAATTGCATAATAAAGGGATAATTATATGGAAGTCTCACTAATTAATGTCTTGTATCAGAGAAATTAAAGGCTAAAATTGTATTTTTCATTGGAATTAGCATTAATATTGGAATTAGTTTATTTACTTAGTTAAAATATTATATTTGAATTAAAAAAATTATTATAAGAAGGCTGTTTTTTTATTTTATGTAAAATTAATTGATAATTAAATTATATCTTACTTTTAGGCATCTTCAGCACTTTTGGGGAGCCTCTGGAAATTTTTGGCAAAGTCATTGGAACACAATTTGTGGATGGTTTGGAAATGATAAATATGCCATGGGAGTGTGGGGTAAGATATCTCTTCTTCGTTTAATGTTTGTTTTTCTTCAAATAAATACTTAAATTTTATTTAACTGAAAAAAAAATTATAACATACAATGATGGTCTGAATTAGGACTAATCACATCATGGGCAATGAATCTCAGCACAATTGTAAATGCTGTCATAAAATCAAATTTCCATAAAGTATTGAAATTTCATATACTTCTTTTATATTTCATATTTTTATTTAAATTTTAATTTACATATCCTATTTTTTCAATATTTTATATTTTTTTATTAAAACTTTTTAACCTAGTAAAAATGATTTTAAAAAGAGCACCACAAAAAAAATTAATTAAACAATGACTTTTATTTATTTGTTTCAAAAGATATTTTAGATTTTTTTACTTTTTTACATTTTTACTTTTTTTTTTTTTTTTTTTAATAACTTAATGTATTTTATTAGAAATTGTTTTTTTTCAAATATGTCTCAAATAAACTAAATGGTCAGAAACTCTTTGTGTCTAAATTTTAATATATATAGTTCAAATTTTGATTAAATTTTTTTTTAATTAATACAGTTGAAATGACTAACAAGATTTTTGATTAAGATTTTGATTAGTTTGCATCTTTAATGCAGTGAAAAGTAGTTTAAAATTCGTTCAAAAAAATACCTTCTTTAAATTTTTAAAGTGAATATATATAAATAAATTTGGAGATTTTTATGCATTTTGCAGTGTTTCTTTAAATATCTTTATTTTGATTTAAAGTTATTTTTTTGTAAATAAATATTTGAATTTTTTTTATAAAATTGGAGAAAATATTAAACATTTCCAAAATATAGGTAATCTATGCATATAGAATATTATTGTTTTAAACATTTAATGCTTATTTCTGTTTACCATTCATGCAGCTAACTAAATACTTTTTTTAATATGAGATTTTTTAAATTTTCAGTTAAGATATAATTTTGGAAATTGGCTATCTTATAAAAACAATTATGCATTTATGAGCAAAAAGAAAAATACATAATTGGTAATAGCAAATGTTATATAGAATATTATTTACACATATGCTGCATTTTAAACAATGAAAATGTAGACCTTGTTAACAAAGATATAATTATATCCATGTAGATTAAAAAAAAATTTTTTTTAATAAAAAACCTTATTGTTTTAGCTTAGCAATAAATAGAATTAACTATAATTTAATGTTATGTGGGGAAAGAAGAATTTTTGAAGCATTTTATTTTTCTATGAATATATTAAGTCATAATATTTGTTTATTTGAAAAATTATATTTGATGAAAGATAAAAATACGTAGTAAATAATCTATATTCAAGCATATAAACAACAATAAGCTCTCAATCAGATAATTTATTACATGATGCAATTTGAAAGAATTGTTAAAAAATAGATAATTTGATAAAATATTATGTAATGAAGATATTATATTGAAAGTGTTCAAAAAAGCTTTCTGGAAAAAAAATGTTATCTTTGTTTATATTATTGATCAGAATAGATAAAGAAATCCTTCAAGATTAAATTGAATAAATCACACTGATTTTAATGCTGGCAAAAGTTATTTCTATATATTGTGAAACTGCTTATCAATCATTACTTGGTTTATACACAAATATAGAATTCTAGAATATTTACTTAAAATTGTTTTTTCACAGAAGTCTTAATTTTTCATAGATATGTAGTTCATATCATAAATTATATCCTGGATTAGAATTTTTTTAATTTCTAACTAGCTTCTTTAATTTTTTCAGCTTTTAGATTTACATATTATTTAATTTTTATTTTAAATTAATCAATCACTTACTAAATTTTAGTCAATTTAACAATATTTATATTACTAAACTACTCTGCCATATATTATTTTATTTCTAAATGATTTTAGGGGATGCCTTATATTGATCCATCTCACTAACTAAAATTCTGCTTTTCTGATTTCTTGTGAAATAAAAAAATAAAAATGAAAATTTTTACTCAGCAAAACTAATTACTGTGTTTATTTCTTGTAGTATGTTCTTTCTTTGAAAGTATAAAGAAAGTTGCATCATGTTCAGAGAAAAACCAGATTACTAAACAAATATTATTTTATTTTCGTCAGTGAATTATTATATGCATTTATCTTGTATTTAAAATGCTTGTTTCTAGTGTTGTAATGAATTTTTATTTTCCAACTGTAAATGATTATTTCACAGATATGCACAGCCTTTTATTATTGTCGATAAAAAAAATTTCAATTTGATAATATTATGCTTTTTCGGTTAATATTCTGCTTTGCTTATTTTTTAATAATATTAATAACCAATACTATTCCATTAGAAGATTTTTTTTAATTGCCCTTCTTAAGGACAAAGAAAAATTATATATATAAATTTTCAAACTGAAATGATATTTTTAACTTAAATTTGTATTTTTCAGTATTGTTCATATTTAACATTTAAATATCATATATCATATTGCTCATATTTAACATTTAAAATATATTATCTACAAAACGCAAGCATAAAAAAATTGCTGAATGATAAAGAATAGAAAAATCATTGTAAAAACTGCTTAATGTGGTATAGATATCTGAGAAAATTCTTCATTTAGATCTTATTATTCTTATTGTATATGCATGGGCAATTATATATATAAATTTATATAATTTTATTAAATTTTTATTTCTTGTAAAAAAAATTGTAGAAGTTTGTTATTCAATATTAGTATTCCATAGGAGAATGCAGATGCTTTTAAAATATAATGAATAATAAATAATTTATTCTATAATAACATAATTAATATATTGTATTTATCTAAATTTTAATAATTTATTTTTTGTAGGTACATTTTTAGTTACTACTCTAGTTTATTGGATTATTGGGTTATGTTATACATTTATTGATCTGACTGGTAAACCAGCATTTACACTGAAGTACAAGATACAAGATACTAATTCTTATCCGGTATGATATTATGTCTCATATATATATATATATAGATATATATATTATAATTTTTTAAACTGAATCTTTAAAATTTATTTATTTTGCATTATTGTCAAGTTTTTTAACAATGTTAATTTTTAATAATTTTTATTTGCTGATTTGGAAAATATAAATAATTAAAGAGAATTTTAGATTCATTATATTTATTACTATTTTCTTCTCCTGTTCTTATTTAAAAAATTCCCCTTTTTTTTGTTGTTGTAGAAAAGTATTTAATGTTAGGAAATATTTATACAAAATTTTTCTTGTATTGAAAAAATATTTTCATTTTAAACTTTTTTTATACTTATGCTATCTTGTTTGCTTTTATTTTATTGATGATTTTAGACTCTATAGTTTTTTTAAGTTAGATGTTTGTCACAATATAGGAAACATGGAAACATATTTAATTAAACCTATCACTGTCATATCAGATTTTTAATGCAATTTATCGTTTTTTTAGTGATGCGTAAAATTAATTTTTAGCAGTATAATGTTTTACAAAATAATGATTGAAAAAAAATTCTTTAGGTGTCTTTAAGTCAAGTCCTGAGTGTGGTGAAACAAGTAATTATTAATCAACTTTTGATTGGAATTCCCTTTGGAATTCTTGCTTATTATCTGATGGTATGGAGAGGTTACGATTCAGGAAGAACTCTTCCCACTTTCCAGTGGGTTTTATTCGAGCTTATATTCTGTGTTCTTATGGAAGAAGCTGGATTTTACTATTCTCACAGGTTTGTTAAACTTTTCATATTAATTGTTTAGAAATGTAAGTTAAAAAGTAAAGATCTAAATTTATATAAAAAAAAAAAAGCAAATGTTAAATTAGGTGAGATTTAAAAAAAAAGATTTTTTATTTTTAGAAATCTGTCTTTAAATGATTTTATATATATTACATGCATTTAATACTTCATTATTTAATTCTCTCAACATGAAGATTGAGAAAAAATATACCCTATTTGTTTTGTTAAATAGATTGTATGTATGTGTTTTAGGAAGAATAAATTAAGATTTCTTTTTTTCTGTATTTTACATTTTCTTGGGATGAAATGAATTCTTGTCAACTGTAGAAAGCTGCTCCCTTAATTAAAAAAAAAAAAATCTGTTTCAAATTGTTCTAAGGAAACACCAAAACAATTTTATTTTACAAGTTACTTCCTGTGCTCTAATGCATATATTGAAATTATGATTCTTATAAAAATTAAAAAGAATAGCAACACTTTACATATATTGCTATTTAGAGTTTCAATATAATTTTATTATTGTAACAATAAATTTTGTCTTTATTATAAATTTTACTACTCTTTTACAGTATGTTTTATTTACAATTTTTATTGCTGAGAAGTAATAAAAATTTTTCATGTGTAATTTAGAGTTATATTTGAAACAATATCTGCAATCATGTTAAAATATTCATTTTGAAAACTTATAAATGTGAATGCATTTTTCTCTCTTTTTTTTTCATTAATATAAATTATTTTTTTTCTGTAATTTAGTATTTTTACATGAAATTTAAATAATTGAATTATTTGAAATGAAACAAACATGAATGAATCACATATTTTCTGTTGTTTTATTCATTTCCTCAAGCATAATATTTTCTGTGCCATAATAATTTGCTAAAATTGTGTTGAAATATGTTTTTTTGTAAACTTTCTCTCTAGGGCGGTGGTCTCCAGAATAGGATATGCAAAGGGATATGTGGGGGGAGGGGTATAGCAAAGACATAAGCCAGATTAGAGTCAAATCTTTGGATTTCAGTGGGCATCTGTTCACATTTTTTCAATATTACTAAACAAATGCAATTACATTGTTAACATTAAATTCTAATGAAAAATTTAAATTTGTAACTTATCTAAATATATCCATATTGTTTAAAATGAATAAGTAATAATTTGATTTATGGCCACACACAACATTATATTATACACTGAAGTGACAAAAGTCATGGGATAGCAATATGCAAATTTTCAGATGGCAGTAGCATCGCGTAGAACAGGTATAAATGCGCAGTGCTTTCGCAGACCTTTCATTTCTGTTCAAGTTATTCATGTGAAGAGGTTTTGATGTGATGATGACCGCACGACGGGAATTAACAGACTTTGAACGCGGAATGTTAGTTGGAGCTAGACGCAGGGGTCATGCCATTTCGGAAATCGTTAGGGAATTCAACATTCCCAGATCCACTGTGTCAAGAGTGTGCCGAGAGTATGAAATTTCAGGCATAACATCCCACCATGGACAGCGCAGTGGTCGACCGCCTGCACTTAACGACCGAGACCGGCGACGTCTGCAAAGAGTCGTAAATTCTAACAGACAAGCAACACTGCGTCAAATAACCGCAGAAATCAATGTGGGACGTACGAGGAACTTGTCTGTTAGAACTGTGCGGAGAAATTTGGTTTTCTTGGGCTATTCCAGCAGAAGACCGACTCGAGTGCCTTTACTGACAGAACGACATCGCTTGCAGCGACTCTCGTGGGCACGTGAGCATATCGGTTGGTCCCTAGATGAATGGAAAACCGTGGCCTGTCCGATGAGTCACGATTTCAGTTGGTAAGAGCTGATGGTAGGGTTCGAGTGTGGCGCAGACCCCACGAAGCCATGAACCCAAACTGTGAGCAAGGCACTGTTCAAGCTGGTGGTGGCTCCGTAATGGTGTGGGCTGTTTTTTCATGGCATGGTCTTGGTCCTCTGGTGCGACTGGACCGAACATTCACTGGAAATGCTTATGTTCAGCTACTTGGAGATCACTTGCAGCCATTCATGGACTTATGTACCCAAACAACGATGGGATTTTTATGGATGACAATGACAACTGTTCGCGATTGGTTTGAAGAACATTCTGGACAATTCCAACGAATGATCTGGCCACCTAGATCGGCCGACATGAATCCCATCGAGCATTTATGGGACATCATCGAGATGTCTGTTCGTGCCCAAAATCCTGCACCATCAACGCTTTCACAATTATGGACGTCTATCGAGACAGCATGGTTCAATATTCCTGCAGAAGACTTCCAACGACTTGTTGAGTCCATGCCACGTCGAGTTGCTGCACTTCGCCGGGCGAAAGGAGGGCCGACACGATATTAAGAGGTATCCCATGACTTTTGTCACTTCAGTGTATTACATGAATGGCATCTTTAAATTATTTTCTTCATTATGATAAAAAAAGTTTGAAAATTACTGTTCTACCACAATATCAATTTGCATAAGCAATAATTAAATAACATTTATTTTTAAAATCATAAATATCTTTATCATATTTCTGAATTTCCTTTTGTTATCAATGAAGTTGTGTTCAAAAGTTTTTCATTTTATTTAATTGTGTAATGTTTATTTTCAGACTTCTACATCACCCTCGACTATATAAATATATCCATAAGCGTCACCATGAGTGGACCTCTCCAATTGCAATTACTGCAATTTACTGTCATCCAGTAGAGCACATCTTTTCCAATCTGCTGCCTCCATTACTGGGACCTCTCATACTTGGAAGTCATACAGCTACTTCATGGCTGTGGTTTTCAATTGCTATATTGTCGACTCTCAATGCTCATTCTGGTTTTCATTTCCCTTTCTTTCCTTCCCCTGAAGCACACGATTTTCACCATTTAAAGTAAGTTGAAATTTTATTTACTTTTGGTAATAAGTGTAGTCTGACCATCGATTGTGTGGAAAATTGACAAGCAGCCAAGTCAGACGGATTCAAAAGGACAGTGTCATAGGCGTGGAAATGTCATTTAGGAAAGATTTTAATTGCAATCAGAATAATTTAAATTTTTAATCATTAAAATTTTAGTTTATATGTTAAAAGAAAGACTAGATGAAAAAGATTCAACACTAACCATTATATATTTATTTATTTTTTCAATCAACTTTTTGCTGCATTTGTCTGTCCAGCACCCCTAACAAGTAATCGATTCGTCCATTTTCCCATTAAATTTTATGTTTACATTCCACATGATCCATGGTTGGACTATATTTCTGCTGTTTCGGGAAGAAAAAGGAAGAAAATAAATAAGCCATTTTTTAAAATAAGTTTTTAAAAAATTGTAGAAAAGCATAATTTAATTGTTGAACTATTTGCAATTCTTCATTGTTCATGTAAAAAGAAAAATAATTAATTCATTATTTGTTGAACTATTAGTTAAATTATAATTTTCTTAATTTATTTTTATTACTTTAATTATTATTTTTAAATTATTTTTTACACCTTAAGAAGTGCACCTTTAAATATGTTAATTTAATCAAGTCAAAAACACAGTAGCTTATGGTTGAAATGTCTAAGAAGTTTACAAAAATATGAAGAAAATATACAAATTCAAAATTTATTTCTGCATCTTTCATACTTTCAAATAATATAATTTTTACAAGGATTATTCTTTGAAAGTTATTAGATAAAGAAACTTCATTTTATCACAAATATACAAATACTATGATGAATTTAATGCAATTTATCTTTTCTCCTTTTTAAATTTTTAATTTCTCATAGTCAGAGAAAATTTGTGATAATTGTAAAGCATTTTAAACCTTTTTTGCATTGTGAGAACTATGTATTGTGCATTTTTTTACTCCTTGTTTTTTCGATTATAAATTTATCTTCCTTCTTGCAATCATTTAGATTGACTCTTGATACTTCAAAGGTGACAATGAATTTCCATTTATTTCCTATTAAATTGTTCAAAAATTCTAACATTTTCTATATTCAGTCTTGTGCCTCAGTAAAAACCAGTGAAATGTGATGTTTTTTAATTTCTTTAAGCTGAAAATCATTTCATTTTATTCAGATAGTTACTGTGAATGTGTTAAAGACTATGCAATTGCTTTCTGTTGCAAGCATTTTCTATTGTTAAAAATCTTGAATTTAGAAACATAGCAAGTAAATACTTTTTTTGTTTGAAGACTTCTTTTCAAAAAATATTGATAAACTATCTATCTTTAATTCGATATTCGATAATTTGGCACATTCTGTAATCTGGCAACAATGAAATGTCTAATTTTTCTTACGGATTCAGAAGTTTGTTGATCTTGACCCCCAAGTGGCAATTTATCGCTGCTCATATTTTTGAATTTTATTAGAATTAAATACTTAATCAGACATTTATATCATCTACACAGGTTCGGAATGTTTTACTTGTTTTAAAGTTTTACCTACAGTACTTTATCTTTATTATCCCTATTAAAACTACACTGGTTTTCATTAATTTGGCATTGCCGTGGTCCTGAATATACTGGATTAAAGAAAAGTTACTGTAATAGTTTTACTTATTTTCATTTATAAAGTTTAATACCATGCAGCTTAAAATGTGTTTGAATTATGAAGTAAAAATATTTATCTACACAAAGTTCTAGAACAAATCCCTGTACTCCAAATTTTGTGTTTTGAAAATAAGTGTAAAGGTAGTAGATCATTTTTCTCATTTCGAGTGATAGGGTGTTTCCAAAAGCTTTATTCTTTATAGCATTTACTTAAAGAAAAGTTTTTTTAACCGAAATTGCTCTAAAAATATATTAATACCCTCTATGCTTCTATAATCCTTTAAATATTTCAAAATATTTTACTTATAACAAATTATATAACATTTACTTGTAAAAAATTATGTATATAATTGTTTGTCATTATATATGATAAGCAATTATGTTATTGTGATTAATTATTATATATGATAATACAAAATTATCTACATTATAATATTTTCATGCATTAATATTATACATTTAATATTATATACATATGATTAATGCATGATTAGTTATATATGTTATAATTAATAAATGATTAATTATATACGAATCATGTATATAATTTATTGTATTCATTTATAAAATAAATAATTAATTAAATATCTCTATTCTTTGCTTGTGACAGATTATGGATTTATATGGAATTTATTTGTAAATGAATTTTGAACAAAAGGAATTAATATAGAATTTTTGCCAATTATATTTAATGCTTCAATAACATATGATGTTTGCATTTTGAATTTGAAAACCTATTATTTAGAAAAATATAAAAATATGACAAAAAATTATATTGTGATTAAGTAAGGATGGAGTTTATACTTATTTAAAAATCACTGTATGATTTAGTAACATTTATAATACAGTAATCTCTCTTTAATTCGGCATTTAATGGTTCTGAACATTCTATAATCTGACAACAATCACGCCTTCGTTTTTGTGTGGAATCTGGCATTTGTTGCTCTTAATTGCCAGATGGCTACACATTACTGCTCACATTTATTATATATTTATATCTTCTACACAGATTAATATTGTATGCCAACACATTAAATGTGAATATATTTTAATCATTTCAATTTTTGTCTAGAGTAATATGTTTGATGTCAAAACTATATTTATGCTCAATATAGTTTTAACATCTTAGCAGTGGTCCTAAACATGGCAGATTATAGAGTGTTTATTGTATTATAGCCAAAAAAATTTCCCGAGCAATTTTGTGATTTTAATGAATGACTCATGTTAAAATAACCATGTTTCAAAATTACTTTTACAGATTCAACCAAAATTTTGGCGTTTTGGGAGTTTTGGATCGCTTGCATGGTACAGACTCTCTGTTTCGCAACAGCAAAGTATATCAACGCCATATTATGTTACTCAGTCTAGTGCCTCTTAAACAACTGTATCCTGATGATCCTAAGAAAAAGTAAACATTCTTCAAAAAAACTTTACATATAAAAATTTTTTTAGTGAGTTTCAATCTATAATACTGTGCCTGACATATATTCAATTCTGATGGTACACTCCAAGTGTGAGAATATAGTTTGCAATCAGATTGCCTCTTCCTCCTTTGCAGTCTATCATATCACTTATAGGTAACAAGCTTTCTTTTGACATATTTAGAAACATCTATAGTTGGATATAATCCAACCACTGATCGTGTAGAAAATATGCAAGTTGCCAAGTGGAACGAATTAAAAAAAAGAACCTCTTAATATTGAAGGAAATGTTAAGAGGGAGTTTAATTAATAATCAATAAAATTTTAGAGGACACAATATTAAAAGAAAAATCAGATGAAAAAATTCCATAACTTACTAATTATACTCTACTACTTTTAAAGCAGCTCTGACTAGCACATCAAGTCATCGATTATTCAGTTTCTGACGTTAAACTGGATATTTACCATTCCATGCGATCCGTGGTCGGACTATGCTTATGTCTTTCCTAAAGTTGTGTGCACAAATATTGATGAGTATTGTTAACAATATATAGTGTAAAATAAGATTGATTTCTTTAAAGTCGTAAAATATTTCTATCGATAGGTGCTTGTGGGTGAGTAGATAAATAATGTATTAAATATTTAGGTTATGAAACACTTTCACACATCTTTTTTTATAATTGCTGTTAGGAAATGAATTTGTATCTTTGCTTTTCAAATTTTTGGAATTAGATTATTACATTTATAAGTTTATTTGCTGAAATGTTTTTTATAAGTTTCTTTTACATGTTTCTATATTTTCGTGAATTATTTTCATTTGTTATTTTCAATTGTTGATTGTTACTGTTATGAAGCCAATTAAAATTGTTCAATTTAAATTTATTTTTATTTTAAAATGTTACATTTAAAAATTTTTTTATTGGTGTTAAAATTTATTATAAATTTATTCTCCATTCTATCATTCTGTAGTAAGTTTATTCAGAATAATATTGCTCTTTTCATTTTATGTAGCAGTATATATATTTAATATAAAATCCTTTATATTTAAATGAAGTAAATTAATTCAAATGCTTGGAACAATTATGTTAATCGTAACTTTTTCTTTATTATATTTATTTCTATATTATTTTTCTTTATTATATTTATTTCTATATTATTTTTCTTTATTATATTTATTAACTTTTTCTATACATCTTGCCCTCAAATTACAAAAAGTTTCATTTCTTTCATAAATTGGAAACTTTAAAAATTTTGATTTTTAAATTTTTTGTTCTTAATTTAGTTTTTTATTAAATGTAAAATTTTATTTTAGCTACTGCTTAAATTCGTTGGCTCATAAATTTCAATACATGAGTTAAAAATGGAGAAAAATTGCTCTTGTATCAGTTATAGTCAGTTCAGTTTTCAGTTTAAAACATATAATATTGTCTTTAGTAATAATATGTAATTGCTTCTCATTAAACAATATAATTTTCTTATAATACGAAAAGGCTATTTTTTTAATAATGTCTTACAATCTCTTGATATTTTTTATTTTGGCATAGTGATAATTTTATAAATTTTCCAGCACTACAGGCCTTGCTTTAAATTTAGAAATATTTCAACCAATCCTTTTTTACCACAAGTGTTTTTAATATTGTCTTTACTTCGACTTCTTATTTATTCCTTTTTTTTTTTGTCTGCTTTTTTTATTTTAGAAATAAATGTGAACAAATAATTTAATTTTTATAATTTTTTTTTGTTATGTTAAATATGTGAGTATTAACCATGTTTTTTTAAATTTCTTCAATCTCTTTTGTCATACAAATAATTATAAAATTATTAATAATAATTTTTAGCTACTGCAAAAGCAGCAGCCAATATATTAAGCACTGTCTGTATAACATTATTCTACTATGTGATGCTTTTTATTATCTGTTTGTGATAAATTAAAAAAAAAAATTCATATTGTTGCTCAAGCATTCTTGTTTAACAATGCTACTTTTAACGGGTATCAATTTATTATTCAAATATCTAATATATTTTGAAAAAATTGGGTTTTGTATATTTTTAATTGGATCTTGTCTTAAATAAATAATTTTTTAAGTTAAAAATTAGTTAATTGTTTTAACAGTGATTCTAAAACATTTCTTTTATACAATTTAATAGCTGTATTTTTTATAAATACCAAAATAGGTTTTTTTACAATATATTCCTTAAAAAATATATATAACCATTAAAATTCCTGTTTTATAATTTTTTAAGTCTGAAACTAACTATATATTTGTTTATCAGATATAATAGTTTTCAATTCAAATAGAAAAATTTTTATCTTCTGTGGATATGAAGAATTTATTTAATTCTTTAATTTCTAAAAAATTAAATTTTACTAATAATTAAAAAAATTTAAAAATATCTAGATATTTTTAAAAAATTCCAAAAATGTACTCCTTTGTATTTAAATAATATTAAATAAAGATAAATTTCAAATATTTTTATTAAAAAATAATTAAATTGCATGTAAGGTATATTATCTCTGTTTATTTAATTACAAATGATTAAGTGATATTAAATTTTATCATGGCTTGTATATTATTCTGGATGAATTAACCTTGTTTTATAGATTTAAAAAAAAAATGGTGATATTTTCTAAATTTAAGTCATTTTGAAATTTTATTTTGTTCTGTGATAAGTGGATGAGCTTCGGATGCTGTATATTAGCTAACTTGAAAGTATTATATGATAAATCTGTATTGTATGTGATACTTTATAAGTGTATGTTTATAAAACTAAAGCTGCTGCACACAGAAATCCTTTTCACACTTTTATCAAGCTTCATTGTATGTTTAATTACACATTTTAAAACACTTAGTGATAATTGTTTATTAATATAGTCTGAACACCGATCGTGTGGAAAATTGATAAGCAGCCAAGTTGGGCAGATTTAAAAAAGAGTGGCGTCATAGGGAAGAAAGTATCATATAGGAGTGATGTTAATTGCAATAAAAAGAATTATTATTTTTAATCTTTAAAATTTAAGTTACATGATGTTAACGATAAAGCACGATGAAAAAATTATTCATTAACTATGATAGGTTTTCCTTCAGAGCAGTTTTATATCTATATAGTATCCTTCACATGTAGTTGATTCTTCTTTTTGTGCTGTTAAACCGGTGTTTTCTATTCTAAGCAGTCCATTTTCTATTTGACCTTGTTAAAACTCCTTGTTTTAGTGCTTCAAATATATTTCATATTCAGAAACTATGCACGTAATGAATGAATGCATGTTATAATAATTACACCTTTTTGCATTAAACTAAACTCTTTGTGTTTTCAATCCCACAGTTTAATTTATCATTCTATTTATGTATAATTAAAAGGATTTAATTTTTAAATATTAGTTCCAAATTGTTATTATTGTCAATGATTACTTGCTGACTAGGAAAAGTAATACAATAATTTGTATATGATTTATATAGTCAAAGTGCAATTCGGAATTAAACTTTAGAATCAATCATGTGGAAAGTTGGCAAATGGCCAAGTTGGGTGGATTAAAAAAGAGTGATGTCATAGGGGAGGGAATGCCATTTAGAAGGAATTTTGATTTCAGTAAAAATAACTTTTAATTTTTAATAATTAAAATTTTAAAGTGCGAAAAAAAGAAAACTAGATGAAAAAAATTCCATTCTAAGTATTGCACTTTCTTCTTTAAAAGTAGCTTTGCGCGGCTTGTGATTGACTCGCAAGTAATCGATTCATCCATTTCTGCTTTAAAAACCGGATGTTTATCATTCCATGCGATCTGTGGTTCAACTATAAGTAATTAAAGCTAAATATATCTGAGCTTGTTTATTTATTATTATTTTTTTTTTATGCAATGCTATTATATTTCTGGCTGAAACAGGTGAATGTTTGTGTATTATAAAATTTTGTGGTTATTCTCTCGTTTTTAAAGATTTACTTATGAGAAATATTAAAATTAAAATTGCCTTGCTATGGATTTAATGCATTGTATCGTATTGTATTTTATTGTGTATTATTTGTATATGTGGTATTTTATAAAGGGCATTAACTTCTTTAGTTATACTTTCATATTTGTTTATAAAAAAATGTTTAATTGATTTATATTTTTCCTTGATATTTGTTAAACATTTTTAATGCTATATTTAGTATTTGCAAATGCAAAACAAAAAGTAAATTTAAAACTTAGTTCTACATATCTTAGGGGAATTTCTTTTAAAACACAGCTTCAGTTGCCAACCAACTGGTTATTTATTTATTTTTGTCAGATAAGTAGCAATTTTTTTTTTAAATTATATATTTTTGTCATTGTTATGTTGTGATAAAAAAAAAAAAAATGAGATATCTGCCATGAACACAATTTTGATATATTTTTATTAATTATAATTGTCTGCTTAGTTGACTTTTTTTTTATTTTAAAGAAATAAAAAATATGTATTGTAGGACTTATTAATTTATAGATGCATTAATTTATAAATTAAATCTGTTATTTGTAAAGTGTCATTTGAAACTTCATACTTTTTTGTGCTATTAATAATAGCAATTCTGTTCCTTCAAGCATCTTAATCTTTATATGAATTTCATATTTTGTGCATCTTCTCAAAATGTGCCATTTCGCATCCATTTAAACTTTTTGCTTTTATAATTTTATATTATAACACTGTATTTTGTATTGTTTTTGTTAATATTGATTATTAAAAGGAGTAATAATTGTAGATTAGTATTATTTGAAATAAAGTTTTCTATTAAAAAAAAACTGCCTCTCCATGTTTCTGAAAAGTGTTATTTAGCTGTTGCTTTCTTCTACCATTTAAATGTGCACGGTACTGCTGTGCTCAAAATGTAAGACAAATTTTTTTTTCACAAACTCTTTATTTCTACTTCCAAATTTATTTCATCGTCTTCAAAGGACACAATGCACTTATGCAACGTTTTTTCCTATCCTCAATGCATGCTAAAAAGTCATCGGCAGGGATAGCCTTCAAAGCGCGCGGCGATTCACTTTGAATCTGTTCAATCGACTCAAAACGGTGTCCTCGGAGTGCTCTTTTTAGTTTAACGAATAGTGAGAAGCCGCACGGTATGAATACGGTGGTTTGGGAAAGATATGGGTTTCATTTTTGGCGAAAAAGTCACGAAGAATTAATGCAGTGTGAGCCGGCGCATTATCATGATGCAAAAACCAAGAGTTGTCTTTCCATAAATGTGGCCTCTTTTTCAATTCCTTCTATTATTTCACACTCTCCCTATATATATCTTGTTCAAATTTTCAATCGTTAATAAAATACTTTTTATTCATCCACTCAAGTTCAAATACATTTTTTTTTAACTTGTAGCGGATGACACTGGATGTTAATACAATTTTTTTTAAATATTAATTCAGTAATTAAATTTAATTAATTATAGTTTTTTAGATTTAAGTTGCATGTATCTACCAATAGATGGCGCCAGATGTAAGATGGAAATTTCAACTTTATTTGTAAAGGACTTTCTGCAATATAGTGAAAAAAAAAGTAGGAATTGACTTTTAAAATTTTTTTTCATGTTACTTATTGCGAATACCTTCACGCAAAGGCCGCATAACACTCAAATAATATTCCTTGTTGACAATTTGACCCGGCGGAAGTAATTCATAATGCATCACACCACGGTAATCGAAGAAAACAGTCAACATGACCTTGATTCTTGAGCGATTTTGACGTGATCTTTTCGATCGTAAGCATAAATCCAAGTCTCATCTCCAGTTATGATGCATTTCAACTTGTCCTGATAGTCAGAAAGCATTGTTTCACACACTTCAAAGCGACGAAGTTTTTCCAAAAAAATTCCGTGTTTTCGGTACCAATCGAGAGTTGACACGTTTGAGGCCCAAAACATTTTTAAAAATGGAATTGACCGATCCTTTTGAAATTCCAGCATCATTTCTTTAACTGTTTATACCACTTGTAAACATTTTTTTCCGATATAGTTTGCTCATCGAATGCCTTCTGCAACATTCTATACGTTTCCGCACACGAATATTCATTCCGCAAACAAAATTGAATGCAAGTTCTTTGCTCAATTAATTCAGACATTTCAAAAATCGCCAAAATCAGTTTTAGTGTCTCACGAAGCCAAGCGTATCTAACTTACTTTTATGAATTTTATTTCATTATTAGATATATTCTCAAGTCAATTTTGGTGGGGTGAAAAAAACAGGACATTAGTTTATAATGTAAAAAAGGAATTCACTAAGTTTAACCTTATTTATTGCCTTATTGCATAATTTTTTTTTAACCTCGACATTTATTGCACAACATTTTTTAATTCTGTTTCTTGGTATAAACTAGCTGAATATAAAAAAAAATTTTTTAGTTGAAAGTTAGTTGATGAACTACAAAAAAGGGCATTTAGATAAATCACAATTGTGTATGTAGTACTGGCAGATATGATGTTGCGTCTACAGAAATATTGCTAATTATTTTTAAAGCAAATAAATCATAATGATAATAAGCTAGTAGCAAACTAATATACAGAATTTAAAAATGTGATATCAAATCCATATTAAAAACAACGTTAATTGCAACTGCAAAACATCTACTAATGATCAAAAATAAAAACAATAGATGTAAACGATAATGCGATCCAAAGCAAAGTATCAAAATGGTCCAGACATGAAATGGGAAAAATTAAGGACATAGAGATAGACTTCGTAAAACATTAATAATTATAATTAAAAAAAAAAACAAATTATTAATATAATGTGCTTATTTAATATTTAAATAAAAATTAATTGTTTCACTAAATCTATTCGAATAATTTTTGTCTTTAAATTAGAACTGAGTCGATTTTTGATTTAATTTGAAATTGTTTGCACTGAAATTGACCGGTAATAAAATGTTTTTTTAAAATTATATTTTAAAATGTTAATGTAATCTTTAAAAATGTTTATTATTGTACTCATCTATAAGCAATATAATTCAGTTATTCATAATATGCATGTAAAAGGATTTTTTAATATATAATTAACAATATTTGCAGTAATATGCGTAGTATATTTCAGCATATTACTATATAAACTCAAGAGCCAAAACATTATGACCACCTATGACGAGTTGGCCCCCCTTTGGCGCGCAACACAGCTTCAACCCGTCTTGGCATGGATTAATACCACCACTTAATACCTGTTAATTACCACTTCCACCTGATCACGTGCCTTCCACGTCATCCAGGCGAGTTCATTGCAAAATGTAGGGGTGGTCATAATGTTTTGGCGCTTGAGTGTATGTTTACTTGCATATGACAAGGCATTGTCAGCTACAATAGATTTCAAAAATCGTTTTATTTGTTAAGATGTGTTGAAAAGAAACAAAATATTGTTTCTGGTTTTAATTTCGAAAAATAAAAGCGTAGGATTTGAGTTCATGATTCAAAATTAAAATTCTTTACCGACTGAATTACCCAAAATGCTATAAAAACTTTAAAATATACCTTCCGACTACGTACGTACGCAGGCAGGCTTGCATATATAAAAAAACTGTTAAATTTTAATGCTAATTGATTTGTAAATGAAAGTAGAATAATTGTTTTCGCATGGTTATTACCATTTATCATATTCTGTTATAAACAATAACAAATAACAGTTCTTTTTTTAATAAATAAATTTCACAGGATATTTTTATTCTTTTTTTTTTTTCAATCCCTACTATTAGTTCACACTCTCCCCCTGTATATACTATTTTGTTCAAATTTTCAATCGTTAATAAAATACTTTTTATTCATCCACGCAAGTTCAAATACATTTTATTGAACTTGTAGTGGATCACACTGGAAGTTAATACAGTTTTTTCAAATATTAATTCATTCATTAAATTAATTAATTTTAGTTTTGCATGGGAGAAAAAAATTCTTATATAAGATATTTAGCAGGATATAAATTTAGGAATAAATATCGTCAGTGGCGACGCGTGTAGATCGCTGGAAAAAAATTTCTTTTTCAGATTCTTTTTTCATTCTGGGTTCTAGTCTGAGTCAAGGAGGGAACAAAATGGAAAATGAAACATGTGAATAAATGAGTAAAAGTGATGGAAAGTGTGTGAGAGAGAGAAATAATTTTTTTTAACTTAAAAAAATGAATGAAAATTATTTATAAAGGACTTTCAGCAATATAATGAGAAAAAAAGTAGGAATTGATTTGAAATTTTTTTTTTATCTTACTTGTTTTTAAATTCAAAAATGTTTCAAAATGCAGGGTATTCACATTTTTAAGTGAAAACTACATTTTTTCAAATACATTTGCAAATTTATTTTATTTCAACATTTTTTTTTCAAATACCTACATACATACATACTTTTCAAATACATTTTTATGAACTTGCAGTGGATGACACTAGATGTTAATACAGTTTTTTCAAATATCAATTCAGTAACTAAATTAGATGAATTCATTTTAGTTTTTTTTAGATTTAAGTTGCATGTATCGAATAATAGATGGCGCCAATGGTAAGAGGAAAATTTCAACTTTATTTACAAAGGATTTTTCTGCAATATAGTGGGGAAAAAAGTAGGAATTGACTTGAATTTTTTTTTTTTTTTTTAAATATATATTACTTGTTTTTGGCAAAATCGCAGAATAGGGGCCGCTGGGATTTGACATCAAGAAATCTTTTCGCCAAATAGCGTGAAGAAAAGGGTTGCGATTGTAATTGGAGTGAATTGAAAATAGTACAAGAAATCCGGGTTACCGAATTTGGCAAATTATCACTCAAATGTCGCCAAACCCCAACGGTTCCAATTTTGCTATTTGGCCTTTTTTTTCTCAATTCCTACTATTAGTTCACACTCCCACACTTGTTCAAAATCCAATCCTTCATAAAATACTTTTTATTCATCCACTCAAGTTCAAATACATTTTTTTTTAAACTTGTAGTGGATGACACTGGGTGTTCATACAGTTTTTTCAAATGTTAATTCAGTAATTAAATTTAATTAATTAATTTCAGTTTTTTTTTAGATTTAAGTTGCATGTATCTACCAATAGACGGAACTAGTCGGTTATAATGAAAATTAATTATAAAGGATTTTCTGAAACATAGTGAGAAAAAAAGTAGGAATTGACTTTAATATATTTTTTTTTATATATTATTTGTTTTTACATCCGGTAAAAAATTGACTCGGAGCAAAAAGTTCTGTTAACGTAATATTTTTTTAATTTATAAAAATACAAACACAAATATATTGCCTTGTAATACAAATATCGTTATATGGCTTAGGTAGTAAAAAAAACCTGCATCATTATCATTTTCATCATTATTGACTTCTAATTTCCTTTTCATTAATTATTATAAATAAGTTTCATAATGGAGTGAATTTCAATTATATTCTACTTTTAATTTCTTAATATAGTAAAAAGTTACTTTAGGATAATGAGTTTAAAATGGCTCGATTTAAATTTAAGAGGTTGATATGTTAGTAAAGTTCCATCATTATTTAATAATGTTCACACGTTAATTTTCATCTTCAGTAAAGCACTCTAGTTATAAATTATAAAGACAAAATTGTATGTAAAATAAACAGTGATAATATAATTAGGTGATGCAGTTAAAACTACATTACTGTATTATAATAAATATTTATATAGTGAATTTATCAGGAATGTTAGATAAATCAGATGTTAAATTTTAGTAAAAATTGTAGTTTTTTTGCCAATTTTTTTTTTTTTTTTTTATATATATTGGAATTACCATAATAATATGATAAGTAGAAAATGTAGTAAAAAAGCGATCGAATCATAAAGAAATAACAGCTTTTTTTTGTAATATTTATGAAGGAATTGAATTGGTAATCCTAAACTAACCTTTTCTAAAATATTAATAATTTTTCAGGAATTGAAATTCACATAATTATCTTGGGGCGCAATTTTGGACCGAGACGGTTTTTAATAAAAATAAGGGTGATTCTAAACTCAGCTATAAAATATTCAAATCCCTGAAGAGATAAAAAATAAATTCCTAAAATTAAAGTATACTTATAATAAAAATAACCAAAGTACATCTACAAAATGTCAATATCAAGCAGCACACTCAAATCCAAAATGATGTCTTCTTCTAAAATGAGATTTAACTAAACGTAATCATAAAACAAATAAAAATAATCTTCCTACAATTACATGAAATCCGTGAAACCCAGTTGCTATAAAGAATACTGAACCAAATACTGAATCAGAAATTCTAAATTCAGCTATAAAATATTCAAACCCTTGAAGAGACAAAAAATATGCACCTAAAATTCAAGTAAGAGCTAAAGAAGAATTAGCTATTTTTCAATTTTCATTCAAAATTGATTGATGGGCCCATGTAACAGTTACACCTGAAACTAGTAAAATTACAGTATTTAATAAAGGAACTTGAAAAGGACTAAAAGCCTTAATTCCTTCTGGGGATCATACTACTCCTAATTCCACTGTAGGATTTAATCTTGAATGAAAAAAGGCTCAAAAGAAAGATAAAAAAAAAAATACCTCTCTAACAATAAAAAAAATTATTCCTAATATTAATCCTCTTAATACTATTCTAGAATAGAAGGTATAAGAAAGATACGATAAAAATAATTGCATATCCTCTAGGTGGGCCATAAATATAAAAATATGTTAACAAATAAAGCATTGGTTAACCCTTTTTTTAACCAACTTTTATTTATTTTTGTGCCTTTAATGACTTTTAATAATTTTTAAAATAAATTTTAAGATGCAATAACATTTTTACTTAGCATGTTTTTAAAAAGGTAGGTAGATATATTCTGGCACTCTGTGCCACAGAGCGTCAGTCAGGTTTCGGGTTCGAGTCCTGGCTGTGCCATGGATGTTTGTAGTGGTTCGAAATCCACTTTAAGCTGTAGATCCCGGTCTCATATGACCGTACAGCGTTGGGCATAGCGCTGACAACCCTACCTCGTAAAAAGAAAACATATCATGTCTCGAAATCTACCAGAATGAAAAATAGGCTTGACCCACCATCTAATGCGACTGTAGAACGTTGGGCGTAGGGATGACAGCCCTACCCTGTAAAAAGAAAGCACTTCCTATCTCGAAATCTGTCAGCAGGCAAATGGTCTTTGTCCACCATGGGGCTATTGCACCACTGAAGAAGAAGAAGAAATTCATATAATTAATCTTGAGTGCTTTTTTGGATGCATACGGTGTTTAATAAAAATAAAGGGGAAGCTAAGGCTTAAAGATTGGTTTGTTGCTTTACTGTCATTATGGCTAATTAGACCGGGACCTACAGTTTAACGTGGATTTTGAACCACTCACAAACATCCATGCCGCCGCCAGGATTCGAGCCTGAAATCATGGTACCAACAGCCAGAGCGCTAACCAGTTGGCCAACAGGACAAGAAGGCGTAAAGAAGAAAGATAAGACAAAAATAATTGCTGTCGACTGGTTTGGTCATGAATATAAAAATATGTTAACGAATAAAACATTGTATAACCCTTTTTAATAATTTTAAGTTGTTGTTGTTGCCGTCGTATCCCTTATGGAAGGAGGGAAGAGGGATGCAGCTTCAGTTCTGATGGAGCACCCGTAGGTAGAAGTCTGACTTCTGCTCCGTGTCGTTCTTACAGTGATAGGAGACAGGTAAAAATGGGTTAAAGTGGATTCCGAACCACTCACAAACATCCATGACACCGCCGGGACTCGAACTCGAAACCTGTGGCACCGAGCGCCAGAGTTCTAGACACTCAGCCATTCAGGCCCCAATAATTTTAAGTGTTCTTCTTCATTGGAGCAGCAGCCTCATGGTGGGCCAAGGCCGTCTGACTACTGACAGATTTCGAAAGAGATTTTTTTTGCCGTGTAGTCAGCCCTACAGTCACATTAGACTGGGACCTACTGTTTAAAGTGGAAACACCACCACTACTACTACTGCACCACACCGCATCTCTATGCCTAGAGCTGAGATGCCTCTTTGCAGTTTGGGAGCGAAGTGGGTGAGAAGAAGTCTGATTGGGCTCTGTGACGCTCTACAGTCATATGAGACCGGGACCTACGGCTTAAAGTGGATTCCGAACCACTCACAAACATTCATGGTACCATCGGGATTTGAACCCGATACCTGTAGTAAAGAGCACCAGAGTGCTAGCCACTCGGCAATCAGGCCCCAACGTGGAATCATTACAAGCATTAATGGCACCGACGGATCGAGCCCGAAATCTGTGGCACCGAACACCAGAGCACTAGTCACTACTTTTAAGGTATCATATTTACAACATATGTTTTCAAAACATGGGTAGATATAAAATAAAAGAATTATTATGTAAAATAATTATTTTCAGATATACAAAGAAGAATTATGTTTTGTAACTTTCTGTTGTTCATTGAAAATTTCTAGGATGGGTTGAGGGTTGGAAGGTTTTTTTTTTTTTTTTCTAAAAGGGGTGACAAATGAATTTGGAATTCACCGATCAGTTTTTTAAAGTATAAATATTTTTACTAGTCCAATTACTCCACATATTACTTCAAAACGAATTACTTTATGACCTAAACTCGTTCTTTTAGTGAAGCTATTAACATTCGTTCTGAGCTAACGGTTCATATTCGTTATCCGTCGGTGAATCTTGGATCCTTTTCGGCAAAAGATACATCAACTTTCGCCAGAATAAAATCTCTTCCAACGCAGGGTGCTACTGTTGCTGACGACAGCTTTGAGGGTGGGGTCCGCTTCGTGCAGAAGAGCATCTTCATCCAGAACGAGGAAGATCATTCTTCTGGAACTGTTTTCTATCGAACAAGACATGGATGCCTTCAGGAGTTGCATGCATTCCGAACTTCTTAGTAACTCTCTAGAAAAAAAATGAGAAAAAATTTGTAATATTCGTCAAGAAAAATAAATACTGAATTACTACTGTGCCCAAAAAGTAAGACCAATTATTATTATTATTTTTTTCAAAAACTCTTTATTTATTCTTGTTCTTCCAAATTTATTTCACCGCCTTCAAAGTAATCCCCTCCACACACAATGCATTTATGCAAACATTTTTTCCAATCCTCAATGCATGCTAAAAAGTCATCGGCAGGGATGACCTTCAAAGCGCGCTGCGATTCACGTTTAGGGAATAGCCAGAAGTCGAACGGTGGGAATACGGTGGTTGTGGGAAGATATGGGTTTCATTTTTGGCGAAAAAGTAACGAAGAATCAATGCAGTCTGAGCTGACGCATTCAGTGTTTTCGTTACCAATCGAGATTTAACGCGTTTGAGGCACAAAATGGAATTGACCGATCCTTTTGAAATTCCAACATCATCAGCAAGGTCTCTAATTGTAAATTGACGGTTTGCAAGCACCAAATCTTTAATTTTTTGGACTTGAGCTTCGTCGGTTGAGGTGGATGGTCGTCCAGAGGGCTCTTTCGTCTTCAAAGCGTTCTCTGCCTTCTTTGAACTGTTTATACCACTTGTAAGCATTTCTTTCCGATATAGGAATGTTCCCCGAATGCCTTCTGCAACATTCTATACTTTTCCGGAAACAAAATTGAATGCAAGTTCTTTGCTCAATGAATTCAGACACTTCAAAAATCGCCGGAATCGGTTTTAGCGTCTCACAAAGCCAAGCGTAACTCAAACACTAATGAATATTTTGACGTCAAATTTCACACAGATGTGAAATTTGATATTGACACAGATGTGAAATTTGAAATTTGATTTTCCATAAGTCCCGGGAATTTTAAATTGAAAATTGGTCTTACTTTTTGGATACAGTACTAAAAACAGCTTTTATCTAATGTAGTCATGCCATCACGTTATGTAATTAATTTTATTTGAAGTAAAAATCTGTCAATCATCATATTTAAAGCAAAAACATTTTTCATGACTTATTGCTTTGATCGAAAAAAAAAATAATAAATAATAATAAAAAAAACCTGAAATCTGCTCGGCAAAGTTCAACTTATTACGTGTGAACTTTCGAGAACAGATGAATAAACTCAGGAATATGCCAATGTTTAATAATGCACAAGATATATAAAGCAATAGATTGGAATACTACCAGAATGACCAAATTCGATAGCCACATGAATATAGCAATGTTGAATAGATCAAGAACTTCATGAAGAAGGAATTGTTCAAGAATTTCTAAAAGAATGTACAAAAGTAAGATAAATGTAATCGTAAAGGAAGAATGAAGTATTCTCAATTCCACAAGAAACGATATCACATTCAATAACCAAAAAAATATATCAAATTTTGAAAATGCTAGTCGTAAATGAAGAATGAAGTATTCCAATTACAATAAGAAGCACTATACAGCTCAATAGGCACAGGAAAATGCCAAAAGTGATAAATGTTAACCTTCAAGAAGAAGGAATTAATCAACGCACTACGAGTATATAGCTATTGGATATACAAATGTTTAAAATCCCAAGCCAAGACGAGCAAATTGCTTCAAAACCATACTACAAAATACTTCAAACAAAAGAAAAATTCTTCAGAAATTTCCTGAAGATTAACGTTATTCATGAATCATTTCAAGAGTTGAAGGACCCAAATTACCATTTTCCGCCAAAATTTGCAATGAAGATTTATTTGCTTGACTCTCATTTTCGGATAACATCATGGATCCCTAACCAGGGCAACATCATGTTCACACATGATAAATATATTTTATATTATCTTATCTTTCTATTATTTTTTTCACATATATTATCTTTAATTTCCATTTCTTTATAAATAATAATTTATAATAATCCAGAGTTCTGTAATGCTTATTGATAAAAATTAAAGCGATCCCATGAACCTAAAAGGGGCCTACTTCTTGAAGCCGTTATGGGTCTAGTATATACCGAGATGTTACACTGCAAACTTAATTTCGGATGAAGATTCCAAAAATGATATTTGGGGTTACACCCACTTTCTCGAACAAATGTAAGGATAATCTAGCCTAAAGATTTATCGTGTCCATCCCAATCATAAACACTGGCAGCTATCACCTAATTCATAAGTTCAACGCGCTACCTACGCAGACAGATTCGACCATGAGATTTCGTTACAGAATACCAATTAATAATTTTAATGCAATTCAACGCAGTAGATATCCTGAAGCTTACCAGAATAGTGGAGTCATTTTTATTCTGTCAGCATCAACTTTTTTTATAGTTAGACAAGTTTACAAAACTTTTCACGCCTAAATAATCACTTCTAAACCTTCATAGAATGAAGTTACAAATTTTTCAATATTTCGCGAAAACGGTCAAATTTAGCTGATCGGTGTTTTGCAAATTCGATCTGTTAAATGTTTTTCCAAATTAAATTTGCCAGTGTTTTACAAATTTGATTGTGTATTGGATTGGCAACTAAGTGATTGTGGATTTTAAATAAGAAGGAAATTCAAAATTTTTGCTTAAAAATATAACCTTTTTCAATTAAGTATTGTCCATTTTTGTCATCTTTTACCATGACCTTTTACCATCTTTCAAGCCGTGTCATAATTCCATGTTCTAATTTTTGCCAGCAAAAAAAAATGAATTACACTGAAGTGACAAAAGTCATGGGATAGCAATATGCAAATTTTCAGATGGCAGTAGCATCTCGTAGAACAGGTATAAATGCGCAGTGCTTTTGCAGAGCTTTCATTTCTGTTCAAGTTATTCATGTGAAGAGGTTTTGACGTGATGATGACCGCACGACGGGAATTCACAGACTTTGAACGTGGAATGTTAGTTGGAGCTAGCCGCATGGGTCATGCCATTTCGGAAATCATTAGGGAATTCAACATTCCCAGATCCACTGTGTCAAGAGTGTGCCGAGAGTATGAAATTTCAGGCATAACATCCCACCATGGACAGCGCAGTGGTCGACCGCCTGCACTTAACGACTGAGACCGGCGACGTCTGCAAAGAGTCGTAAATTCTAACAGACAAGCAACATTGCGTCAAATAACAGCAGAAATCAATGTGGGACTGGTCTGTTAGAACTGTGTGGAGAAATTGGGCTTTCTTGGGCTATTCCAGCAGAAGACCGACTCGAGTGCCTTTACTGACAGAACGACATCGCTTGCAGCGACCCTCGTGGGCACGTGAGCATATCGGTTGGTCCCTAGATGAATGGAAAACCGTGGCCTGTCCGATGAGTCACGATTTCAGTTGGTAAGAGCTGATGGTAGGGTTCGAGTATGGCGCAGACCCCACGAAGCCATGGACCCAAACTGTCAGCAAGGCACTGTTCAAGCTGGTGGTGGCTCCGTAATGGTGTGGGCTGTTTTTTCATGGCATGGACTTGGTCCTCTGGTGCGACTGGACCGAACATTAACTGAAAATGCTTATGTTCAGCTACTTGGAGATCACTTGCAGCCATTCATGGACTTCATGTACCCAAACAACGATGGGATTTTTATGGATGGCAATGCGCCTTGTCACCGGGCCACAACTGTTCGCGATTGGTTTGAAGAACATTCTGGACAATTCCAACGAATGATCTGGCCACCTAGATCGCCCGACATGAATCCCATCGAGCATTTATGGGACATCATCGAGAGGTCTGCTCGTGCCCAAAATCCTGCACCATCAACGCTTTCACAATTATGGACGTCTATCGAGACAGCATGGCTCAATATTCCTGCAGAAGACTTCCAACGACTTGTTGAGTCCATGCCACGTCGAGTTGCTGCACTTCGCCGGGCGAAAGGAGGGCCGACACGGTATTAAGAGGTATCCCATGACTTTTGTCACTTCTGTGTAAATGTGATTTTACAACATCAGTGTCGTTAAAGTTTTACCATTTAAGGAGTTCTGCATGGAATCAAATAAATGGTAATCGGAAGGCACTAAGTCAAAGCTATATGGTGGATGTGACAGCACATCCCCAACCTAGTTCCAATAATTTTTGACGAGTGGTCAAAGATGTGTGGGGCTTTGCATAATCCTGCTGCAAAAAACACCCTTACGATTTGCCTATTCTATCCGCTTTTTTTGAATTGCATCGCTCAGTTTGACGACTTGTTGAATGTACACGTTTGAATTAATTTTTTTTTTTTTTTTGATAAAAGTTTAAAGTGCAAAATTCCTTTATAATCCTACCAAACTGAAAGCATAATCTTTTTTTGGTGAATCTCAGCTTTTGTCGTCTGTCTCGACTGTCTTCTGATTCATCTTGCATCACCCACGATCTTTTCCAATTAAAATTGTTATAAACTATCCACTTTTTGTCACCGGTTATCAGTCGTTTCAGAAATGGATCAATTTTATTGTGTTTCAGAAGCGAATCGGAGATGTTAATGCGTTGCGCCAAATGAGTTTTCTTAAGCTGAGAAGGGATCCATAAATCAAGTTTCCTGACATAGCCAAACTGTTAAATTTTTTTTTGAATGCAGGTATGCAATACATTGAGCTTTTCTGCAATCTCACATGTTGTGCTGTGACGATCTGAATCGATAATGACCTTGATACGGGTCTCATCAACTTTTTAACATATAACAGCGCATTTTTCAGTGAAAAATCATCAGAACGAAATTTGATAATTGTCTTTCAGTTGCCAATTTTGACACTGCCTTTCTTTTAAGGTGTGCTTGCGAGGCGTTCGAAACTAAATAACTAATTGATACACTTTTTTACTAAATTAAAAGCTGAAATCCAAACAACAAGAAAACAATATAAGTTAGGTGCTTTGAACACCTTGACAAAACAAACCCGCAATCACTTAGTTGCCAACCCAATAAAACTCAGTCTTTTACTTTTGATCTCATTCAGTGAAACCGCCAAGCAAAGTAAATAATACATTGTCTTACCTTGAGAAAAGCACTATGACTTTGCAGCAGTCGCTCAGTGAAGACTGGATGTTAACTGGAGATGATGTTAAAAAGACCTGCCTTGTAGGAATGAAGAGTTTGATTCCGCGTACACGGCTTTCCAGACCTGATTGTTTTGAAAAATTAAATTCTCAGTTGTGAAATTATTACCAGAATTCTCATTTTATTACTTAAATGTAATTATTTTATGAGTAAATGATATTTACATTCTTTATTATCTTTTTTTTTTATCTAAATGAATATATTAGATTGGATAGAAAGTGATTTCGGTTTTCATCATTTATGTACATGTTAAAAACCGAACTTACTTTCTGACAACCCGCTATTAATCTATTTTTGTTACTAATTCACGTGGTGCAGGAAAACCTACACCAGGCCCAAGAGACCCCGTCGTAGGCGATTGGTCCACGGCTAAGTGTCCATATACAGCTTCACTTTAACGATGAACCAGGAGGCCTGAAGACTGACTAAACCTCAAGACAACGCTCTACGATTATAGTAGAACGGGACCGACGGTTTAAAGTCACGCTTTTTTGGCGGTAGCCACTCGGCCATCACGTCCCAAAAAACTGTTGTTGTTCTAGTGCAGCTGGCAATATATAGACAGTTCATCTTTATGCCATCAGCAAGAGCTGCACTGCTGTTACTCATTTAGTACTTACTACCCAGGGGGCACGCGTAGCTTGAAGATATGCTACAGATGCGAGTAACACAACCCCCACAACGCTCTACGATTCTATTAGACCGGGACCTACTGTTTAAAGTGGATTCCGAACCAGTACAAGCATCCATGTAACCGCAGGGATTCGACCCCAAAATTTGGGGTACCGAGCGCAACCACTCGGCCATCAGGTCCCTATTAATCTATTTTATAGGGAATTAGATGTTATTATTTCGTGTGGTATTTTGTCCCCTTTTTACAATTTATGAAATCTTTAGTGTCTTAGAAAATTCTAACAGGAAGGGGATAGAAGAATTTTTTAAGGAAGCTACTCTCTCGTGTTCTCTTGCTGTCTTATTCTCAAGTGCTCATAATCTTCTTTCTCTCTTGTTTTTTATTATATTTCTAATGGTGAGGAGTACATACATATAAACAAATACAACAAAGAAAGAACAAAAAACATCAAAACTCAGTAGAATAAGGTAAGGCCGAGGTCATCACCCGAAGGTCTCTGGCACGCCAATATCTTGCAGTCTTGGAGTCAGTTCCGCGGAGTGTCTTAGAACATTGCAGGTGTTTTCTATTCATAGGCTCTTTCAAGCCACAAAGACGATGGTCATATACACCTTGATGGTCGGATAGTCATATACACCTTCATATACTCTGGATAAACACTTACTTCGTGTGTATATAATACATTATATACATACGATATAAGTGTTCATCCAGACATTCATGTCCTGTTATAAGTTTGAGAAGAGTTACTACATCTCATTTTGCGACGCCAGCTCATTTTGTTATCGTTTGTGTTTATCTAAATGAGAACTTTTTTTGATAAGCTGATGAACAATTTGAGAGGGATATCAAAAATTTTGAGGTTAATTGTTTTTGCCAAATCTAAGGTGTACCAAGTGAACATCGGCAGCATTAAAAAATTAAGGCTACGAATTATGGCTGCAGTTGCTAAAATTACAACAAATTACGTCAACCACAGTACATCAGTTGCATTAACAACTAATTGTTGAGGTAATAACGTATATTTTTAATAACGTAACGTATATCATGGCATATAACGTATATTTTTCCAAAAATACCATTGCGAATAGCATTAATATTGTGTTCTAAAATGTTGTAAACATTTTATACTCCACGTATAATGTTTCCCAAAAATAGAAACGTTTGTTTAGAATAGACTTTTGCAAAAGTAGACACGCTTGTTTAGTTAATAACATAGACTTTTTCAAATGTAGACACATTTAATTAATAAAGTTGACTTTTCCAAAAGTAGAAATGTTTCTTTAATTAATAACGTATACTTTTCCAAAAATATCACTGCGAATAACATTAATGTTGTGTTCTATAATGCTATGTTTACTTGTAGACATCTTATATTCCTGAATAAATCCAGTTAGAGCAAACAAGTAATAAACACCCTATATCATCAATCAATTAATCACAATAAGAATAAATATTAATTTCTCATTGCAACAGTCATTCTTACCTTCAGCAATGGTACTTAAAGCAAAATCTTCGTTTTCATTGGCGTACAAGAGAAAGGCATCGAAAGAGTAATCATGTCGTTCATTCTCTTTGAGGCATCCGCACCCGATAGAATAACACAAGGCAGCCAATGTTCTCCGACAGACGCAGAAGACCAAGCAAACAAGTAAAACCAGTATTATAGAGCCTAAAAAATTAGAAAATTGACAAAATTAGCACCTTGCCAAATATTTCTCGTCTATAAAATTTGATTTATATCAAAAAGTTTTAACATAACGCTATTTTGCTGAATTTTGTTATTATTTTTGTACTAAAGCATATGCTTCTAGACATTGTTTCATCGACTCGGTCAGTTTCTTGATCACTTTATTGAAGGTTACGCCACTTTAAAAAGTCAATGTTATAGGGTTATTATATGGGTTAGTGATAACGGAAGCACCTAGAGTGTGATGCTTTTAGGCCTTAGGTTTGAATGCAATGGTGACAACAATTGCAGTCACTGTTTTTAGAACGAAGAGACTCGATGGTGACGGCAACAACTTGCTTTCATAGATATCTTGCTGGTTTTCATTTCTTATTTATCTCACTATTATACTTTGCATCTTATATTTCGTCACCGAGTGAAATAAAAGAGGATTTTCATCTATTGATCTATTTTCATTATTCTTTTTTTTTATATCTATCATTAACAGTTTAAAGGTGATTTTCTATTGAATGCTAAAATCTCGAGTCATAAAAGGTTAGCTAATCGGAAATCTAATTAAGTGGAAATTTACCTTAAAAGAGGAGTGGCGCGTGTTTTATTTTACTTGTAAAATAAACTGCGATATTTTTATTTTAACCAAAATAGAAATTTTGAAGATGGGATTAGCCCATGTGGTTACATTCCAGCATGGCCTGGAATTACGTCAGATATGACACAAAATCTTATTGCTTTAATGCTTAGCTGATTAAAATCGTCTTTGATTCACAATATTAAGTTTCACTGCACTAAATGATTATCAATTGCCTAAATTATGCTAATTTTTCATTTTCCTTACAGTGTAAGTACAATTTTGTATCTCTAAGGTGTTTGGTTTGGTTTCAGTACTTTTTCAGCACATTTTAGGCTAAATAGACGGACCTATTTAGCCTATTAGTTTAACGGGGATTCCGAACCACCAACAAACATCCATGTCACCGCCAGGATTCGAACCTGGAACCTTCGGTACCAATAGCCAGAGTCTAGGGGGAGCCTGTAAGTCCTACAGGTCGCTTCCCCTTATGGCGGATTGGGGAATGCCCCCATCGGTTTTTCCGTTAGGTGGTAGGCGGCAAATAAAATATCTCCCGCTAACTAACAGGTGGAAGTCCAACTTCTCGAGGCAATGTCAACCTTTCTCCTCATGAGAAATATGAAATGTGGCAACTGCACTGATGTCATGTTTACTTCTCATCATGTCATTGATTTATGGTGGCTGCAAAAAGCCGCCATACATTGTCTGGACCGTCCCTCTGAAGAGGATTTATACACCGAGCGAGCAATCAAAATAGTCAATATTATTCGGGAGCACCACAATATATGATTTTCTTGTACTCTTTAGAGGATACAACGATAGCAACAACAACACTTTTGTATTATGTGATATTCACTAAATGAATTATTTTCATTTATTATTTTGACGTTTTTTTTTTTTTTTTTAAATTAACATAAGTGAAAGCAATTTTTATTTCATTATATTATTTTCAGTTTTTATAATTATATAAAAAATGCCATTTATGAGGATGTATATTGACTGACTGTATCTGCTTTATGGTATCAGGCCAAAGTACCCGATAACATGGACAACGTACAAATGATGTAATCATGCTTCCTCCTATGCTTTCCTATAACTTTCAAGAGAAGTGGTCAGTTGGCCTACAGACCTGGAGAGGAAGTATATTTATCGCACCATGCTCTTGTCAGATTTTCGGGTTTTGAGCTTAGAAGTAGAGTCCTTACACGAATCTATACTTATCTGTCCTTAAATGGGTTAAATAATGTATGTCTCTAATTCTATGTGTGTGGTGTTAGTACCTGCACAAATAAAAATGTGAGTTTTCCAACCTGTGTCTCAAGTATCTCAACCTAACCACACCCAGTTATAATCTGGTTGCCCAACCTGCAAACTACACTTTGTCATTGAACAGATATAAAAGAACTAGAATATTTACCTAGTGGTTTTCAAAAATAAAAGCCAATCTAAGAAAATATCTTTACCTGCAATGGTGATTATTTTCACTAAATTTGTTAAATTTGGACACATTTCTGCTTGGTTAAGTTGAATTATAACTCTGTTTGACAGCTTTCCATCCAAACTGCATCGAACGTTCTCTATATCAATGACCTCGAACATAAAAAAAGATCATATAAATACAAATCTTATAAGAAATTTAATACCAAAAACTGCAATTTCTCACATTATTCTTTCATTTTTATTATGCAAAGAAATATGGCTAATCTTACTAAAAAGAATTATGATTTTGAGAGTAAGACTGAATATAAATTAAATAAAACCAATATTTCTAATAATAATGCATTTATAACTTAATAAATTACTCAATTCCCTCCCTAAAAACAAAAAACAAAAGTCAAAGAAACTTACAGAATTATTATGTTGGATCAACCACTCTCTAAAACTCCAGGCTTCACAATCGCATATCCATGGATTCCTGGATAAGGATATCAAGGACAAATGTGAGGATATATTACCCTCATCCAAAGTAAATTTCGACAGATTATTTCCTGCCATTTTTAGAATTTGGAGGTTCACCAATGGCATCGATTCTATTTCATTGAAAGTGATTATGTTATTATCCTGTAAATTAATCTCTTTGGCGTTGTTTGGGAAGTGATCTGGAATGTTATCCAGACTTTTATTGGCGCAATTAATAACTGTACGTGCATTTTCGCCATCAACAATGCACATGCATTCGCAAAATAGTGGACAATCTTCTTTCCAAAACTGTAAATCGGTCAGATTCAAGGAATGGATTGCTTTGCCTTGTAGATTGGATGGCGTATGACAGATTGGATCATCTTCCAAACTTAATCCACCGCTTTTGAGCCTATCTAGTAGCCAAGATAGTCGGCAATCACAGGTCCATGGATTATCTAAAGGAAGAAAAATTAATAAATTATTTGATATACTACTGTGCCCAAAAAGTAAGATCAATTATTGGTTTTGAAGGCATAGTTTCATACACTTCAACGTGACGATATTTTTCCAAAAAATTCAGTATTTTCGGTACCAATCGAGATTTGACGCATTTGAGACCCAAAATGGAATTGACCGATCCTTTTGAAATTCCAACATCATCAACAAAGTCTCTAATTGTAAATCGACGGTTTGCAAGCACCAAATCTTTAATTTTTTGAACGTGAGGTTGATGAGGTTTGGCTGAGGTTGATCACCAGAGGGTTCTTCCTCTTGAATGCGTTCTCTGCCTTCTTTGAACTGCTTTTACCACTTCTAAACATTTCTTTCTGATATAAGAATGCTCACCAAATGCCTTTTGCAACATTCTGTATGTTTCCGCAAACAAAATTGAATGCAAGTTCTTTGCTCAATGAATTCAGACATTTCAAAAATCGCCGGAATCAGTTTTTAGCGTCTCGTCAAAGCCAAGCGTAACTCAAACGCTAATGAATATTTTGACGTCAAATTTCACACAGATGTCAAGGAAAGAGCCAATAACCTAAAAAAAAAGGAAAAAAAAATTGAAATTCCATAAGTCCCAGGAATTTTAAATTGAAATTTGGTCTTAATTTTTTGGACACAGTAGTAAATGATAGCTACCTCTTTGATGAAATATGCATTTATTACTTATAGGTGCTGTATTAAATTATTTTTGTTAAAAAAAATTAAAACTTGATGGAGAAATGGGTGCAACAAAATACCTCGTTATTGAAAATTAAAAATCTCTTTTTATATTAGATATATATATTATTATATATAAATAATATATATATCTCCGTGTGGGTTCGGGTTGGAATAGACCCCCTTTTACCCCATGCAAGTAATAAAAGGCAACTGAAATTCTTTACCTGCAGGATGATTATTTCCACTAAAGGTGTGAAATTTGGACATATTTTTTCTTGGCTAAGTTGAATTATAACTCTATTTGACAGATTTCCCTCCAAACTGCATCATGTGCCCGGGGGTATGACAGGGAAAAAAAAATCAGAAATCTGAAAATAAAATCGGAAATTTCCCAGCTATCTACAATAACTCGTTCAGGAGGCAAAGTCCAATAAGTGATTGTGACGTTGTGATTATCGTTGACGCGAGGGAGTACTGTAGTGATTGAATACAAGACCACCGGAATTTGTAATTCCATGATTCCAGCCATACGCAGGCTACTTATCTCTAGTGCATTGACTCCAATAAAACAGCAACTGATGATGTTTTTTGTATGTTTTATGCTGTTATCATAATTCTTTTATCTTATCTTCTTAGCTTTTAAAATTTTTAATTTTAACTTTAATCTTGAATCTTTTTTTTTTTTGGGGGGGGGCATTGTCAACGGACTCCTAGTTGTACCTATAGCTTTAGCTTTTTCGATCTCTTGCTTTAATTGTTCTCAAGCAAGAGATGTTTTTCCTAAATCTTAAATTGTTTTTATTTTCTTTATTAATATTCTATAATTGAAGCAAATACATTTAATGCAAATTTTCTAACTAATTTAAGATGTGGAGGTATTGTGGTTCTTAAAACCACCTAGGAACTCCGTAACAGGTACGCCCGTTGCCCGTTGCCCTTGATTCTTATGTACTATTGCAAGGAATTGAGAACGCACAAGAATACCGGCCGTATTGACTGCATGGCTATCGTATACAGTACTTTGTAATGTAATTGCGCGATGCTATTTTCAATAAATAGAATGTTATAAGTGAAGCGATAGTATTTAATTACGGGGTTATATTCCAAGCTTTTAGATATTTAATTCCGCACCCATTATGAAAAAATATTCAGAAGTCAAAATACATAGGAAAATATAATTTAAAGCAGAGTAGAAAATGAACTTCTTTTTTGCTGTTTTAAAATGAAGTCTAGGCCCGAGTCCCCTAATGGTGGAACCTAATCTTTTTGAATTTCAGATCCAAGGGTGTTTTATGTTGAACCTGCAAGCCATACTAAACCTAAAACTCTCGTGTCTATACCGGCGATTGGTACATTACATTTGTAGATCGAAGTGTCCTTCGGTTTGGCTCGAGGAATAGGAAAGGAGGGTCTGAACCCCCAAACATCATCCTTGGAGATGTTCATTCAAAAGTGTGGTTTCAGGATGTAGGCATAGTGTAGCAAATAGCTTCATTGTGCGGTTACAAAAAAATTCATTCACATCATTCACAAACTGTGAAGGAATATACCAACTCTAGGCACAGTGATGTGTTTGGTGTAACAGGTGGGCTGACAAGTTCATAGGCTGATACATAGATGGCGCTACTGGTATTAAATCCATATGATTTTTAGTTGGAACTAACCTTCAAAAGACACGCGTATAAATTTGACAGCTGTTGCACTATTAGTATGTGAGTTATAGCATTTTTAGTGAAGGCAACTTTTGCTAGTTTGAAAAAAGGGATAAAAAGGAATTTCGTGTGTTTTAGAAAGCACTGCTTTTTGGTGAAAAAAAATATTATTGAAGCCAAGGCTTGGCTTGATAAACATTATTCGGACTTTGCACCAGGAAAATCAACCGTAGAGAAGTGGTTTGCTAAATTTAAACGAGGCGAAATGAGCACTGAGGACGATGCATGCCCCAAAGAGGCTGTTACCGACGGAAACATCAATAAAGTGCACAAAATAATTTCTGATAACCGTAAAGTGAAGTGGATTGAGATATCTGAGACCCTAAAGATATCAAAGGAACGTGTTGGACATATCGTGAATGAATATTTGGATATGCGAAAGCTCTGTTCAAAGTGGGTGCCGTGCAGAGCTCACAATCGACCCAAAACAACAACGAATTAATGATTCTAAGCAGTGTTTGGAGCTGTTTAATCGGAATAAACCTGAATTTTTGCGTCGATATGTGACAATGAATGAAACCTGGCTCCATTATTTCACACCGGAGTCCAATCTACAGTCAGCCTAGTGGACTGCACGTGATGAACACTAAAAATGCTATAACTTCCCTAAAAATGCTATAACTCACATACTAATAGTGCAACAGCTGTCAAATTTATACACGTGCCTTTTGAAGGTTAAGACTAACTAAAAATAATATGAATTTAATACTAGTAACGCCATTTATGTGTCAGCCTACGAACCTTTTCAGCCCACCTGTTAGTAGTTATAATAGTGTAAAAAATCCTCCCTTGGGCACTCCCTAGTCAATGTGAATATGCTACATCTCTGCTTTTCTAGTGAATACTACAGTGCACAAATTTTTAAACAACTACAAAAAGAAATATTAAGTACACAAAAACTTGAAAGGTGTGGTCACTGTGCATATGTTTATTTTACTGATTACAGTAAGACTTATCTAATCTACACTTCTCAAGTGAATTGCATTAGTAAAAGTCGTTCAAATTTATCAAAATAGTTGAAAAATTCTACGAATTCGAAGTAAATAAACAATAAAATCATACTTATGATAATTCACATCTTCTGTGCCAACAAAAAAGATAGTATGATAAGCGTTTCCTTTGCGGTAAAAAAAAAATAAATAAATGAAAAACCAATGTCTAAACTTCTACGGATTAAAAAATAGGTGGAGCCATATTTTGTGCATTCGAAAATATCATAAAACTTTAATTGCATTTTGTTTCAATAACTAGAAATTGAACTGTTGAAGATACAGACCAAGACTGTAGATTCGTCGTAGACTAGAGAACTCTGAAAATCTCCGTCCTTGGAGTGAACTGCACTTGCGAATCAAATTATCTTTAATTTTTACTTTTTATAAATAGAGTTCTGTATATATGTACACTCAAGAGCCAAAACATTATGACCACCTGTCAATAACGAGTTGGCCCACCTTTGGCGAGCAACACAGCTTCAACCCGCCTTGGCATGGATTAATACCAGCACATAATACCAGTTAAATACCACTTCCACCTGATCACGTGCCTTCCACGTCATCCAGGCGAGTTCATTGCAAAATGTAGGGGTGGTCATAATGCTTTGGTTCTTGAGTGTATATAATGCTTGTAAATAAAATTTAAAGTGTTCCCATGAACTTAAAAGTGGCTCTCTTTTTGAATCCGTTTTAGGTCTAGTTTATGCCAAGACGTTACACCTTTTATCATGACTCGTCTGTATAATTACACACGGGTTCATGGACTTGGTGTAGATTCTGATGTCGTCCAAGTGGGATAAGGAACAACAACAACAACAACAATACGAGTAATTCATATGATAAAAACCGGAGGTAATGGACATTTTCCAGAGTAAGAATTTCATTGCCATAAAAAAAGAGAGGTAGTTTAATAAACTATGTTGGCAAAAATAATGGATTATTTCAAACAGTAAAATGAAAATGACTTACTTGCCATCCAAATCTCCTTCAAATTTCCCAAATATTTTTCATTTGATTGTAAAGAATCTGAAGTCAATGTTTCTAATTTATTTCCTGAGATATCAAGTGACGTTAAATTGGTAAGTTTCTGCAAAGCTTCATAAACTGATATCAAATTATTATTTTTTACAGAAAGATCTTGTAAACTGTTCAAACCGATCAGGTCATCTTTGTCTATGGATGTCAACGATGAAGAATCGATGATAAGCTCCTCTAACTGAAACATTTGTTGAACTGATTTATTTAACTGTTTAATACCGGTAAAAGACAGGTCCAACGACTGAAGTTTCGATAAGGCTTTGAAGGACCCAGCCTCGATTGTACCCAGAGAGTTTCGTGACAAGTTTAATTTTCTTACAGATGTCAAATTTTCAAAGTCATTTGACATCACTGAGTTGATCTGGTTCTGGCTTAGATCTAAATACAGAATACTTTTAGCAGATGACTCGAATTTAATGGAGTTTATCTTGTTACCATTCAACTTGACAGACTTCAATGTACGAATTCCCGTGTGTTGTTCGTCTGAAGAAAATAAATCCTCTACAGAAGTCAGGTCGTTATTTGCAATTTCGAGAACACTCATACGAGGTGTGGCGCTGAAGAAGTATTTAGGTATGGAAGAGATGTGATTGCCGTTTATGCAGAGTTTATAAAGGTTTTTGAAGTTTTTTAGAAGATACGAATCCAGTTCCTGTATGTTGTTGTCATTGAGGAATAAGGTCGTTAGATAAGGCATGACGCCAGCGAATGTGGAGAAAGTCACATTGAGATACGGATTTCCTCCGATGTCAAGCCATCTCATGGACCACATGCCTCTATGAAAAGCATTGTCTATATTTGTGAGGTTGTTGCCATACAGTCTTATTCCCTACAAAAAAAGAAAAAAATTATTAACTCTTAGAAATTATCGTATATCTTCGTGTATATAGTAAGCTGAGAATTTTTAGATTTTTTTTAAAATTAAATTGCATGGGTTGACTTATAAATAGATCATCTTATCTGAAAAAACAACAACAACGTAGCTACTTTGTTAAGTTTTTTAAATTTTGCTACATATAGAAAAAATCGCCAAATATCGCTAAACAGCATATATAAGTCGCCAAATATCGCTACCCATAGAACCTTTTTATTTAAGTTTATGAAAAATAATTATTTCACTTAAAATTGAGTTCGTTTTATGAAATTGAATTGTTTTATTTTCGAAATTTATTATATTGTTGGATTGTTACTTTGTCACCAAAATGAAAAATTTGATGTTGGCTAAGTTTGAGCCCGGCTAATGGAAAATTATCAAAATGTACCTTACAAGTAAAAATATAATAATACTTAATAAAAACAGAATAATAGAAAAATTACTTAAATTTTTTAACGTACTTTTTAGGCTGTTCAAATGCAATTTTTAAGAAAAAAAAAAAAAAAAAAAAAAAAGAGGGGGGAAGAAAGCACAGAATTTGAGTTTTAAGTAATTTTCTTTTTTTTTTTAATTATTTCGTTCATCAAATTCACTTTCACTAACTTGGAATGTCTGATCCAAGTGACTTCCAAGTGAGTGAAATCATCGTTTTCAATGTTTTCTGCACTAGAATTTTTGCTCTTAGAATCTTTTTTTTTCCTTCTCAATTTGGCTTATATACAGACTTAGAACTGTGGGTAAATATTTTGAAGAAAAAAATGCATGGACGGCTTACATATGGATCGGAAATATACAGCATTTAAGTATGCAATCAAATAATACATCCATACATACATTTAATTATTATTAAAAATAACTGAACTTTTCAGTAATTGATAAGGAAAATATTTCCATTATAATCATTAGAGTGGAAAATTTTTCGATTGGTTTTATGGAGTGAAAGACAGTAGTAACATATTTACAAATAAAATAATAAATATAATAAATGAAATAAAAATTATAAGAAATAAATATTATATTGTCATAATGAATAATGACAATCAAAAATCAATAAAGAATGAATAACAACAATCAAAATGATTGAATTGTTTGAAATCTTGCTAGTAGATGGCAGAGCAAGACATTGCCATAAATAAAAGAAAATTGAGATTAAAAATAACGGTTCTCGTTTCTGCTCAAAATAATCTTTGTGTTTGTGCCGTGAATTTTACTGACTTCTTCTTAAATTACGATAAAAATCATATTGCTAAAGAAATCACCTATATGAATGTTGAGGAATTGAAATTTGTTCTGTTATTGTTTCTTATCCCACTTGGCTGGCCAAGCCCACGAGCCCATACGTACTCATGATTGAAGGGGAAGGAAGCAGCTTCTGTTGTGATGGAGCACCCGTAGGTAAAAGTCTGACTTTGGCTCCGTGACGCTCTTACAGTCATAGGAGACCGGGACCTACGGCTTAAAGTGGATTCCGAACCACTACAAACATCCATGGCACCGCCGGGATTCGAACCCGAAACCTGTGGCACCGAGCGCCAGAGCGCCAGACACTCGGCCATTCAGGTCCCAAATTTGTGAATGCCAACGGCACGCGGTGTTCCCAGGTGGTCACCCTCCCAAGTACTGACCGCGCCCGATGATGCTTGACTTCGGTGATCTAACGATAACCGGTATATTCAGCATGGTATAGCCGTTGGCAAAAAAAATTTGTTCTTTTATATGAAATCAGATTAGTGAAAGTACAGTTAAGAATAATAAAAAGTAGTATGATAAACCAGCCAGACAGCACGCAGGAGGACTTAAATTCGAATTCACTGGTGGCGTACTTTACAGTCAATTACTTTACTTTTCAGAAACAAGGAGATTCGATAGTGATTTTGACAATGTTGTGTCTCTGTATCTTTAAACGGAGCAAGTGCTGAGAGTTTCTCAAAATTTTTTCTTCAAAATGAATAGCAAATGAGGGATACTTATATCGGAAAAATAATTGATAAGACAATTTCTCCCATTTTTCTACTGTCAATGGGCTGTTTGTGGTTAAGTGAAAAACTGAGTCACCGATGTATATATGTATAATATAGTATTAATAATGTTTCATTCATTAACTGTTGGCGGACGTTACAGGCACTGCTTTCTGAAATAAGGAGACTCGATGGTGATTTTGACAAGTGTCTTTACATCTTTAATCGGAGGGATTGCTGGGAATTTAAAATTAATTGAATAAATTAATTAAATGAAATAAATAAATAATTATATAATTTTTAGTACTAATAAATTAATTATAATAATTTCATTATATGTTAATTATATTAATTGAATAATAATTATTATTAACAGCAAATAAAATAAATAAATAAATAAACCAAACTTATAAATGTGGTCTGATGACTGATTGACTAGACACATCAATAAACAGATAATGATAGATACATGGATATAGCAATGTTGAATAGATCAAGAACTTCATGAAGAAAGAATTGTTCAAGAATCTCTAAAAACAAAAGTAAGATAAATGAAGAATGAAGTATTCCAAATTCTACAAGAATCACTATCACTCTCAATAGCCAAGAGAATATATCAAAGTTTGAAAATTCTAGGCATAAATGAAGAATGAAGTATTCCAAATTCTACAAGAATCACTATCACTCTCAATAGCCAAGAGAATATATCAAAGTTTGAAAATTCTAGGCATAAATGAAGAATGAAGTATTCCAAATTCTACAAGAATCACTATCACTCTCAATAGCCAAGAGAATATATCAAAGTTTGAAAATTCTAGGCATAAATGAAGAATGAAGTATTCCAAATTCTACAAGAATCACTATCACTCTCAATAGCCAAGAGAATATATCAAAGTTTGAAAATTCTAGGCATAAAGGAAGAATGAAGTATTCCAAATTCTACAAGAATCACTATCACTCTCAATAGCCAAGAGAATATATCAAAGTTTGAAAATTCTAGGCATAAATGAAGAATGAAGTATTCCAAATTCTACAAGAATCACTATCACTCTCAATAGCCAAGAGAATATATCAAAGTTTGAAAATTCCAGACATAAATGAAGAATGAAGCAATAGCCAAGAGAATATATAAAGTTTGAAAATTCTAGGCATAAAGGAAGAATGAAGTATTCCAAATTCTACAAGAATCACTATCACTCTCAATAGCCAAGAGAATATATCAAAGTTTGAAAATTCTAGGCATAAATGAAGAATGAAGTATTCCAAATTCTACAAGAATCACTATCACTCTCAATAGCCAAGAGAATATATCAAAGTTTGAAAATTCCAGACATAAATGAAGAATGAAGTATTCCAAATTCTACAAGAATCACTATCACTCTCAATAGCCAAGAGAATATATCAAAGTTTGAAAATTCTAGGCATAAAGGAAGAATGAAGTATTCCAAATTCTACAAGAATCACTATCACTCTCAATAGCCAAGAGAATATATCAAAGTTTGAAAATTCTAGGCATAAATGAAGAATGAAGTATTCCAAATTCTACAAGAATCACTATCACTCTCAATAGCCAAGAGAATATATCAAAGTTTGAAAATTCTAGGCATAAAGGAAGAATGAAGTATTCCAAATTCTACAAGAATCACTATCACTCTCAATAGCCAAGAGAATATATCAAAGTTTGAAAATTCTAGGCATAAAGGAAGAATGAAGTATTCCAAATTCTACAAGAATCACTATCACTCTCAATAGCCAAGAGAATATATCAAAGTTTGAAAATTCTAGGCATAAAGGAAGAATGAAGTATTCCAAATTCTACAAGAATCACTATCACTCTCAATAGCCAAGAGAATATATCAAAGTTTGAAAATTCCAGACATAAATGAAGAATGAAGTATTCCAAATACAATAAGAAGCATTATACATTAGGCATGGAAAAATGCCAAAAGTGATAAATATGAAACTTCCAGAAGAAGGAATTGATCAACGCACTACGAGTACTTACAGTCATCAGATATATAAATCTTTAAAAATCCCAGCCAAAATGTGAAAAATGCTTCAAAACCCTACTAAAAAACACTTCAAGCAAAAGCCAAATTCTCCAGAAAATTCCTGAGGATTAACGTTATTCATGAAGCATTTCAAGAGTTAAGGGGCCCAAAGTACCATTTTTCCGCCAAAATTTCAAAATTTGGAATGCAGTTTTATTTGCTTACTGCACTTTTTGAATTGCGAACCCCTTAACCAGGACATTATGTTCATACATGATAATAAAAATTTAAGTACAACAATATGTTTTAAACAAAGATGATTGACATATATATATAGAATGAATAAAATTACATGATTAAGTTTTAATTAATTAATAAACAGAAATTAAATTAAATAATACTTTTTTTTAATACAAGAAAACGAAATAAAAAGTATTTTACAAATAATTACCTTTCAATAGAATATTTACTAAAATGTTAATAACACACATTTGTTATATATTCTATAATTAAAAATTAAATAATAATAATAATAATAATAACTCAAGACAGGATACGCTTTCTTAACATGTAGGAGAGGATAACGAAATGATAGATATTTTAGAATTAAATAGCTTTCCTTAGCTAGAGGATGGAAAATGTCAGAAATACAACGATACAATGTAATTTTATGTACTATTATTAAATTAAAGTAATTAAAAAGACAAAAGTAATTAAGAAAATGTACGCTAGAAGGTATTAAACTCTGACGCAATTACCTCCCCCCTTCCCTCCTCCACTTCCAGTTGTCAATTTCCCGCTCAAACTTTTGATAAACAACTGGGAAACGTGTTCTGTTTCTTGTTCCATTTGAACTATTTATCGCTATTTGGCGCTAAAACCAGAATTTGGCGAAGAAAAGTACTCAGAAAATCTTCCCGTTTTTTTTTAGGTGGACATGAAGAAAAAAAAAAAAAAAAAAAATTCAAAGGAAACAAATTTTTAAAAATTACTTATAACTTAAAAAAATATAGATAGAATATTGTATATAACGGAAAGGTATACTAATAGAAAGTTTATAAATAGATATGCATACAAATAGTATATAAAAGTATAATTTATATAAAATAATATAGTTTATAAATAAATCAGTTGTAATACATATGCACGATATAATAATTATTTTAATATCTTTTAGAAGAGAATTTAGAAGGTTATCTTTTTTTACACCAATTCGAAACTATTTTAATTTCTGTTCACTTTATTATTATTATTTTTTAATTTACGAAACTAAATTAATGTGTTTTAAAAATAAAAAAATATAGTATTTTGTATCTCCTGTAAACCACGATTTCAAAATAAAACTTCTACTTCATTGGGTTACAGTTTGGTGCATTTTCTAGAAATACGTTGACAAATTCCCGTTGTTAAAAAGACACACGACACATTAACTACTAATTAAATACCAATTATATTTATGAATTCGAGTTATACTTCCTCAAATTATTAAAAATTAAAATTTTAACACAAGGTTGTGTGCGTGGTTTAAAAAAAAAAAAAAAAAAAAAAATGTATCATGTTTTCGTCCTTTTCATTTCAAAAACTTTTTATTAACGAATTTTAGTGAAAATGAAACTGTTTTTATGGAAATATTTTGAATTTAACAGAGTAAATAAAATAAATAATGAAAAAATTAAAAAAGTAATACAAAAAATTAAAAAGTAATACAAAAAATTATATTTTTGAAAAATGCTTTTATTTTGCTTTCAAGTTTTTTATCATGATTCAAGCTATTTGTAATTAAGCCCTTAATTAAAGTAAAGGATACTCATATAGAATATATATATATATACATCACACACACTCACGTATATATATATATATATATATATATATATATCTAACCAAAGCAACTGCAGAAGAAGACAAACAATTTGTCTTTCTAAGCAATATTGTTGACAAACCTATTCTAATTTTTTCTACTTCGATCATTCGCTGATATAAATAAAAATCTATATAATCACACATAAAAATAATAAATTTAAAATTAAAAAAACAATAAAAATTTTTCTTACAGCAACTTCTTAATTATCTTCTCTTAAAATAATTTTTATTTTATTTTCAATAATGTCTTTTTATTTTTTTTATTTGTACTGACTGATCAATTACTAAGGAAAACTAACTATTTTTAATAACTAACTAACCAAAGAAACTACTAAGGAAGACTAACTATTTATTCTTCTAGGCAACATTGTTGACATACTCATTCTAATTTTGATAATTTTTCTATTTCGATAAAAATAAAAACTATAAATACTATAAATAAAAATCTATATAATCACACTGTAAAATGTCCATTTTGGAAATTGAAAATTAAAAAAAAAAAAAAAAAAAAAACTTTTCTTACAGCAACTTATGAATTATCTTTTTTAAAACAATTTTTATTTTATTTATTATAATCTCATTTTGTTTTGTTTAATTGTATTGACTGAGCAAGTTATTTTACATTTAATTTTCATTAATTTTTTATTTAATTTTCATTAATTTTACATTTAATTTTCATTTAATTATTTAATGCTAATTTTCAATTTTATCTTCAATATATCAAAACAGGAGAAAACGAGCAATTCGCGCCCAAATGCTGCGTTCACATACAAGCAACTTAATCTCTCTGGGAGATATTTATCAGTTTTTATTAAATTTACATAACAACATAATAAAATATACTCACCTTTGGGTTTAATGAATCGAAACATCCATCTACGGTGAACAAGTTATTATTTGACAAATCTATACTCTTCAAATTCTGAGTCTGCTGCAAGAGTCCTGGATCCAATTCCGTCAATAAATTGTTGGAAAGATTTAAGTATTGGAGTTCTTTTGTATTAAGAAAGGCATCTGGCGATATTGTCGTGATTCTATTACCATACAGCAAAGCATCCGTCATCTGTGTATTGTTCTGCAGTTGATTCTCAATGCTGTCCAATGATCCATGGACAAGCTGTACTGTCCTCAATGAACTGTTGGAAAACGTTGCAGGTATGGTGGTGAATTGACCTCCATCGAAATTAACAATACGCAGTTGAAATATACCATCCAATGCGTCATCTGCTACAGTATCAAGAGGAGCTTCAATTTCGAGAACTATTATAATGTGTCCAGCAAATGCTTGGCTAGGAAAATCTGTTAAATTTTGTCCGATTATTCTTAGGCTATACACTCGAGGGTATCTTGTCAATAGACTTTGAATTGATGTGATGTCGGTGACGTTTTTGCAGAAGATTTTCGTGTCTTTTTGTGCAGTTGTGCTGCAATAACACGTAGGGTTTGAAAGACACCGACTTCCGAAGGCAATATCACAAAATAAAATGAATAAGAGAGCGATTAAAAATATTTTCATTTTATTTAAATTCATTTTTGTTGTACAAAATAAAAATATACAAGTTTCTACTGACGAACTTGAAATCTTGCAATCTTTTTAATTAACAAACAAGCTGTAAATGTGCAACTATTATCTGAGCCTTTACAGTAATATTAATAACAATATTTTATATATAGATGAAAATATTGATGTTTTAAGTCTATTGTCAATATTATTTGATTAAAATAATATGTATTCTTATAAATACTTTAATAGTAACTCAAGCAATTATTCTTAATATTGCAAAAGTTTAAAACAATGGCAAACTTTTTTGGTGGTTATCAATAAGAATTAGGAGCTACTGACGATTATTAAGAATATTCGAATTACGAGCTACTGACGAATATTAAGAATATTCGAATTATGAACTACTCAGGAATATTACGGATATTCGAATTACGAACTACTGACAATATTCATTGGAAATGTTGGAATACACAATAGAGATACATACAAAATATTTCGAAATCATTGAAGTAAAATAAAGAATTCCAACTGTTATTTAAAACTACAACAAATTATTGTTAATAAGCAATTTTAAGGATCATAAAATCTATACTATCATTGTCGATATTATTTCATCAAAATAAAAGGATTCCTTTTTTTAATGATTCGCCAAAACTATCGCCAATATCGATGTAAGCACGAAATAAACCAAAATCAGTCAATTAAAGTGCTAAAACACAGTTGTTGTCATATACGAAATCAGCCAATTAAAGTAATAAAGCGAAGTTTCTGTCATATACCGAAATCAGTCAATTAAAGTAATAAAGTTTGTTTTCAGATACCTAAATCAGTCAATTAAAGTGACAAAGCACAGTTGTTGTCAGATATCGAAATCAGTCAATTAAAATGATAAAGCACAGTTGTTGCACAGAATCGCAATTTTATATTGTCATTTAACAAAAGTCAATCACAATTAATGCGACTAAACACATCATTACCAGTATTATTTCAGTATTTTAGCACTTCCTAAATCTCTCACCATTATTGACGAAAAGTAGATGAAGCACAAATCGATGACACCCTCGAAAACCATTGAATCATAAACTGAAGAACTGCAACTGCGTCAAAACACTGTTAATCTCGGATGAAGCATTTTTAAAGTAGTTTCGTTTGCTGTTCGAACGGTTTGGATGAAATGGCACTTTTCGTTTTACTCTCTTAAGACCGTGTTATCTGGTGGCCTTTGAAGTCTTTTCTTTTTTATGGGTTTTCTTCCGCCGCTGATAAGATTTATCATTTGAGGAAACGAAAGGGTAAGATAAAAAATAAAAAGGTTTAAAAATATATGCGCCGCTGAATGCTACTGATCTCAAATCATTTTTCTCTTCGTCTTTTTCGCAAAACGATTCAACAAGTACTATCATTTGAATGGTCGATTTGATGACATCAGCCTTCAATAATGAATGTTTTGATGATGTCGAACATGTAGAATATCAACATTTTTTTTTAAATGCCAGCACCTGACTTATGATGTTTCATTATACTTTAGAAATGAGGACATTCGTCATAATACAGCCCTCCCTACTATTCAAAATTTTATGCTTAAACTTGCGACAAATTTTTACGCAACACTTGATTTTATTCCCAATGATGAAATTCGTAATCTTCCTAGATACGATTTCACATTGCCGGAAAACGCTAAACGCCCTCGGGCGACTCTGCATAATTTGAAACTGACCTAGACGTACAGGCTCAGCGCTCAGCGTGTAGTTCTTGCTATCGAAAGGTAGCGGGTTCGAACCTGACCTGTTCCTTTAGTCATCAGTTCTAACAGCAATTACTCTACTTTGTAGTATATTCCACTTTTTATTTTTATTTTTATTGTATTCTTTTATTTGTAAATATTATTTGTATTGTACTTAGCTTTTATTGGTATTTCTTCATTAATTTTTATTTGTATTGTAGTTAGCTTTTTATCTATTTGTATTTTTCATTAACTTTTAATTTTTATTTTTTCCTATTTTATTTTTTGTAAATATTTTAACTATGGGCAGACCTTGATCACTTATACCTTTATAATTTTCTTGCTTATCAATGAACTTTATGTGTGCAACTCTGGAGTAAAGGCCGCAAACAGGCCAAGGAACTCCGTGAACATTGAATGATGATAATGATGTTTTATTGTTGACACTGCGAATGTATTGCGCGAGGGATAACTCTGATTGCACCACTGAGAAAGAGAGGGTATGCTGCACCCTCCCCCCCCCCCTTCTCAGGAATAGATTACTTATACGAGGGAGAGGGTTAAAAAAAACCAACAAGATAGTTATTAAAAAAAAAAAAAAAAAAGATATATGCGGCGTCTTGCCGCTGGAAGTTACTCATCTCAAATTATTTTTCTCTTCATCTTTTCCACAAATGATTCGGTTCGAATCCTGGCGGTGGCATGGATGTTTGTGAGTGGTTCGGAATCCACGTTAAACTGTAGCCCCCCGTCTGTTTATCCCAAAAGAGTGCATAAGATGACCGTAGAGCGACAAACCAAACCCAAACCCACAAATGATTCAACAAGTATTATCATTTGAATTATTTCGTATGATATGATTGGCCGATTTGATAACAGCAGCGATTATCGAACATGTAGAATATCAAAGATTTTTTTTAAATGCCAGCACCTGACTTATGATGTTTCATTGTTGACACAGCGTATATATTGCACCGAGATTACTCTGATTGCACCATTGGGAAATGGGGGGGGTAGGGAATTGCAGTACACCAGGGATGGGCAAACTACGGTCCGCCGGAAGGTTCTATCCGGCCCCATGGATAGAATTTTAATTTGCCGGTCCGAGGCAAATTAAAAAAAATATATATTTATATATTATGTATCCATCTCCTTTTCTACTTTGATTAAATATTTTTTTTCTTCCTTTTTTTCAAAGGACCGATGGTCTTTTTACTTTCTCTATTTTTGTTGTACAAAACATAAATCGACGGAAGCAGACAGTGGTATGTTTGCCTCATCTTATATATGTGAACAAGTGTTTCAACTTTTTTTAGAAAGAATTATTTCAGAAGTAGACTGACAGATGAGCATTTAGCCGCGTTCCTTAGAATCAGTTCAACATCTCACTTCGAACCTCACTATACGGAACTTTTAAAAATGAAATCGTAATTTCATTCATCTCATTAACATATTTAAATTGTAATACTTGTATATTGTTAATAAAACTTTAGAAAAATTTATTTTGCCTTTTTTTTTTTCGATTTTTGGCCCGCGATCGAAAACGTTTGCCCATCCCTGCACTACACCCTTTGCCCCTCACTCCTTAGAAAGAGATTACTTATTTGAGGGAGAGGTTTAAAAAATGTATGCGCCGTCTTTGCCGCTGAAAGCTACTGATCTCTAATTATTTTTCTCTACGTCTTTTTCGCAAATGATTCAACAAGTATTATCATTTGAATTATTTCGTATGATGTGATTGGCCGATTTGATAGCATCATCGATTATCGAACATGTAGGATATCAATATTTTTTTTTTCTTTTTAAAATGCCAGCACCTGACTTATGATGTTTCATTGTTGACACTGCTAATGTATTGCAACAAGATTACTCTGATTGCACCATTGGAAAAAAAAGGGGGGAGAGAGGATGTTACACTACACCCAATTTCCCCCCCTCCCTTCTTAGGAAGAGATTACTTATTTGCAAACCTTTCTAATAGGCTACTTTGATCTAAGATAGAAAACTTCTTTAAATATCTAAGCCACATTTTTTCGTTCCCAAAAAAGTGCAAAGCGTGAAAAAAAAAAGTACTTAGTGAAAAGTATTACTCACATCGTTGAGTTGACAGTTGAAATTTTGATACTTTTACTTTTATAGTTTTATTGGAAAGGGGATTTGTTTTTAGAACAATTGGTTCATGGAATAAAATGCATCTTTCACGAAATATATCATTTTGTAGAGTTAAAAAATATGTAAATATCTTTATAAATAAAAATGGATGTAAAATTAATAATTAAAATAAAATAATATTAATTAGAATTAAATTTGTGTGTGTATCTTCCAGAATGGGCCTGAAGGCCGAACGACCAGCGCTATACCGATGCTATTTATTAATTTTCAAGTGCTAAATTAAATATATATATATATATATATATATATATATATATATATATGACCTAGCGATCTGACGCTCGTGGCTACAGGTTTCGGGTTCGAATCCCGGCTGTGACATGAATATTTGTAGTGGTTCGTAGTCGACTTTAATCATTAGGTCCCAGTCTATCATTTGAATGTATTATCATACTTGAATGTACTGCAATGAACTTGAATGTATTACAAGTACCATCATATGAATTATTTCGTATTATATGATTGATTGATTTGATGACATCATCGATTATCGAACATGTAGAATATTAACATTTCTTTTTCTTTACTCTTTAAAACGCCTGACTTATGATGTTTCTACTTATGATGTTTCATTGTTGACGCTGCGAATGTGATTGCGCCGAGATTACTCTGATTGCACCATTGGGAAATGAGGGAGGGGGGATGTTACTCTACACCCGTTCCCTCCTCCCTCTTTAGGAAGAGATTACTTATCTGCAGACATTTCTAATAGGCTACTTTGATCTAAGGTAGAAAACTTTTTTTAAATTTTTAAACTGCCTTTTTCGTTTTTGTCAAAAAAAAAAAAGTACTCATATCGTTGAGTTGAAAATTACAATTTTGATACTTTCACTTTTATAGCTTTATCGGGAAGAGAATTTATTTTTAATATAATTGGAATAAAATGCATCTTGCGCGAAATATATAATTTTGCAGGTTTAAAAAATTAGCAATTTTCTTTAAAAATAAAAAAAGAAATGTAAAATTAATAATTAAAATTAATTAATATTTAATTTATGCATGCACCTTCCAGAAAGGGCCTGATGGTCGAGTGACTAGCACTATGCCGATGCTATTTATTAGTTTTTAAGTGCGAAATTAATAGATATATACACTCATGTCCATAAATTAAGGATAATGAAGTTCAGGCAAAGAAAGAGACAGAAGCAAAACAAATTTGACTTATTTGTAAAGTCTATTTATTAAACAAAAGGTAAAGAGCAAAAAGGATGCTATATGTTTGACATAACTAATAAAAATTGCGATTTTTACTCTCTGGAGCAAATTTCTAAAAAAGGACCTATTTACAAAAAACAGTATAACATGGTTAGTAAGATGGTTAATATGGAGTATGTCTCCCGGACGATGCAATACAGGCCTTACAACGCCTAGGCATGCTGAGTATCAAATTATCAATCTGATCTTGGGGAATATTACACCACTCATCAAACAATGCCCTCCGAAGTTCCGGTTGACAGGTGGGAGGGGGTTGACGGGCTGTAATTCGTCGTCCAAGCATATCCCACACATGCTCTATTGGATTCAAGTCCGGTGAGTATGCTGGCCAATACATACGGGTGATATCCTCCAATTGAAGGCATTCGTCTACAATGTTTGCACGGTGAGGACGGGCGTTGTCATCCATAAACAGAAATTCAGTACCCATGGCGCCCCGAAACAAGCGTACATGTTGTTCCAGAATGACATCCCGATAGATGTGGCCTGTCATCGTTACACTCTGAACATGCAGGTCAGTTCGGGAACCAAAAATAATTTCTCCCCAAACGAGCCATCCTGCACCACCGTAACGGTGTCGTTCAATGGTGTTCTCTTGGTGGTAACGGGTACCTGGCGCTCGCCATATGAAAGTCCGGCGAGAATCAGACTGCAAACTAAACCTGGACTTGTCGCAAAACATCACACAAGACCACTGTTGCGGTGTCCACAATGCATGCTCTCTACTCCAGGTTAATCGCAGGCGACAGTGAGTTGCGTTAAGTGGAACACATCTGACAGGCCTACGAGCATATAGACCAATGTGCCCTAAGCATCTGTACACGGTCTGCCTTGAAACTGTCGTACCGGTAGCTGAAGAGAGCTGACGAGACAGGTCTGATGCTGTGCTCCGTCTGTTTCTTTTGGCAGTAACTGCTAAATACCGGTCCTCATTCGGCGTTGTAACTTGGGGGCGACCTGTGCTGTAACATCTACTCACATTACCATCATCTTGGAATCGTTTCCAAACCCTGGAGATGACACTCTGCGATTCCAAGTTCCTCGGATACTTCCAGCTGGGTACGTCCACATTCCAGTCGTCCGATAATTCTACCCCGTAAAAAATCATCCAAATGCTTCTTTTGTGCCATAATTATGCGGTTATTGCACTGAAAGGCTTTTAAAGCGCTTGTGGACAATTTTACTTCTTTGCCACCAATCCTTATATACCCCTCTCTTACACTCTCGTCATTGTGACGTACTATCCGCGCCATCTGGTGGTTTCCTGTAATTTGCATATTCTTGTTATAATAATTCTACAGGTGAAATTTTTATTTTAGAGTTCAATTTCTGTGAATTATCCTGAATCGATGGACATGAGTATATATATATATATATGACCTAGCGCACGGGGCCACAGATCGAATCCCGGCGGTGCCATGGATGTTTGTTGTAACTTGTAGCACTTTAAAACTTAGGTCCTACTCTATCATACTTGAATGTACTACAATGTACTTGAACGTATTACAAGTACTATCATTTGAATTATTTTGTATTATATGATTGGATTCGTATGCGATATGATTATTTATTATATGGTATTCGTGTATGATTATTTCGTATTATATGATTCGATTTGATAATATCGTCGATTATCGAACATGTATTGCGCCAAGATTATTTGGCAACAAATAACTTATTTATAGACATTTCTAATGCTTTGATATAAGGTAGAAAACTTTTTTTAAATTTTTAAGCTACCTTTTTTGGTTTTTGTCAAAAAAAATGGAAAAAAAAAAAAAACTCAGTGAAAAGTATTACTCATAACGTTGAGTTGAAAGTTAAAATTGCGGTACTAAATACGTTCATGGATCCTGATGGTCTGATACTAGCTCTCTGGATCTCAGTGCTACAAGTTTCGTGTTCGAATGCCGGCGGTGCCATGGCTGTTTGTAGTGGTTCGAGTTGCAGTTTAAACTATAGGTCCCAGTCTAGCATGGCTGTTGGGCATAGGGCTGACAACCCTACCTTGCAAAATGAACACATTTCCTGTCTCGAAATCTGTCAGCAGGAAGACTGAATTGGCCCCCAGGGGTTGTTGCGCCAATAAAGAAGAACTTTTCAGAGCTTAAAAATCATAACTTTTAGCGTCATACGAATTTTTTTCACAGAATTCACCAAACTTTTATCTGGTACGTGGTCGAAAATCTTGTAAAAATGGTTGCCATTTATTCAATTCCTTCTATTAGCTCATACTCTCCCTATATATATCTTGTTCAAATTTTCAATCGTTCATAAAATACTTTTTATTCATCCACTCAAGTTCAAATACATTTTTTTTGAACTTGCAGTGGATGACACTGGATGTTAATACAGTTTTTTCAAATATTAATTTAGTAATGAAATTTAATTAATTAATTTAATTTTTTTGAGATTTAAGTTGCATATTTCTACCAATGGATGGCGCCAGATAAACTCAAAAAAATTAATGAAAGTTATTTATAAGGGACTTTCTGCAATAGAGTGAAGAAAGGTAGGAATTGACTTAATTTTTTTTTTTTTTATATTACTTGTTTTGTTTGTTTTAGAAATTTTCTTGAAAAATAAAAATGTTTAACTTTTGGAGTTAATGGCATTGTGTTCTTTTCAAATACGTTTTTTTTTCTAACATAATTTTTATTAAGAAATATTTATTCAGGATACTTTTTTTCTTTACAATTTACTAAGCGATAGTTTAAACTTTTCACTGATATGTTTCTCTTAATAAAATTTACTGAAATTAGAAAATTTTTATTTTATATATCTGTACCACATCGAATCATATTAGCTTAAAACTGATATGCTTTTATCGTATTAAAAATGTCCAAATATCTAAATTAATCTTATTAATATAATTTATCTAGAAGATTTGCCATCAAAGAATGAAGATTTTCAGAGAGCATGCATATACAAGCAAACTTTCGGTTAACTACCTCCTTGCCACAGGTAAGTGATACTGAGGTAGCGACATTACTGTCTCAATATCTGTGACTACCTCAGTGCATAGCTTCAGAGATAGATACATTAGGAACTCTTCATAAGTATTTCTTTATAGAATAGTGATTGCTATGAATTTTTTTGGGGTGTAAAATTTTAATTTGGTAGTAGGCAAATTATTGAAAGAGATAATAAGAAAAATAATATTGTTTGTTTCTCAGTAAAATTAAATTATAAAAAACTTATCATGTGTGAACATTCGAGAACGGATGAATAAACTCAGGGATATGCTAATGTTTAATAATGCACGAGATATATGAAGCAACTGATTGGAATACTACAAGAATGGGCAAATTCAGTAGCCAAATGAATATAGCAATGTAGAATAGATCAAGATCTTCATGAAGATTGAATTGTTCAATAATCTCTCAAAGAATATTCAAAAGTAAGATAAATGTCTTCGTAAATGAGGAATGAAGTATTCCCAATTCTACAAGAAACACTATAACATTCAATAGTCAAAAGAATATATCAAAGTTAGAAAATTATATTTATAAATGAAGAATGAAATGTTCCAAATACAATAAGAAGCACTATACAGCTCCATAAGCACGGGAAAATACCAAAAGTGATAAATGCAAACTTCAAAGAGAAGGAATTGATTAACACACTACGAGTACTTATAACTATTGGATATACACATGCTTAAAATCCCAAGCCGAGACGTGAAAAGGGCTTCAAAACCATACTACAAAACATTTCTAACAAAAGCCAAATTCTCCAGAAAATTCCTTAAGACTAACGTTATTCATGCAACATTTCAAGAGTTAAGGGACCCAAAGTAGCATTTTCGGCCAAAATTTGAAAAGGAGTTTTATTTGCTTGTTCCTCATTTTCGGATAACGTCACGGACCTCTAACCAGGACAACATCCTGGTTTCCAGTTAAAAATTTTTTTGAGACCTATAAATTCGTTCCAACAATAAACAAATGGTTTAACTTTAAATATAGGCCTAAAAAAGTCAATTTTTAAAGGTTAAAATATTTTAGTTATCTTGCAACTGTCCTGCAATACAATGAGAATATTTTAAATATGAATTCTCAACAGAGAAAAGTAAACAAAGCAAAAATCATAATTTAAAAATTATTTTTAAGAAGAAAAAAAATATATAGTACAAAAATGAAATTCATTTGGTTGTAAACAATTTTTTCATTTTAAATATATTTCAAATTATTAAATTTACAAAACCTTTTAAATAAAAGTCTTTGCAAATTTTTTAATAATTTATTCTATTGAAATTGATTGTAATATCAATTCTTCGGCACTCTTTTCTCAATATCATTTGTTAAGCTCTACTGTCTCATTATCCATACTTCAGCATTACTGTCACAATATCCATTTTCAACATTATTATCTTAATATCTATTTTCCTGCATTACTGTTTCAATATCCATATCTTAATGTCTCTTTTTTAATATCTGTCTCACTATCCATAACTATTGTCTCAATATCCAGTTCTACTATAACAATTAAACTCTACCATCTCAATATGAATTCTTTAATTGAAGTCTAAATATCGAGAACTATTGTCTCATTATCCATCCTTATTGTTTCAATATCTATTTTTTAGCTAAACCTTTTAAATAAAAGTCTTTGCAACATTTTTTCATAACTTTATTCCATTGAAATAATGTAATATCAATTCTTCAGCACTATTGTCTCAATATCAATTCTTCAGCCCCACTGTCTCATTATCCATTCTTCAGCCCCACTGTCTCATTATCCATTCTTCAGCACTACTGTTACAATATCCATTTTCAACGCTACTCTCTCAACGTCTCTTTTTTAATATCTGTCTCACTACCCATAACTATTGTCTCAATATCCATAACTATAGCAACCCTGCCCTACTATAACAATTATACTATAATAACTATAACAATGAAACTCTACCATCTCAATATGAATTTTTCAACACTAAAGTCTCAATATCGAGCACTATTGTCTCATTATCCATCCCTATTGTTTCAATATCTATTTTTCAGCACTACCGTTTCAATATCAATTCTTCTATATTACTGTATCAATTACAGTTTCAATATCCAGTCCTACTTTCTCAACAAATTCAACTCTACCATTTCAATATGAATTCTTCAAAACTAATGTCTCAATATCCAGAACTATATATATAGCAAACTTATATATATAACATCTTATATATATAGCAAACATATTTTGTGTATTTTATAAATTATACAATTATATTGTAAACATTAATTATTTAGAAATAAACCTTGTAAAATACTATTGATCATTCGTGGTCTTTCATGCTAATGATGGAGCCTCCTTGTTATAGGCATAAAAACATAAACTTTTGTCAATATCCTACAGAAAATTGAGAAGAGTTTGAGAATTTCTGCTACAGGAATTTTTCTCCCGATTTGTATCTTCCTAAAAAGTATTATAAGTCTATAAAATATTTCTGCTACAATCTGTTCTGCTACTAGTAGTTTTTGCTAGTTTCATATGGTCTTGAAAGCGTATATGTCATGCATATTTTCACATGCCCGATTCGTGGCTCAGTAGTAACATCGACCATTGGTGAGCATTAGGGTGATTGTTCAATCCGCTGGCGGCATTGTTGTAGACATCATTTAAAAAAACGTGAAGTCTCGATGGCATTTGTGATATTCAGCCTCTTGCCTAGTGAATTGGGACTACCAGGTGAAAGTTTTCTGGGTTTTCTCCCATACGACACGCAAATGCGGGCTAGTTTCCCTAAAAGTCCTCCCGGAATTAGTGCTACCCTCCTTCTTTCTTTCCAAGTCGGGTACGGGCCTATGGGTGCGCCATCCCAAAATAAGCTGCCCCTCTTTCTCTCCTTCCATGAGACCACACGGGTTCACGGACTTGGTCTAGATCTAGAATAGAATGAATAGCTCGGCCATGAATGACGGTGCAGGAATGGCGCGGGCAGGAATGGCTCGGACATGAATGGCTCAGGAACCGCCGGGTCTCGAAACCGAAGGTATCGAGTTTCAGAGCGTTAGCCACTAGGCCATTCAGGCCCCCTCATTTTTTCTAAAGAGAAAATTATTATTAAGTAATTTCAAAATTAACGAACACTCCAAATATTTATGCACTATTACTGATGCATCCAAACGGAAAAATCTAAATAAATCTTTCGTCAGTATAAAGTATATTTAGTATAAGTCAACCATGGATCTTTTGGGGGAAAAAAATACGAAATATAATACAGAACTAGCGGTTTTATTTATTTATTTCAACACCAGATAAATAAAACTTTCGTAATGAATGTAAATTAAGCATTTTCAGAAGGAAGGAGAAAAAAAAAAATGGCATATGAGAATATTTTTCTTGAGGATTCAAACCAAAATGTTTCACTCTTATATCGCCAATTTATTCGAATTGCCTACATAACATCTTAATGGATTTTTCAATAAATGTTTTTATGGAATTTTCAGTGCTGCCCTCTACTAGCTATTTTTTCAGCTATATCCAATCATTTATTTGTTATTTAAATTTTTTCATCTGAAACAAAATGGAGGATCTTTCCAATCTAAAATATAAACAAGTAATTTAAAAAAAATGTTTTTGTTTTAATGAATTTCATTATTATGAAAACAATTTGAGTTGAATTCGATTTAAAATAAATGAATAAACTTTTATTTTCTTCTCGGTAAAATTTTAATTTCGTTTAATCAAACAAACAAGTAATATAAAAAAAATTTTAAAGTCAATTCCTATTTTTTTTTCACTCTATTGCAGAAAGTTCTTTATAAATAATTTTCATTCATTTTTTTCAAGTTTATCTGGCGCCATCTATTGGTAGATATATGCAACTTAAATCTAAAAAAACTTAAAATTAATGAATTAAATTTAATTACTGAATTAATATTTGAAAAAAGCTGTATTCACATCAAGTGTCTTCCACTACAAGTTTTTTTAAACTTGAGTAGATGAATAAAAAGTATTTTATTAACGACAGAAAATTTGAACAAGATATATATATAGGGAGAGTGTGAGCTAATAGAAGGAATTGAATAAACATTTTTTGCAGTTATTTTTTTTTCCACTTTAATAGCTTTATTTAATATTTTTCACAGATTAATCAAGCGAATAGGAGTTAAATAATTTAAGTTATTTATTTCCTATTCGCCCTTTTTTTTCTTTTAGAAATTAAAATAAATAATAATGCATCATAAACGATACAATTTCAGTAATTATGCATATCAAAAATAAGTACATGTAATAAACTACTTTCTCAAATTTTATTCACTTGTAGTTATTTAATAAAACTAGCTTGAAGAAAAAAAATCTTTTTGTCATACATTAAAATATTTCTTGCCATAAATTTGTTCATTTTGTTTTTCTAAAACAATTATCTATAAATGTAATAAGATTTTATTGAAATATTGAACTAATTTTTTTACAACGAATTAAAAGAAAAATTAGGCGAATTAGCAATAATTGTCTCAATACATGTTTTTGAGCTGTTGTTGGTTACAGTTAATACAATAGGACTTTTATACAATGATGTCATCGCTAGCATGTCATGCCTAGCATGAATTAGCCATTCTGTTTTCTTTTTCTTGTTGAAAGACAGTAGTCTGTACCATGGAAAATATCCAGGAATCCAAAGAAGCCATAGTTATAGTTGACTCTATAAAAAAAAAAAGATATTTTTAAAATTTTTGAAGCTTGTATTAAAATTTATTATAAATGAGGTTTCCAGATTGAAGAAAATATTTCAGATATAAAGTACACAAGTACAGAATCACCCGAGTACAGATTTCATTACCCATTTGACGAAAACAATGATTCATTTTGCATACTGAGTACTAGTAGGTTGAGTATAATAGTTTGCAAAGTGATCGGTATCATTTAGCATTACTAATATTACAAGAACCAAATCATTTGTTTTCTGCTAATTATTACTATCATAAAGTAGGTATCATCAAAATTTAAAGTTTAAATATATATATATATATATACACACTACGTAAAAAAAGTAGAAGGACATTTGATTTTGTAACAATAACCGAAATATATTTTATTTTTACTAAAATTTTTTATTAGAAACATTTTACAAATATTTTAAAAATACAATTTTAACATCAGAATTATGATATTCAAACATAAAATATTAATGGCAACAAAAATAGTTTCTCTTTTTTGAAACTTTGTAAAAAAAAGTATAAGGACAGCATTATAATGAATGAAAAAATAGTGATTTTAATAAGGAATGTTCTTCCCATTGGCCTTTATAACTTCAAATATTCTGTTTGGAAGTGAATTGTATAGAGATTGAACTTCTGTTTGACAAAAATTGTCCCACGAGTCATTCAATGCTTCTCGAAGCTGAGTTAGCGAATCAAATTGCCTTCCATCAGCATAAACTCGACGAACTAGCATTGCCCAGATGTTTTCCACTATATTAAGGTCAGGACTTTTGGCTGGCCATGGTAAAACACCCACATTATTTGTTAGGAACCAATTTTTGACTCCAGTCGCGGTGTGAATGGAAGCTCCGTCTTGCTGAAATTTCCACTCTTCACCCCCCCAAGTCAGAGCCATAAGGAAGAAGCTCGGAATTCAGCACTTGAATGTAGTCTGTATGTTTTTGCCTATCATTTAAGAAAACCAGACTTGTCCTTCCTCCGTATCCAACAGCCAACCAAACCATTAAACTCCCTCCTCCCATTTGTTCTGTTGAATAGTATTCGTCTTCATTCCCCAGACAATGCCAGTAGTGCTGATATCCATCTGGACCGTCTAAGTTAAATTTCTTTTCATCGGAAAATATCACAGAAGTCCATTCTGTAGTCCAGGACATGTGCTCCTTAGCCCACGCTAAACGGTTATCAATGTGAGCTTGTGTCCACTTAGGATGATGTTTCCGTTTTTTGAAAATGAATTTTTTAGATCTTTTAATATAGTTGTAAACAGTTTGTTTCGTCACATGATTAAGTCCTGCTTGATTTCTTGCCTTTGAAACACTTCCTTTGTTCTTCTGAAGCACACGAACAAATTTTCTTTCATCACGTGGTGTTAACTTTTTCGGTCTACCAGTCTTCTCTTTCTTTCCATTTTTATAAGGATTTCTGATAAAGTTTGAAACTGTATTGGGACTCACCTGCAACAATCGAGCAATCTCTCTGACGCCTTTACCATCATTTCGATATGCGGAAATTTGGCCTTTTTTGAAAATCGTTCAAAGGTATTTCTTCAGGCATTTCTGAGAACGGAGAAACAGCCTAACTTTTAAACAAATTAGATTTTTTTGACAGAAAAGGATAAAACAAAGTACAAAATCACTATTTAACTAAAGAACAACTCACTAAATTAAATATACTAGCAAGTGTCCTTCTACTTTTTTTACTCATCGGAAATTATATATACTAATTTTATTATTAATATTAGTGGTAGATGTTTAATTTTTGCCTAAAATGAAAAAAAGGGTCATTAAACTAAATCTGCATAAATATCTGGTAGTTAGGAGAAAATAAGAGATATTAATTGGCAAAAAAGCACTGCCCTTCTATTTTTTTTACACAGTGTAAATAATAATAAATAGAAAAGGTATATGAAGAGTCAAAATCCATATATGTATTAATTACAGGGTCTTTCATATTAAATGGGATAAAAAGATGACACGGAAAATATATTCTAGTTCCTACCAAACTCGTGATAGAATATCTTGTGTTAATGTTTCAAGTGTTTCAGTTATCCACTGCATCAGTTGCTGTAAGTCCTGGGGAAATGGAAGCACGAGCGCTTTATTTTTAACAAAACCCCATAGGAAAAAAAATCCAAAGGGGGTTAGATCTGGGGATCGTCGTGGCCAACAAAGCAATTTAATATAGTTAGATCCAGCAAGGTCAATTCAGCGATGGGGTAGACTATTGTTCAGGTACTGATATACGTTTTTATGCCAATGTGGTGGAGCATCATCTTGATGCAGAATGAAGCTAGGAACCGCTTCCTTCAACTGATGTTGGCCACTCTGATAGCGTAACTTGATAAATGCACTTGGCCCACTCTTAAAGCGTAGCTTGGTGCAGAAAACTTTTATCTTTTTAGAATCATGGAAAATCGTAAATTATGGGGATTCACTTTTCCAGAAATGGGAAAAGTGGCTTCATCTGTAAACGCAAGTCTTTGCCAAACCATCCACCTCTAGCTTATCTTGAAAATTCTCACAGAAAGCTTTACGCAACGGTTTGTAGGAAGGTTTAACCAAGAATTATTTAAATAGATTTTTCAAGTATTAAAAATGATTTCATAATGTTACCCAACTTACTTGGTATGGTAGAGATCATGAAAATCTGAGAGTGTAAAGAACTTCGGGACATTGTAGCCCAAGTGGACAATCAAAGTCATCGTTAAGGCAGTAGAAAATCCATACCAAGAATTAACTAAATATCTTTCTCAAGTGTCAAAAATGATTTCATAATGTTACCCAACTTACTTGGAATGGTGAAGATCATGACGCTCTGGTAATGCAAAGAATATCGGGAAATTGTAGCTGGAATGAACAGTCATAGTCATGGTTATGACCATGCAAAGTTCACACCAAAAAACAACTAAATGGCTTCCAACTAGCATAAACGGTAGAAAAACAAGTAAAAAATTGCTCATTATATGTTCTACAGGATGACAATAGAGTGCAGTGATTGCTATGGGAGCTGTCCATTCGTGGTGATTCTTGTGTATGTGCTTGTACATAAAGGATTGATGGAGAAGCCTGTTAATAATAAATTAATATATCTAAATTTTCAACAATAATTATTAATCAAATAAGGCTGGAAATATAGTATTAATAATTAATGCATACATAACTACAATTGAAAACTACAAATATTGTATTATTTTTCTAATTTTTAATTTTAATGGTTGACCGAGAGGCCTGAAAGTATACTACTATATCTACTGCCCCCTGGTAAACCGTAGTCCCCTGTCTAATATGACTATTACTACTACGCCACACCACATCACTGTGTCTAGTTGCCCCTTTACAGTTTGGGAATGATGTGGGTGAGAAAATGTTTGATTGGGCTCTGTGACTCTCTATTTAGCGCATTCCGGCGCTTTAGTTGACCTACAGACTCTAACTCGGAGAGGAAAATATTTAGAAGAACTGTAACCATGCTTCCTTCCAACCACTGACAAGAGCGCCACCCTAAGGAAAAATGATTCTCACCCGGAGAAGAATATATTTCACGCCTCCTGCGCGTATCCGAGTTTCGGGTTTTCGGCATAGAAGTGTAGTCCTTCCACGAATCTAGAATAATATGTCTTTAAATGTGTCGAATACTGTATGTCTCTAATTGTATATGTGTGGTGTTTGTGCGTGTGTTAATAAAGCTGTGAGTTCTCCAACCTGCACCTCAAGTATCTTGACACAACCACACTCAATTACAGCCTGGTTGCCCAACCTGCACACTACAGTGTTGATTTTTTAGCGCAAAAGGTGTCTCATTATGAGGATTCCATGCTAAATCACGACTAAACAAGTTTTCCGCTATAATACAACAATTAAAAAAATGGCTTTCTAAACGCAGATTAAATAAAATTGACAAAATTTACATTTCGATCTTCTTCGAGTTTAAATTATAATTTTATTATGTACTTCACAAACTAAACGGCAAATACAAAGGTGGCCAACGGGGGTGAGATTGATAACATTTTTACAAATTTTTTTTTTTTATAATGCCAAAAGTAGGGGAAACCAAAGTATTAAAAAAATACATTATTTGTGCTTCCATATCTTCAAAAAGTAACTGTAGAGATTATGAGAAAAAATTAACTGTGATTTTAATGTAATATTCTTGCGAATATAGGACAGATATTGCTCGTTTTATTATGAGTTTACAGTTATGACTTCGCAGAATAATTAAATTATACTCTGCGATCTCATGATGAGTAGAGAAACAAATATCGCACTAGTAAAATATTTTTTAATGATTTCATTTTTTTTTATTTCGTTCATATTTATATATTTTTTATATTTCTTCTTTAGTGTTTTGTATTTCTTTACAATGTGCGTTTAGCGTCGTTATTATTATATTATCTATGTCTGCATGTAAAAATAAAAGTCAACGCAATAATAACTCATTTTGTTTCGATTTTTCACTCCAAAAAATCGTCTATAGTGGGTCTAAATCTAATATGGGGTTATATAATTTTATATGTGGCTTGCATTTCCAAAATGGACCTCCAGATCATTTGGTTTGGCCAACCCTGTGCAAATACATTGAACTGATTTTACAAAACAAGTTTTGTTTAGTTACAGAGATCCACAATAAAAATTTGCTTCATAAATTGGAAAGTTAAATAGACAAATACAAATGATACACGTAAAACAAAAAATATATACAAACCTATGAGTGTAGTAAAATACAACCTCTACCAGAATTACACTAATCCCAAGGTCAGATATGAAACTCTTTGCTGACGGAAGAGTTTTCCCCAAGTCGCTGCCTCTCCAAACTGTCAAGGGATATAAAGCATAGAAGATGGGGATCTGTATCATTTGATTGAATAGAACTTGCTTAGTAATCTTCCAGACATCTTTGTAGGACACCTGAAAGAACATAGTAGGCATTTATATATTTTGATTTGCCGATTTCTTTCTAACCAATAATCGATTTTTTAACACACCGAAAAATGTATTGTTTAGAAATAAAACAATGCGATACTTAGGGAGAATATTTCAAATTAAAAGATTCCTGGAGTATATTTATCCGAAACCATTTAGTTTACTCCACACAATAATATCTAATACTAGTATTATTAATAATGTCTACGCAGCGCAATAATATCTAATATGAGTATTATTAATAATATCTACGGAACGCAATAATATCTAATCACACAAATAATATCAATGCAACGCAATAATATCTAAACACACTACTAATTGTAATATCTAGTCAACGCAATAATATCTAATCTCATTATTAACACTACTGCTGTGCCCAAAAAGTAAAAACCAACTTTCAATTTAAATTTCCATATGGAATTTCAATTTTTTTTTCTTTTTTAGGTTGTTGGCACTGTCCTTGACATTTGTGTGAAATTTCACGTAAAAATATTCATGAGTGTTTGAGTTGCACTTGGCTTTGTGAGACGTTAAAAGTGATTTCGGCGATTTTTGAAATGTCTGAATTCATTGAGCAAAGAATTCGCATTCAATTTTGTTTGCGGAAACGTATATATTGTTTCCGAAGGCATTCTGTGAGCATTCCTATATCAGGAAGAAATGTTTAGAAGGCAGAGAGCGGTAGACCGGTCTCCGATGACGACTCCGGTCGACCATCGACCTCAACCGACGAAGTTCACGTCCAAAAAATTAAAGATTTGGTGCTTGCAAACCGTCGATTTACAATTAGATAACTTGCTGATGATATTGGAATTTCAAAAGGATCAGTCAATTCCATTTTAAAAGAGGTTTTGGGCGTTTCGCGTCAAATCTCGATTGGTACCGAAAACACTGAATGTTTTGGAAAAACATCGCCGCGTTGAAGTGTGTGAAACAATGCTTTCTGGCTATCAGGACAAGTTGAAATGCATCATAACTGGAGATGAGACCTGAATTTATGCTCACGCCCCGGAAACAACCTATCAATCGAGCGAATATCGTGACAAACGTGAAGCAAGAGCACGCGAAAGTCACTCAAAAATCAAGGTCATGCCGACTGTTTTCTTCGATTACCATGGTGTGATGCATTATGAATTCCTTCCGCCGGGCCAAACTGTCAACAAGGAATATTATTTGGGTGTTATGCTTCGTTTGCGTGAAGTTATTCGAAAAAGAGGCCACATTTAGGGAAAGACAACTTTTGGTTTTTGCATCATGATAATGCGTCAGCTCACACCGTACTGATTCTTCGCCAAAATGGAAACCCACATCGTTCCACAACCATCCTATTCACCTGATTTAGCATCGTGCGACTTCTGGCTATTCCCTAAACTTAAAAGACCACCCCAGGATACACAGTTTTGGGTTGATTGAAGAGATTAAACGTGAATCGACGCGCGCTTTAAAGGCTATCCCTGCCGATGCCTTTTTAGCATGCATTGAGGATTCGAAAAAATATTAGCATAAGTGCCTTGTGTCTGGAGGGGGTTACTTTAAAGGTTATGAAATAAGTTTGGAAGAATAAGTAAAGAGTTTTTCAAAAAAAAAATGGTCTTACTTTTGGGGCAGTTACTTTTGGGTAATATCTGCGCAACGCAATAATATCTAGCCACACTACTACTAATAATATCTACAACAATGAATATTTATGAAGAATTCGGCAAATTAAAAGTTTTCTATTCCGATATTCCGATTCCATTCTATATTCCTTTCTATTCCGGTATCACTTATTTTTAAATTCTTGTAGAAATAATTCTATGTACACAATAGCCTTGAGACAAAGCAATTATTAAAAATGATAATGAGTATAAAAGTTAATTTTCAAACATTTTTCAATTAAAAAATTTATTACCGAATAATCACCTTCCATCTTGTACTTCATGAGAAATGCCGGTCTGCCTGTCACATCGACGGCAGTGAAAAACAATCCGAGGGCCCAGAAGTAAAGAGTGGTGACTACGGAAGTACCTGAAGCAATTTAGTCATAAAGAATCAGTTTACAAGTGAAGATTATTTTATAACAAAGAGCTCGAATTATAATTTCGGCAGTTGATAGTATTACTACTACTACTACACCACGCCACTACACATCACTGTGCCTAGAGTTGAGTTGCCTTTTTACAGTTTGGGAATGATATGGGTGAGAAGTCTGATTGGACTCCCATGACGCTGAGCTCTCTGAACTTTGGTATCACAGGCTTCAGGTTTGAAACCTGGCGGTGGCATGAATGTTTGTCAGTGGCTCGGAATCCACTTTAAATTGTAGGTCCCGGTCTGTTTAGCCTAAAGTGTGCAGAAGATGAACGTAGAGCGACAAACCAAACCAAACCAAATCAAACCTATGAAGCTGTACGGTCCCATGAGACCGGGACCTGCGGTTTAAAGAGGATTCCGAACCACTACAAGAATTTATGGCCCCGCCAGCACTCAGGCTCGAAACCTATGGCTCAAAGCGTCAGTCATTCGGCCATAAGGCCTTATGTACGTATTTTGTTTATTTAAAGCTAAGTCTGTTTGAGGCTAAAGTCTATTTAATTACCCATTTGTGGAAAGAAATTATAGGTAGGCCAAAGTAAGTAATTAAAGTAGGGTGATAGTAGACTAATATGAATAATGGTAAGTTACAGTAAGGCCATAATGTACTGATGTCTAATGGGTATCCTCATTTGAGGTAGTTACCCCATAGGCTAAAAGGCTTAGTATAAGCCTGGTTGGTAGCAAAAGTACGGTAATCATAGACTTATTATCATGTCATACTCGCGACCCAAAGGCAGCATAAGCAGCTAGTGTTGAGAACAGCTTTGGTTCAAATCTATTGGCGGCATTGTGGTAGACAATGTTTTCAGTCTATTTAAATACCTATTTATGGAAAGATATTTTAGTGGATGTCCTAGTAAGTAATTATAATAGGCTCATAGTATACTAATTTGATTAATGGGAAATTAAAGTAACACCATAATGTATTGATAAGTCTAATGGGTATTCTAGTTAGAGGTAGTTATCCCCTAGGTTGAAAGGCCCTTAGTTAAAAGGCTGGTAGTTAAAAAGGGTCAATATAGATTATTATCATATACGACTCGTGGCAACGTGTGCAACTAGAATGCAGGAGAGCAGGAATCTGTTAGCAGCATTGTTGTAGTCCCTTCTTTCAATAACGAGAAGATTCGATTACGATTGTGAAAATGAATGCAAAACCGTTTCGCATCGACCATTCCGGATTCCGCATTCCGGGCTTTTTCCTATACTACAAGCAAATGCTGGGCAGTTATTCATAAAATTACTTCCAAGGGGCACTGTCCTCCCTGTAACTCTTTGGTGGGCAGTTTGGTGATACATGAGGCCCACCGATGTTCCATCCTCACTGTTCGAATTCTTATAAGGGTTACATAACACTCTGTTCAATGATGATGCGTGGAAAAGAGTGAACACTTCATATAGAAGCATTGATTAGCACGTTTCTATATTGTCAGGCTGATTGCATAAACATTTTCTGGTTATTATTTTTTTTAAATAATTAAATTAAAAAATGAATTCAGTAACAAAATTGCATTTTTTTACGAATATAGAATTATTATGGTTTAACAAAGAAAAAAGGCTATAGATTTTAATCGATAAATATTTATCAAGGTACTTACCCCATATACATACGGCAAATGGGTCAGATCCAAAAAATTCGTACACTGCATCCCAAATATTCTGCAGCAAACCTCCTTGCGAGCTACAAACGAACTGAGATTGACTATTTTAAAAATGTCGAAAATAAATTCACTTAGAAATAAACTTATATTTTAGAAAATTATATTAAATTTAAAACTAACATAGAACTGTCCTTCTGACATAGAAAACAGTCCCATAAAATATAAAGATAAAAAATCAGAATTGGTGATTAATGTATGGAAATAAATATGTTGAATGTATATAAACACATAAAAGGTAAACACTATTGAAGCAGATAAAAAAATGACGAAATATACTATCAAAATAAATGTAATGTATAGAAACAGAATGAAAAATAAACAGGCCCATAAGTTAATAATCCTAAGTTTAATTATTCAGAAATATGCACCCTCATAGTTGGACATCAAGAAGAAACATTTCCAGCTTCAGGAAAACAGCATAAATAATAGTACTAATATTTATACCATTACATTACAATTATATATTTTGATAGAATATTTCATCATTTTTTTTATCTGCTTCAATACTGTCACCTTTTATGTGTTTGTATACATTCAACATATTTATTTCCATACATTAATCTTGAACATTAATCACCAATTCTGATTGTATTGTCTTTATACACACACACACACACACACACACACATATATATATATATATATATATTGTAACAGAAAAAAAAAAAAAAAAAAAAAAAAAGAAATACACTATCAAAATCAATTTAATATACATTACATTTATTTCAATAGTATATTTCTTTCATTTTTCTATTTGCTTCAATACCTTTTTGTTTACCTTTTATGTATTTAGGTACTCCGACATATTCATTTCCATATATTAATCTTTAACATTAATCACCATTTCGGATTGTATTGTCTTTATATTTCATGGGTCCAATTTTTACATGAGAAATTTAGCTTTCCCTACATTAATCATTAACACTAATCACCAACTCTGATTGTATTATCCTTACATTTATATGTATATATATATATATATATATATATATATATATATATATATATATATATATATATATATATATATATATATATATATATATATATATATATATATATATATATATATATATATATATATATATTATATATATGCTTTATATATATATATATATAACTTTTACATTAATATTTTATCCAATAGATGGCGCAAGGACATTAAGAACAACTATAGTAAGAACTACTAAAATAATGTCAAAGAACTTAAATTAAAATATGTTATAATGAAATCAATCAAATGTGTAATGTTTTTAATTAAAAAAAATGTCATAAACATATAATTACGAATATTAAGTTTATGTAGAAAGTAGGTCACATTTGTAGATTGATATAGCTACAAAAACACGGACGATCGCCCGGGACCAGTGGCTTGGTCTTGTAATCCAGCTGCTCGGAGGGCTAGGCTGTCGGACGGCGTGAGGTTCTGTCCTCCGCTTCTGTATGTTGATCAGGCGTCCGCGCTAAGCACGGTGTCGATATGGTTGGACCGGGGGAGCCCGGACCCACCAGGTCGTCTAAGGCGGGGCGCACCGGCCCAGGTCGGAGACGGAGCAGGCAAAAGCTCCCGCACGGTGCAGTAGTGGGATAGCCCCTGTGAATAGACGGCGCTCGACAGCCCATCCAACAGAGTCGGACGCAGTCTTTTTTTTCTTTATTTTTTTTACTTAAAAATTTATAAATAAATATTTTACTATAATAACTTGCAAATATTTATTATTATATTACTTAGTATTTATTTTATTATATTATTTTCATAGTTTAATAGATTTTTATATATTTATTTACTGGAAGTACTTATATATATATATATATATATATATATATATATATATATATATTTGCAGTAAATGCATGACGTAATAAGAATTTTTACTTTGACAAAGGAGTGCATAAGTAAGTAATGGAGTATACAAGAGTATATAAATTAAACTTTCATAAGTATATTTATTATATTCAATAATATAAGTATACTTATTATTATTTGTACACTTAATTATACTAAGTATATTTAAGTATACAAATTTTTACGAAATCCTAATAAGGTTTTAAGAACGATTTTTACTAACTATTTCTGACAAGTTTCATGAGTCATAATGTTAAAAATTTCCAAAATTTCACTCGAAAATATTCTAAAAGAAATTAAGATTTTATCAAATTGCAAAGGACATACTTACTTTAATTTTTTTTTTACATACGTTTTTATTTATTTATTTAAAAATTTTTTTTTTTCAAATTTCAAAGTACATACAGTAATACAAAAATTTTACGAAATCGTGGGAAGATTTTACGAATAATTCCGAATGCACTACGTTTACGATTTACGAACGATATTTTCTAACAATTTCTAACAAGTTTCATGGATCTTAATGTTAAAAATTTTCCAAAATTTCACTCGAAAATATTCTAAAAAATTAGGCTTTTATTAAATTGCGAAGTACATACTTATTTAATATTTTTATTACGTTTTTACATATTCTTTTATTTATTACTATTTTTTTTCAAATTCCGAAGTGCATACTGTAATACGAAATTACGATTTACGAACGATTTTTACGAACAATTTCTGACAAATTTCAAGGATCTTAACGTTAAAAATTTTGGCTCTAAAATATTCTGAAAAATTAAGCATTTATCAAATGCAAAAAAAAAAAAAAAAAAAAAAATTGTTATTTTAATGTGTTTCATTATTATGAAAAAAATTCGATTCGATTAAAATAAATAAACTTTTATTTTCTTCTCAGTAAAATTTTAGTTTTATTTAATCAAACCGAGAAAAAGGTTCATTCACGATCATGGTAAACAATTTTTTTAATAGTTGATTATACGAAGTGTTAGTTACTTTAGTATTTAATTTAAATAAAAAAAATTATAATTTGTTAATTTCGGATTAAAAAATTTATGCTAGATGAGCGTGCATCATGAGTTCGCGGAATATAATTTAATTATTCTGCTAACTCATAACTGTAAACTCATAAATAAAACAGGCAAAATCTGTCCTATATTCGCAATAATATTATTTTAAAATCAAAGCTAATTTTTTCCATAATTTCGACAGTTCATTTTTGCATATATAGATGCACACATAATGCATTTTTTAATACATTGGTTTTCACTAGCTTGGCCATTGTAAAATAAATATATTTTGTAAAAGTGTAATAAATCTCACGGGTCGGAAAAATGTTCAAGGCGGGCCGCAGGTTGACCATCTCTGAACTAAATATTTAATTATTACTCCAAATATTAATATTATTCAATATTAATATTATGTAATATTAATAATATTCTATATTATTAATAATGTTATATTATTCTATAAGTATTCTTATTTAGAAACAAACAAGTAATATAAAAACAAATTTTTTAAAGTCAATTCCTTCTTTTTTTTCACTCTATTGCAGGAAGTCCTTTATAAATAATTTTCATTCATTTTTTTCAAGTTTATCTGGCGCCATCTATTGGTGGATATATGCAATTTAAATCTAAAAAAAACTAAAACTGATTAATTAAATTTAATTACTAAATTCATATTTGAAAAAACTGCATTAACATCAAGTGTCCTACAAGTCCAAAGAAAATGTATCTGAACTTGAGTGGATGAATAAAGAGTATTTTATGAACGATTGAAAATTTGAACCAGATATATATAGGGAGAGTGTGAGCTAATAGAAGGAATTGAAAAAGAAGAACAGCAATCTCGAATTACAGTAAAATAATAAAAGCAAAAATAATAAAAGCAAATATAAAAAAAGTAAAAAGAATAAAAGCAAATATAATAAAAGCAAATACATACGATAAAAACAAATATAATAAAAGCAAATACATACGATAAAAACAATAAAAGCAAATATATTAGGCTATATTTCAAATTTAAATAAAAACTTTTTGATCATTTAAAATTAAAAAATATAGAATACATTAACAAGAATACTCAAACACGATCGCTTCAAATTTCAAACGTAACAAATTAAGAATAATAATATCCAGAAAAATAAGGTAAATTAAAATCAGACGATTTTTTATATTATTGCCAATTTGTAGTTACATTATTTTAAAAATTGAACAATATATATTAAATGAATAATAAATATATTTGATACTAAAATAATAATAATTAATAATTAAATGAATAATACAAATATTTGATAGTAAAATAATATTAATTAATGATTAAATGAATAAAAATAAATGAAAAATTGAATGAATAAAATAATTAATAATCATTAATTACTTAATAATTAGTTATGAGAAAAAAGAGATTATTAACTAATTGTTAATTAATTAATGATGAGCAAATGAGAAGCAAAGAGCAGAGTGAATATATGAATATTTCTCCCATATAAAACTAAAATTAATTAATTTAATTTAATAAAAGAATTAATATTTGAAAAAACTGTATTAACATCGAGTGTCATCCACGACAAGTTAAAAAAAAAATGTGTTTGAACTCGAGTGGATGAATAAAATGTATTTTATGAACGATTGAAAATTTGAACAAGATATATATAGGGAGAGTGTGAGCTAATAGAAAGAATTTTTAAAAAAAATTACCTGATAGACATGATCAAATCAGTAGCGAAATTTTTAAACAGTAAATTTTAATGCTGCTTAAATAAAAGTAACTTTGGTTAACGAACTAATACATTTTGCTGTTGGTAAAGATTAGCTGCCGAAGATATTAAAAATGAATAAACCGATAATTTGCATAATCTTATTGCAAGCTAAGCTTTTTTCTAATTTATCTGCAAGTTTCCATGAAACAAACATTTTAAATATTTTAATACAACAATAGAACAATGGTTTATTTAGTTCAAGTAGATAATTTTTTCAATAAATGAATACTAAATAGTTGGTATGAAACAGCTGACGATGCGGCAAAATTTGATGGTAATGAACGTTTACGTTAATCGAGAATGCTGACGAAGTTAAATTTTATATTAGCATATCGTGAATATAGTTGTAGATAGTGTGCATCAAATGGAACGAAAACCGAACAGCCTGTTCGATCCGCAGGTAAACATCTGGTTTAAAAGCGGAAACGGATCAATCGAATATTTATTAGGGGTACTAGTCAGATATCCAAGGTTCAGAGCAATTTTGAAAAAAAAAAAAAAAAAAAAAAAAAAAACTATTGTGAAACATTTAAATGTTTTTCTTCTTTTAATATTGCGTAACACAGGGATGGGCTAACTACGACCTGCGGGCCAACTCCGGCCCACGGGAAAGTTTTATCCGGCCCTCGGATAGAATTTTAATTTGCCGGCCCGAGGCAAATTAAAAGAAATATATAGCAGTTGTTTCTAAATATGCCAAAGTTAAGAGTTTTACAAAACATTAGAGAGTTTTCGCATACCGTACGTTAGTTACCGTAGGATGTCCGTTAGCTTTTTCTCCCTAGCGCGCATGCTCGCTAGGGAGAAAAAGCTAACGGACGTCCTACGGTAACTAACGTACGGTATGCAAAAACTCTCTATTATCGAAAGTAAGTTTCCCAAATTTAATATCTCACGCCCAGAAAATCAGTGCTATGTTTGCTTCATCTTATATATGTGAGCAAGTGTTTTCAACTATGAACCTTTGAAAGAATTATTTCAGAAGTAGACAGACTGATGAGTATTTAGCCTCGTTCCTTAGAATCAGTCCATCTCACTTAGGACCTCAATATAAGGAACTTTTAAAAATGAAATCACAATTTCATTCATCTCATTAACATATGTAAATTGTAATATTTGTATATTGTTTTTAAAATTTTAGAAAAAATTATCTTGGCCCGCCAAACTTTTTTTTTTCGATTTTTGGCCCGCGACCGAAAAAGTTTGCACATCCCTGGGTTAACATAAGCTTTTAATTATTTAAAAAATAGAAGGATTTTTATTGTAATAAACTCCTTTTTTCAATACCTCCCCACCCCCCATTAAGTGTTTGAATCCGTTAGATTTGACAGTTTTCAAATTTTCAAACAATCCGTGGTCAAACTATACATACATATTACATGTCACAAAAGTACTCAAATTAACAAGTAACGGAAGTGTTGATAGTTGATATTTTAATGGTTTCTTCCAAATTGTAATGAATGGTTATAATTATTACATTATTATTACGCGTGCGTCTATATATATATATGATTTATTTTAACTAATAAATTAAACATATGACTAAAAAAAGGAATATTTAATAAATATCATGTTGAACTCTATTTTATTTGTTCATATCCTATCTATGTTAAATGGCGTCTCAACCTGCTTTAATAAAGCATAAAAAAATTTTCGAAAAAATGTGTCAGTTTTCTTATTCTACTGTAGGAATACCCAATAATTTTTTTTTTCTTATAAAATATTAGTCAGGATGAACATGATCATCCTATATTATGATGACACATGATGATGATACTGTCACATGATGATCCTTTATTATGATGGCACATTATGATGACACCTGATGATGATCCTATATTATGATGACACATGATTATCCTATATTATTAGTTAGTGCTTTGATGTTTTCTGCCACAACAAACGAATTTGGATGGCATTCTTTAAACTTATCCGTGAGCTAACGAGATTAAATCGATTCAATTCACTGAACCAGATCTATACTGAGAATCTGATGGTGCTCCATCATCCAAAAGTTGAAATGAGTTGATCGATGCACTGATGTTGAGATAATCCCCATAAAAAGTCGTAATAAATCATTGTACAAAATGCTCACAAAATACTTCCACTTTTTGATTGACATAAAAGTTTCGAGTTGCTGTAAATAACAAAAGAATTCAATGATTTTAACACATATAGAGAATGGACTAAGCAGAGACACAAAGAAGATTTGAAGTGCCAAGGACAAAGAAAAAAAAAAGAGAGAGAGAGATGCATTGATAAAGTGGAAAAGAATCTGAATAACCTGAAGATCATAAATTAGAAAACCAAAGCTCTAGTCAGGCGACTTTGGAGTCATATTGTTAGGGAGGCCATGGTCCAACGTGGACTATAGTGCTGGGAGTTAGTGAGTTAGTAAACAACAAAAATCCGACGCAAATAAATATGTTTTCCGCATCTAAATGTTCATGAAGAATTTTTTGAATGATCGATTTATTTACTCCAAAATGCGCGCCAATTTCATGGCATGTCGTATGATGCTCCTGAATTGTTAGTTTGCTCCCGGCATTGATGTTTTCTGGCACAACAATCTTAATTTTTATGACATTCTTTAAACTCATCCATGAGCGAACGAGAGACATTATTAAATTCACTGAACATGATAATCCTATATATGATGATCCTGTCCCATGAGGGTCCTATATTAGTTAACGCCCAACATTGAAGTTTTCTGGCACAACAACCGAATTTAGGTGGCATTGTTTAAACCTATCCATGAGTGTATGAAGGCCACGATTAAATTCTCTGAATATCATGATCCTACATTATGAGGACACAGGAGGATCCTATCATATGATGATGATCTTGTCAAATGATGATCCTATATTATTAGTTAGCACCCAGCATTGATTAGCGATCGTATGACAAAGTTTTCTGTTTAAACAAAGATAAAACAAGTAATATAAAAAAAAAATTAAAGTCAATTCCTACTTTTTTTTCATTATATTGCAAAAAAGTCCTTTATAAATAATTTTCATTCATTTTAGAAAGAATTCTCTCTCTCTCACACACACATACTTTACATCTCTCTCACTCATTTATTCACATGTCTCATTTTCCATTTTGTTCCCTCCTTGACTCAGACTAGAACCCAGAAGGAAAAAATAAATTTTTTTCCAGCGATCTACACGCTTCGCCACTGACGGTATTTATTCCTAAATTTATATCCTGCTAAATATCTTATATAAAAGAAAATTTTTCTTTCACATAAAATTAAAATGACTCAATTAAATTTAAGGAATGAATTGATGTTTGAAAAAACTGTATTAACATCAAGTATCATCCACTACAAGTTAAAAAAAAATGTATTTGAGTGGAGGAATAGAAAGTGTTTTATGGACGATTGAAAATTTGAACAAGGTATATATAGGGAGAGTGTGAGCTAATAGAAGGAATTGAAAAATTTATCATTTACGATGGATATGTCAGTGGTGCCCCCATCAATAGCGTAGCCAGTTTCGGATATAAAAATAGCAACACTCATATGTAGGCATGCATTGGCTGTAGGTTTATAAACCGAGTACACCCGATATATACGAGGGTGGAGTACACCTGATTTGGCATGGTGCGAAGCCAAATCTATCTTGTTTCAGTACAAAGACGACGAAGAAATGCTTTGCGAGAAAAGAACGGTGAAGACTATTAGGAAGCTTGCCCAAATACCTCTGTGCCCAAAAAGTAAAACCAATTATTCTTTTTTTTCAAAAACTCTTTATTTATTCTTCCAAATTTATTTCATCGCCTTCAAAGTGATCCCCTCCGGACACAATGCACTTATAGCAACTTTTTTTCCAATCCTCAATGCATGCTGACAAGTCATCGCCAGGGATGGCCTTCAAAGCGCGCGGCGTTTCAAGTTGAATATCTTCAATTGATTCAAAACTTTTGAGGTTAGGGAATAGCCAGAAGTCAGACGGTGTGAATACGGTGGTTGTGGAACGATATGGGTTTCATTTTTGGTGAAAAGGTCACGAAGAATCAACGCAGTGTGAGCTGTCACATTCAGTGTTTTCGGTACCAATCGAGATTTGACGCGTTTGGGGCCCAAAATGGAATTGACCGATCCTTTTGAAATTCCGATATCATCAGCAAAGTCTCTAATTGTAAATCGCCGGTTTGCAAGCACCAAATCCTTAATTTTTTGGACGTGAGCTTCGTCGATTGAGGTGGAGGGTCGACCAGAAGGCTCTTCGTCTTCAAAGCGTTCTCTGCCTTCTTTGAACTGTTTATACCACTTGTAAACATTTCTTTCCGATATAGGAATTTGAATGAATGAAAATACAAAAATACAATATTAAATACAATACTTGAATACAAAATTGAATGCAAGTTCTTTGCTCAATTAATTCAGACATTTCAAAAATCGCCGGAATCACTTTTAGCATAACTCAAGCGTAACTCAAACAGTAATGAATATTTTGACGTGAAATTTCACACATATGTCAAGGACAATGCCAGCAACCTAAGAAGAGAAAAAATTGAAATTCCATAAGCCCCGGGAATTTTAAATTGAAAATTGGTCTTACGTTTTGGACACAGTAGTATATTTAAAAAAAATTATTTTTTGCTACAATAATAGTTTAAGATATAAAAAAAGAGATTCAAATATATAAAAAAAATGTTTAAAGAAAGAAATACGTGAAAAGAAAAAATGCTTAGTTAGGCGAAATGATAACGAAAACGAATTTAGCTTGGTAGTCTGCAGTGAAACAAATTACAAGGTCAGCGCTTTGAATGGATAAGAAATCAGAGAGAGAATGTTTTCTAAATTTAGACTAGCCTGAGAACAATATTACTTAACAATATCTTACATTATTTAATAGTGCAGTTCGCAGACGTTTGCATTTTTAGGATTATTGATGACATAATCAGGCAGAGTTTGATAAAATCGTTATTAATGTTTGGAGGATTGGAATAAAAATTTTAGCGAATTTGTGAATGAAATTTGGGAGAGTCGGAATATTAAGCGAAGAATGTATGTCATTATTTCGAAAGAACCGAGGGGCATTTAGGATCACAGGAAGTATTTTGTTTTGGAGGCGATTAATTATACAGATGTTAGACTTGGCGGCTGATCCCCAAACCGGACTCGCATATGTTATTATTGGTCGCATATATGTTTTAGAGAGTAAAAGTTTAATTTAGCTCAATAGTTTAATGAAGCGCAATAAGACTTCTCACCCACGTCATTCGCAAACTGTAAACGGGCAACTTAGCTCTATGCACAGTGATGTGGTGTGGAGTAGTAGTAGTAGCATACAAACCCTGTGCTGCTCAACCATTGCATTCAATTGCGCAGATGCATATTCGTTCTGCAGCTTAGCCTACTTCTATTGAAGTAGGCGAATTACGACAGATGAGAGGATAGAAAATTCGGATGAGTTTAGGTGGAGTACACCTAGACGATTGACATAACAATATAGGATCGGATATGCTGTCTTAACGTGGTAGAAAGCATCGGAAATAAAAGGGCGGTACGTGAGCGACTATGCGGTTTTGTTTGACAATGCACATCAACAAAAGCAACATGGTTGACAATAATAAAGATGACGATCTGAATATATGTTTGATATATGTATACAACTGTGAACGCTGCCAAAATGCTTCAATAATGTCTAATGTCAAACTGTCTGTATACTACTTTGGCCACAAAGTGAGACCAATTTTTTTTTTGAAAAACTCTTTAATTATTCTTCCAAATTTATTACATCGCCTTCAAAGTAATCCCCTCCGGATACAATGCACTTATGCGGACTTTTTGTCCAATCCTCAATGCATGCTAAGAAGTCATCGGCAATAATGGCGTCAAAGGGCGCGGAGATACGCGTTGAATCTCTTCAATCTATTCAAAATGATGTCTCCGAAGTGGTCTTTTGAGTTTAAGGAATAGCCAGAAGTCTCACGGTGATAAATCAGGTGATTGTGGAACTATATGGTTGTCATTTTTGGCAAAAAAGACACGAAGAATCAAGACAGGAATGCCTCGGCGGGAATGGTTGGGGCAGGAAAGGCTCGAGCTGGGCAGGAATGGTTGGTCGGGAATGGCTGGGACAGGAATGGCTCGGGCGGGAATGGCTCGGGCAGGATGGCTTGAGTGGGCTCGAGCTGGGCAGGAATGGTTGGTCGGGAATGGCTGGGCAGGAATGGTTGGTCGGGAATGGCTGGGCAGGAATGGTTGGTAGGATATGGCTGGGAAAGGAATGGCTGGCAGTGGAATGGACTGGATAGGAATGGCTCGGGCAGGATGGCTTGAGCGGGAATGGCTGGGACAGGAATGGCTCGGGCGGGAATGGCTGGGGCAGGAATGGCTCGAGCTGGGAAGGAATGGCTCGGGCAGGAATGGCTCGAGCTGGGCAGGAAGGGTTGATCGGGAATGGCTGGGACAGGAATGGCTCGGGCGGGAATGGCTGGGGCAGGAATGGCTCGAGCTGGGCAGGAATGGTTGGTCGGGAATGGCTGGGAGAGGAATGGCTGGGAGTGGAATGGGCTGGACAGGAATGGCTAGAGCTGGGCAGGAATGGTTGGTCGGGAATGGCTGTAATAATAATTTCAATAATGTTTCTATGGAATTTTACGTGCTGCCATCTACTAGCTATTTTTTCAACTGTATCCAATCATTTATTTGTTATTTAAATTTTTTCATCTGAAACAAAATGGAGAAACTTTCCAACTTAAAATATTTGGAAAATTTTTTTACACTTATTTTTTTCAGTTTAATATTTTTTGGAGATGAATTTAAATTATTTATTTCCCATTCGCCCTTTTTTTTCTTTCTTAGAAATTAAAATAAGTAATAATGCATGACAAATGATATAATTTCAGTGCGACTAATTTTTTTCAGTAATTATGAATATTAAAAATAACTACAAGTAATAAATAACTTTCTCAAATTTTATTCGTTTGTATTTTTTTAATAAAAATATTTTGAAAGAAAAAAATCTTTTCCTCTTACATATAAATAAATAAATACATATAATAACACAAATATAAAATATAACACAATAGAGAGTTTTTGCAAAACGTTTTTTTTTCGTCCGATATTTTTTTCTCCCTAGCGCGCAAACTCATAGCAAATTGCGCATGCATATCTGTAATAATAATTCCTCTGAGCATGCGCGCTAGGGAGAAAAAAATATCGAAAGATAAAAAAACGTTATGCAAAAACTCTCTAACAATACAAATATAAAATTTTTGTTGCAATAAAATTATTAATTACGTATTTCTAAAACAATTATTTATAAATGTAATATGATATTATGAAAATATTTAACTAATATTTTACAACGTATTACAAGAAAAATTAGGGTAACAATAATTGTCTCAATACATGCTTTTGAGATAATTATTTTGTTGGTGTTACAATTAAAGTAATAGGACGTTTATACAATGATGTCATCTAGCATGGTTCAGTCTCTTTTCTGTTCTTTTCTGTTTTTCTGTTTTGAAAGACAGTAGTCTGTACCATGGAAAATATCCAGGAATCCAAAGAAGCCATAGTTATAGTTGACTCTATAAAAAAAAAAGATATTTTAAAAATTTTTGAAGCTTGTATTAAAATTTATTATAAATGAGGTTTCCAGATTGAAGAAAAGATTTCAGATATAAAGTACACAAGTACAGAATCACCCGAGTACAGATTTGATTACCCATTTGACGAAAAACAATGATTCATTTTGCGTACTGAGTACTAGTAGGTTGCGTATAATAGTTTGCAAAGGGATCGGTATCATTTAGCAATGCTAATATTATGAGAACCAAATCATTTGTTTTCTGCTAATTATTACTATCATTAAATAGGTATCATCAAAATTTAAAGTTTAAATTTACATATAAAAATAAGTTTTCCATAGAGATTACTAATCATAACTAATATATAACTGATAAAATAATCCTCAACAAGTAATATAATTTTTTTTTTTTTTTAAAGTCAATTCCTACTTTTTTTTCACTCTATTGCAGAAAGTCCTTTATAATTAATTTTAATTCATTTTTTTAAGTTAGGAAAAATTCTCTCTCTCTCTTTCTCACTCATTTATTCACATGTTTCATTTTTCATTTTGTTCCCTTCTTGACTCAGACTAGAACCCAGAATGAAAAAGGAATCTGAAAAATAAATTTTTTTTCCAGCGATCTACACGCTTCGCCACTGACGGTATTTATTCCTAAATTAACACTCATGTCCATAAATTAAGGATAATGAAGTTCAGGCAAAGAAAGAGACAGAAGCAAAACAAATTTGACTTATTTGTAAAGTCTATTTATTAAACAAAAGGTAAAGAGCAAAAAAGATGCTATATGTTTGACATAATTAATAAAAATTGCGATTTTTACTACCTGGAGCAAATTTCAAAAAAGAACCTATTTACAAAAAACAGTATAACATGGTTAATATGGAGTATGTCTTCCGGACGATGCAATACAGGGCTTACAACGCCTAGGTATGCTGAGTATCAAATTATCAATCTGATCTTGAACTTGAACGCCGCAGGCGTGCCACTGGCCTTCCCGAGTTAACGAGATTTCAGTGTTGGGTGCACATCTACGGAAAGGGAGGATTGAAGAACCACTCTGGGCAACGCAAGCAGCCCTTTGGCTGAGTACACTGTTGATAATCAGTGATAATCACTGGGTTCGTTCCGTTTTGGGAGTTGTCTGGTGCATATAAACACACCAGAACGGCTCTCAATCGTGAGGAGTTCTAAGAACTCTTGCTTTAGGCCTGTTTGAGTGATTCCTGGCGAATAGCACACATTTTATGGCCATCGGCAGCAATCACTCTACTAAAACTACTTATAGAAATCTATCATTAAATTATAGAAAATCAAAACAAAAATTAGACAACTAAGAGAAAGATTACTGATATTTACATATGTACAATAAAATTGTTAACACAATTATTTAAAGGAAATGGCTGTGTATGGTAATTAGTATTACACAAGCTGTTAGGGGATATAGATACAATAATAGATTAAGAACATGCTTTTTGTTTCTATTGTGTAATGTAGTCTATATTATGGGTTACAAAGTCCATCACTTTAATAATTTTTTCCTTTATTGTTTTGGAGAATGCTGCATTTTGTGCCCAGGTTGCATATGTATCTGGATTTGGTTGGAGAACGTGATTTGAGTCTGTTAAAGAGCAGGAGAAGAGATAGTGTTCCGGCGTGCCAGTTTCACCACAAATGCAGTTGTCCGTATCTTTAATATTGAACCTGTATAAGTACGCGGGGAAGGGACCATGTCCCGTTACAAAGTAGTTTAGATATGTATTTATGGACATCTTCGTTGACACTGTTGGAAGAAATTGATGGGTTCTTCTTCCTGTAAGCTGAGTGTCCCACTCTTCTTGCCAGATCTTGAGGCTATTCAATTTTAGTTGTCTTTTCAGTAGGCTTGTTGGGCCTTTTAATTGGGATTGATGTATTGTTTGCTTTGTCGCTTCTTTGGCAAGAAAGTCGGCACGTTCGTTACCCTTGTTGCCGACATGTGCTTTGATCCACAATAGGCTGATTGATTTGTTGTTGATTGTGTATAATAGATTTCTGATATCTTGAACCTGACTATTTTTGTTAAAAAATCTGTTGATGGCTGTGAGAGATGAATAACTGTCCGTGAAGATGTTAATTCTTTTATAGTTAGTATTTATGAGCCATATTAAGGAATTGAGGATTGCATGAAGTTCAGCTTGGAATACTGAGTTGTGGCCTTGAAGGCTTGCTTGCCATGTGTGAATTTCTGTTTCGTTGTTAAATGCTACGAAGGCTGAGCCTACCCTATTGTCCAATTTCGATCCGTCTGTATAAATGTGAAGATCACTGTTTCTTTGTTCTGTATTTTTTAAAATTTGTGATGGTTTGGCCCATGGAGGTTCGCTCCACTGTGAAATTGATTCTTGAAAATCATTATGTTGATATGTGTGATGATGAAAAGATGCATTAATTTTGAGCCGTGTGATTTTTGTAAATGTGGCTTCCCTTGCTGCTACCAGGTAGGTCGGCTCTAGTCCACTTAGAATTAGCAAAGCTGAGGTTGGAGAAGTTCTATACGCGTTAGTAATTTTTAAAGCAAATTGTCTCTGTATAGAGTTGAGTAGTTTGATTTTCCTTATTGTAATGTTATCAGCCCATATTGAAGCTGCGTAGCATATGATCCGCTCCGCCACCGATTTGTACCATAGTCTGGTGAATTTGGGGTTGATACCCCATCCTCTACCTGACATGGTTGCCAATTTATTAGATTGAATTAGGAGGGTACTTTTCAGATGTTGAATGTGAGGGAGGAAGCTTAGATTGTGATCCAATATAACTCCTAAATATTTGAGTGTTGGGTTGCATTTTATTGACCAGTTGCCAAATTTCAAGATTGGTTTTCTTTTTAACGATCCTTTTTTCCCAAATACAATTGCTTGTGTTTTGTCCTGTGAAATCTGTAGTTTTTCTTTTAACGCCCAGGATTGAAATTTTTTGAGAGCTGTTGTAGTTTTTAATTCCAACGACCTTCTATTGCTGGCGCTTATTATGAATATAAAGTCGTCAGCAAAGGCTTGTAACGTTACATCCTCTTCCCAGGTTTCTTTTAAGATAAGATTTGCTATTATTGTCCACAGGAAAGGGCCGAGGCATGATCCCTGTGGGCAGCCTTTTTGTAGATCATGAATGATTTTCCTATTTCCATGGTTGAATTCAATTTGTCTGTTTTGTAGGTAATCACAAATAATATTTAGTAGATCTTGAGGGCAGTTGTCATCCTTTAGGGTCTTTATGATAGAGGGCCACCACAGTGAATCAAACGCTCCCTTGATGTCGATGGATATGATAAGGGTGTGAGAATTTCTTGCTTTATTTGAATATATAATTTTTAATAGATTGTGGAGGGCATGCTCTGTCGATAAGCCGCTTCTGAATCCGAATTGGTTATTATTAATGAGTTTGTGGCTGTAGTAGTGAAATTGCAGTCTATTAAGAATGAGTTTTTCAAAACATTTGCCAAGAATGGGGAGGAGCGTGATTGGTCGATAAGAGGAGGGAATTGTTGGGTCTTTAGTTGGTTTATTGAAAAGAATAACTTCTCCATATTTGAAAGAAATGGGAAAGCCACCCATGCTTTTACAAGTATTATAAAGTTGCAGCAGCTTGTTTGCTTCTAGCTTGTGGAAGAGATTTAATATTCTGCCATCTAGCCCATCCGGGCCTGGAGCCTTATCTTTGGGCATGGTTTTGATTATATGATGGAGTTCTTCTTTTGTGAATGGTGGAGACTGTTGAATGTTAGTATTGCTTTGCCTTATCTTAGTTGCGATGGTTCTAATCTCTTTTTGTTGATTGTTGTCTTCTTGTTCATTATCTTCTTGGAAGAGGGATGATAAGATGTTTTTGATATTTATTTCACTAGAGTTGTTTGTTGTTGTGTTATGTAAAATTGGAGGCTGAAAAAAATTATTAAATGCAGCTTTATATGTCTGACCATAGGGAGATTTAGCTTCGGAACAGAACTTTTTCCACGAGTTTGACTTTTCTTTGTTTATAAGTTTTTTTAAGATCGCTTTTTCCTTTTTATATTGAGAGGTCCAGAATAATTTTTGTTCCATATCTGTTTGTGATTGGGAGCGTCTTCTTATTGCTCTTGTTCGTGAACGTTGCTGTTTAATTTTTTCATTCCACCATGGCGTTAATTTGGCCGTGAATTTTTGGCTTTTTCTTTTAAATGCTGATTTAGCGGAGTCTATTAGTGCTGTTGTGATGTCAGTGGCTGCTTTATCTAGTTCCCCCTTATTATTAATATGATTTAGGTCTATTGCAGAAAGTTTTTCTTTAAGATTGTGGTTGAATTTTTTGAAATTTCCATATTTAGTTTTAAATCTTGAAATTATTGGGATAATTATTTCACTGTTGATGTTGAAGGTTATTGTGAGGTGATCGCTGCCAACTTCAAAGTCTTCGACTACCCAGCTAGAGATTTTATTATAGAGTGTTGGTGTACACAGGGTTAAGTCTGGCCATCCTGCTGCATTATCTCTGATGAAGGTAGGTTTTGATTCTGGTGGATTGATTAAGAATAGGTTTTTTTGTGCAATGAATTCCATGAGGTCTCGACCTCTCTGGTTCTCTGAGCTATAGCCCCATATTGTACTATGTGCATTAAAATCTCCACACAGTAGTTGAGTAGTGTTGTTGGGGAATTTCTGTTCATAATGTTGAAGCGGTACGTTGATGTCTTCTGAAGGTGATGCATATAGGGATGTAATTACCAAATCTTCTCCTTCAAGAGGGATTGTGATGGAGATGCTATCTGGTGACTGGTCTGCTATTGTTAATGGTATAGACGATGATCGAATGATTATGGAGGCTCTTTTTGTAGTACTTGTAAGTTGTCTCCATCCTGTGGGGACTCCTGGGATTTTTGTCTTTTAAATAAGGTTCTTGTATTAGAGCTATATCTATGCTTTCCTCCTCCATTGTCTTTAGGAATAGGAGAGTTGCAGATTTAGAGTGTTGTAGATTCTGCTGGGCTATTTTGATCATTGGATGTTTGGTAAAGTTGAAATCTATTGGCTGATTATGTCGATTTTCACTAAGGTTATTGTTCATGATTAGGCTATTATTCATGATGGTGCAGATCTTGCCTATTCTGTGTGTTCAAATGATCTTGTTTTTGGGAAACTGTTGGTTGTTGTTGGGGTACTGTGGTGGCTTCTTTCTGTTGTCGTATCATTCTGTTTAACTGGTTCCTGTAGGTTGGGCACTTGACGTCAAAGGCATAGTGATCTGCTGGTAGGATGTCTGCCTCGTTGTTATTGTGGTGTGTACAATTAACACACTTCTTGGTTTGAGATGAACACGTTCTTGTGTCATGTTCGTCCCCGCACTTACCGCACATCATTGTGTTCTTACAATTGTAAGACAAATGACCTATCTGCTGACATTTAAAACATCTCTTAAGTCTGTGGTAAGGCTTTACCTGGCAGGCTATGAAGTTAATTAAAAGTCTACCTTTGAGGAGCACTTTTGAGAGTCTGTTGCAGAGAGTGTTGCTAGTGCATGCTGTCTTGAGTTTTTATCAGTGAATATTTTTTCCATATGTATCTCCGCTTTTTCATGTGATATTGCTCTTTGTATGGCTATTATTATTTGTTCTTTACTAGTTTCCTCCGGGATTCCATAAATCATGAGTGTTTGTTTTTTCTGTTGTGGCTCAAAAACCTTTGCCACCTGGTCTATTTTGCTTCCTTGTTAATTTTATCATGCAATTGCTTTAATTGTTCTTTGTTCTTTGTTTTTATAATAAGATCTTCTTTTTTGTTGATGTATACCTTTTGCACTGCTGCTGCCTCCTGTGTGTTTTTCAGAGTTTTGCTTATTAGTTGTTGGAGCTCTTTGCCTGAGCATGTGCCTTCAGTGGGACGAATGATGAGTGTTGGGGTTTGCTTTTTTATTTTCAGCTTTTCTGCATAAGTAGTGCTTTGTTGCTGTTGGTGTAGCATAGAGTTAGTCTTCTTTTGTTCATCTAAGATGTTTTTCAGCCGTCTGTTTTCCTCGATGGCCTTGTCGAGCATTAGTCTACTCTCCTCCAATTTGCCCTCTAGTTTTGCAATGTGGAGGTCCGTTGTGTTCGTGTCGCCGGGGAGTCCAGTACGACGCACTTTCCTTTCGGTGATAGTTTAAGTGCTGCTCTAAGCTCAAGTATTTCGCTAGATTGGGCTATAAAACGCCGATCTATTTCTCTAAATTTTTCACGAACTTTGTCTTTGTTGGGGACCGACCTCTAAGTCCCTTGCAATGTTAATCAGTACTGTGATCCCTTCTGTGAAGTCAATGTCTTTAGGTTTATCACAATCTGACATTTTGCTGATAGATTGCCGTTCTGACATAGCAGAAGATAATCAAAAGTATATAAAAGAAAAAACAACAAAAAAGAACAGTTCTAGTCCTAGAAGTAAGTAAGTATAAGAATAAAAGAATACAAATAAGCTAGCTAAACTACCCTGGTTGTACTCCCCGTGATTCATTTTATAGACAATAATAAAATAAAAAGAAATTAAGTAAAGAACAGCATAAAAATAATAGAAAATACAATTATAAGGAATAAAAAATAAGAAAACGATGGATAACATAAGACTTAATAAAAAAAAAGAACATGAGTAATTAATACAAGAAAACTTATTACATATACAGTGATAGAATTGAACAAACAATATAGGAAAAAGCTGGTTTTGTCTATTGTTACTAATACATGAAGTCTGTAAGTAATTAAGCATAAGTATATAAAAATACAATAAGTAAATAAAAATAATAAATAGTAAATAAACTAGTAAATAATAGTAAATAAACTAAATAAAAATACAATAAGTAGAAAAAAAGAGAAATCTTAAAGTACTAAAATAACTAAAAACTTTCAGAAGATGACAGTGGTCATTTCTGAAGTTTGAATGGCCAATCGCGACACATATAAAATAAAAAACATGTTTGAATGCAATAGGAGCATCCCTTTCCAGAAAATCCCCATCCCTTTAACCATAAACTCCGGAAGGCCTACACCCAGTCCTGCCCGCCACATGAAATTCTTGCTAATGGCTACAAAAAAAAAAAAAAAAAAAAAAAAAAAAAAAAAAATTAACAGAATGGCTAATGAGGAATTGCAGGATATAGCTGAAAGCGGCTCAAAGGGCTATGACTAAAAGTGCAGGAACGAGGCCTGTCGAGCCAGTGAAACGCCTGTTATGAGAAATTTTTTTAAAAATGTAAAAAATTAAAAAATTTTAACAAATGGTCTACGGAGGAAGTGGATAGCATAGATGAAAGCGGCTGTAGTAGCTGTAACTCGTGATGTAAGAACGAGACAAATGTGACGTAAGGAACCCTTTTAATGAGCAATTTTAAAAAAATTAAAAAAAATAAAAAAAAAAAAAATAATAATAAAAAAATAAAAAATTTTAACAATTGGTCTACTGAGGAAGTGGATAGCATATATGAAAGCTGCTGTAGTAGCTGTAACTCATGATGTAAGAACGAGACATATGTGACGTAAAGAACCCTTTTTATGAGCATTTTTAAAAAAATTTAAAAATTTTAAAAAATTTAAAAAAGTGACTAAGAGGAAAAAAGTAACAGGAAGTGAAAGAGCTCTTGATGACGAGTTGAATGACTGTTAGATAGAAAATGTAGGATGAATAGAAGTGAAGATAAGAGAGTTTTTAAAAAAAAGCAATTAAAATTCAAAGAATTTAAAAAAGAAAAATGGAAAAAAAGGACATCACCAGAAGCGTTATTACAAAGTAGAGGGGGTTTCTAAGGGGGAAAAACCAAGGAAAAAAGGCTAGGAGTGATAGTTTCTGGGAGTTATAGGCTAATTAAAAAAAGTAATTAACCTAATTAGCCCTATAACTCTGGAGCGAATAACAATTAAAAAATCTGAACTATGGAAATGACAGAAATGATAAGATGCAACTTGTATGGCAAAGTTTCAAGCTTCATTGATAAAATGTGCTTATAAGGTGATTGAAGACGATAAAAAAAGAAAAAACATCTTTCCGTAAGTGGATGGATGGAATGTGGCTGAAGCTCTAGAATGTTCATGGAACTTTCGACGGAAATCGAAGCCAGACAACAACTCGAGCAAAACGGCGGACAGAATATGGAGTCCGAAATGAGAAGATAATGCAATGAAAACGGCGGCGCGAAGGAGAACTAAAAACACGTAGAATAACATCGCCAGAGAATCGAAAGATATCCAATTAAA